>ONZH01020834.1:0-300825 GCA_900303285.1 Rhinella marina | reverse complement strand
TTTTCACACATATCCCAAAAGATAAAATGTATGCAGTTTGCGCAAATAAAACTGGAAACTGGAATTGGAGAGAGGGCCTGTAGGTGGAACTCCGAAAAATTGTTTGGAGAGGGGCCTGTAGGTGGACCTCCCGGAAAAATTTTTGGACAGAGGCCTGTAGGTGGACCTCCGGAAAAATTGTTTGGACAGAGGGCCTGTAGGTGGACCTCCGGAAAAAAATTGTTTGGACAGAGGGCCTGTAGGTGGACCTCTGGAAAAATTGTTTGAAGAGAGGGCCTGTAGGTGGACCTCTGGAAAAATGTTTGAATAAAGGGCCTGAAGGGGGCCCTCCTGAAAAATTGTGCTAAAAGAGTGCCAGTTGGACCTCTAAAAAATGGCGTTTTTTGGGTCAGCGTTAGGCAAAGACGATATGTAGGAGGAGGAGGAGTAGGAGGAGGAGTAGAGAAGAGGAATCGGATACATAAGTTATTTAAATCTTTAGCTGCTTTCCCCCGGAGGAGATTTGAATTCCGGTGAAATCCAGGCTTTGTTCATTTTTATAAGCGTCAGCCTGTCAGCGCTGTCAGTTGACAGCGTGTACGCTTATTGGTGATGACGCCACCAGCTGCACTGAATACCTGCTCTGACAGCACGCTAGCGGCAGGGCAGGCCAGCACCTCCAAGGCGTACAGCGCCAGTTCAGGCCACGTGTCCAGCTTTGAAACCCAGTAGTTGTATGGAGCAGAGTGATCGCTACGGACGTTGGTATGGTCAGCTAGGTACTCCCTCACCATCTTTCTGTACAGCTCCCCCCTACTCTGCCTAGACTGGGGACAGGTGACAGTGTCTTTCTGGGGTGACATAAAACTGGCAAAGGCTTGGAGAGCGTTCCCCTGCAGTGCTGGACAAGCTGCCTGCTCGCCTCCTCTCCCCGCTACTTGGCCCACAGAACCATGCCCTCTGCTGCTAGCGGCGTCAGATGGGAAGAATTGTTTCAGCTTGTGCACCAGGGCCTGTTGATATCTATTCACTCTCATACTCCTTTCCTCTGCAGGGATGAGAGTGGAAAGGTTCTGCTTGTACTGTGGGTCAGGAGAGTGAACACCCAGTAATCGGTGTTTGAAAAATTCTTCTAACGCGAGGGTCACGGGATAGGCAGCCTAACATGAAGTCTGCCATGTGCGCCAGAGTCCCAACACGTAAGAATTCCCTCTCCTCACTGGCTTGACTCTCCATTTCCTCCTCCTCCTCCTCCAAGTCCTCCTCTTCAGCCCATACACGCTCAAGAGTTTAAGGATTGAGCACTGGTACCCTCTACTGTCTCGCCGACATTCTCCTCCTCTTCCTCCTCAATCCTCATCCCCTCCTCCGATATGTGCTGAGAAACAGAACAAAAGGTGCTCTGGCTATCAAGCGACGTATCTTCCTCCACCGTCTCTTGTGACAAGCGCAAAGCATCCGACTTGATGCTGAGCAGTGAGTTTTTCAACAGGCAAAGCAGCGGGATGGTGAGGCTGATAATGGCGGCATCGCCGCTGACCATCAGTGTTGACTCCTCAAAGTTGCTCAACACCTGGCAGATATCAGACATCCACGTCCACTCCTCATTGTAGACTTGAGGAATCTGACTGACCTGACTACCAGTTCTGGTGGAAGATGATATCTGGCAGTCTACAATCGCTCTGCGCTGCTGATAAACTCTGGATAACATGTTTAATGTGGAATTCCATCGCGTGGGCACGTCGCACAACAGTCGGTGAGCGGGCAGTTGTAGGCGGCGCTGCGCTGCCCTGAGAGTGGCAGCATCTGTGTTCGACTTGCGGAAATGCGCACAGATGCGGTGCCAGCCAGGTTCAGCGGTGCCAGCCACAGATCGGTCTGCGCCGTGATGCCCTGTAACAGCTCTTGGGCTGTGTGCCTTTTGTCACCTAAGCTCAGCAGTTTGAGCACCGCCTGCTGGTGCACTTACCCACGGCACTGCTGCTGCGCCTAGAGCTACCGACTGAAGGCGCCGTGCCCACGGATGGTAATTCGGTGGAGGAGGAGGAGGGGTCGGAGAGGAGGAGGAGGCATAGTAGGTCTGAGAGACCATGACCGAGGTAGGCCCCGCAATCCTTGGTGTGGGCAGTACATGAGCGGCCTCAGGGTCATTCTTGGTCCCAGCCTCCACCAAGTTAACCCAATGTGCCATCAGTGAGATATAGTGTCCCTGCCCGGCAGCACTTGTCCACGTGTCCGTGGTTAGGTGGACCTTCTCAGAAACAGCGTTGGTCAGGGCACGGATGATGTTCTCCGACACGTGCTGGTGTAGGGCTGGGACGGCACATCGGGAAAAATAGTGGCGGCTTGGGGACGGAATACCGAGGGGGAGCCACCGCCATGAGATTGCGAAAAGGCCTCGTCTCTACCAGCCTATAGGGCAGCATCTCCAGACTAAGCAATTTGGAGATGTGGACGTTGAGGGCTTGGGCATGTGGGTCGGGTGGAACTGTATTTCCTCTTGCGACTCCAGCGTCTGCTGTACAGACAGCTGAACGCTGCGCTGGAACACGTTGGTGGACACTGTGGAGGATCGTTGAGGCGAAGGTGTGGTTTTCCGGCGGGAGGCGCTCGTGCCGGGGTCCTGGGCAGGGGGTTGACTAGCAGAGGCAGCGAGTGACGCAGGGGGTTGACTAGCAGAGGCAGCGAGTGACACAGGGGAAGGAGCAGTGGTGTGACCCGCAGGAGGTGGTGAACGGCCTTGGTTCTATTGAGTGGGGTGTTTAGCACTCATATGCCTGCGCATGCTGGTGGTGGTTTAGGCTAGTAGTGGTGGCACCCCTGCTGATCCTGGTGTGGCACAGGTTGCACACCACAGTCTTCGGTCATCCTCACTTTCTTTAAAGAACCTCCAGACTTGCGAACATCTAGGCCTCGCCACGGGAGCTTCACTACGTGAAACAGTTGCTGCTGATGCACCAGCTCTGGCCCTGCTTCTCCCTCTGGCCACACCACTGCCTCTTACAACCTGTTCTGGTGCAGCACTCGCCTCCGCCTCAGAAGCACTGTCTTCACTCGGCATATCAACCCAGCTTGGGTCAGTCACCTCATCATCCTCCGATTCCTCAGTCTGCTCCCCCCTCGGAATTCCTCCCCTAACAACAACTTCACCACTGTCTGACAACCGTGTTCTCCTCATCGTCTGACACCTCTTTACAAACTTCTTCCACTAACTCAACATTATCATCATCACCCACAGACTGCGACAGTTGGAAAACTTGGGCATCGGGAACGAGGTCAGCAGCAACCTGAGAAGTGGTTTGTGACTCTGGGAAGGGTCCAGAAAACAGTTCCTGAGAGTATGCCGGATCGCATTCCAAATTTTCCTGGGAGGGGGCAGACTGGGGGGAAGGAGGTTGAGGTGGAGGAGCCATAGGAGTGCTCCCTTGGGTAACATGGGTGGACTGCGTGGAAGACTGACTGGTGGACAAATTACTTGAAGCATTGTCCGCAATCCACGAGATCAGCTGTTCGCACTGTTGTGGTTTCAACAGTCCTCTACCACGTGTCCCTGTAAGTTGAGACATGAAGCTAGGGAGTGTAACTCTGCGGCATTCCACAGCTCCCTCATCAGCAGATACTGTCTCACCCTGCCCAGGACCACGGCCTCTGCCCCCTGCAGTAATTGAATGCCCACGCCCACGACCACGCCCTCATCCTCGACCCTTAGCCCTGGGGTTCAACATTGTTTGTATATAAGTGTATGATATAAAAAAAAAAATTAAACGGGCCTGGTGAACTGAAACCCACAAACTTGTTCAGTCTGGTAGAATTAAGTGACGTACAGAAAGTGTCACCTGGACAGTATATACGGATGGGAGCGAGTGTGCTGAACTGTGACACACAGAAAGGTTACACACAGCTGAGTAAAATGGATTTGTATCACTGAGCTAAAACAACTGAAAAACTAATTTTTTTTTATATTTGTTTTTTTATATTTTTTTTAAATTTTGTTTTTTTGGGAACGTGACGTGCAAGAACTATGGTAGAACTCACTGACACCCTGTTAACGGTGGCTATTTAGTCTGCGACCCAGACAAATGTCACAGAGAATTTTCTGGATCAAGCGGTAGATGATATTGGTAGCAAATGACTTGGTTGTATTCTGTGACGTACAAAAAGTGTCACCTGGACAGTATATACGGATGGGAGCGAATGTGCTGAACTGTGACACACAGAAAGGTTACACACAGCTGAATAAAATGGATTTGTATCACTGAGCTAAAACAACTGAAAAAATAAAATTTTTTTTTTATTTAGTTTTTTTGGGAACGTGACGTGCAAGAACTATGGTAGAACTCACTGACACCCTGTTAACGGTGGCTATTTAGTCTGCGACCCAGACAAATGTCACACAGAGAATTTTCTGGATCAAGCGGTAGATGATATTGGTAGCAAATGACTTGGTTGTATTCTGTGACGTACAGAAAGTGTCACCTGGACAGTATATACGGATGGGAGCGAATGTGCTGAACTGTGACACACAGAAAGGTTACACACAGCTGAGTAAAATGGATTTGTATCACTGAGCTAAAACAACTGAAAAATAAAAAATTTTTTTATTTTGTTTTTTTGGGAACGTGACGTGCAAGAACTATGGTAGAACTCACTGACACCCTGTTAACGGTGGCTATTTAGTCTGCGACCCAGACAAATGTCACACAGAGAATTTTCTGGATCAAGCGGTAGATGATATTGGTAGCAAATGACTTGGTTGTATTCTGTGACGTACAGAAAGTGTCACCGGGGCAGTATATACGGATGGGAGCGAATGTGCTGAACTGTGACACACAGAAAGGTTACACGCAGCTGAGTAAAATGGATTTGTATCACTGAGCTAAAACAACTGAAAAAATAATTTTTTTTTTTATATTTTTTTTTTGGGAACGTGACGTGCAAGGAACTATGGTAGGAACTGACTGACACCTGTTAACGGTGACTATTTAGTCTGCGACCCAGACAAATGTCGCACAGAGAGTTTTCTGGATCAAGCTGTAGATGATATTGGTAGCAAATGACTTGGTTGTATTCTGTGACGTACAGAAAGTGTCACCTGGACAGTATATATGGATTGGAGTGAGTCAGTGCTGAACTGTGACACACAGAATGGTTCCACAGTGCTGTGTGCAATGGATTTGTATCACTGAGATAGAACAATAAAAAAAAAAAACAGGGTTAGATATGGCGATAGCTGCACTACTAGTGCCAGCCAGCCAAGTGACAAAAAAAAAAAAAAAAATGTCTTCTAGCCCTTAGAAGGGCTGTTGGGTTCTTTGTGGGTGATCCCTGCCTAACAGACAACTAAATGCAGGCCCTAACACTGTCCCTGAAAGGCAGCAGCTCTATCCCTAACGACATCCAGACGGCATCTGAGCCGAGCACCGCGGCCAGTCGGTAGTATATTCCAGGGTCACCTGATCAGGCCAGCCAACCCCTGCTATCGACATGTAAGGGCCCCACGTGATGCTGGGTGGTACGCAGAGTCTCCTGGCTTGTGATTGGCTGTGTTTTTAGGCGCCAAAAAAGCACGATGCGGAAGTTGCCATTTCCTCGAGCATGGCGAGATACTCGTCCGAGCAGCAAGCACTTACGAGTACCCTAATGCTCGAACGAGTACCAAGCTCGGACGAGCATGCTCGCTCATCTCTAGTCGTCATATTTTGAGAACCATAACTTTTTTATTTTTCCATCAGTGGAGCTGAGTTAGGGCTTTGAGGTACAAGGTACACTTTTTATTACATTTTTTGCAACACTTCTGCAACATTTTGGAGACACACCACTTTTCAATGTGGTCTATGTTTAAGGAAGAAAAGTGAGATTAGATCTAGATTACAGCACATTTACTTTCTACAACACTCGAAATATTACCAAAAAAATGTCACATCCTATGCCAGGAAGCCCCCTGGTGTATTTGTTAGGACTAAGTCATACAACACAATGTAATTGCACCAAATACATGAAAGTTGTGTACCATTTAATTCATTTGGTGCAACCAATGTAAAAAAAACAGACTTAAAAGTGACATTAAAAAAATCTCAAATGATAAATTACCCCCATTGTTATCAATTCAAATCATTATATCTGATCTCTGAGTAGGCTTCACTACTGGTTTTGGCTCACAATAACTAATGGAAATAACTGACCAAATAATTAAAGTGTGAACCAAGTGTGTCTGCCATCCTTCTCATTAACCTCTCTAATCCATTCTAGGTGAATCATCCAGGTTGGTCTTCTACGCTGTTGCAGTCATTGCACTGTCTATCACCACTAAAATTAAATTCAAAGTTTTTCTTGTTCATATGGCTCTTCACATCACTTCCTTAATCTCAGTTTATTGCATTACCTGAACTCTATATTCTGCAAACAACTGTCCTCCATAATCAGAGAGTGCCACTCAGTTCTCTAAAGCCTCATTCACACTTCAGTGTTTCACGGACGTGTGCTGTACGTGTTCTCCACGGACAGCACACGTCCCCATTCATTTGAATGTGTGTGTTCAGACATCAGTGTTGATCACGGTCCATGGTTCCGTTTTTTTAGCACGGATGCATGTCCTATCTTGATCCATGTTCCCGGGTCCCTCACGCCCATTATAGTCTATGGGTCCGTGAAAACCACGGATGCAACACAGATGCAATCCGTGTCGCATCCGTGTTTCACGGATCATTAAGAAGAGATGCTTTGAAAATTATTTTTCAGCTGTTCAGTGTCAGTAAAACACGGATGCAACACGGACAGCAAAAAATGAACCCACGGATCCTTCACGGACAGCTTCATGGACAGCTTCACGGATGCCTCACTGACCACCTGCTCACTGATTTGAGCACAGACACGGACGTGTTAATGAGGCTTAAGACTTTATTAGCAGCTGTTCTCTGGAATGCACTGCCACCTACAAGAAGATAAATCTGTAAAATTCAAAGATTTTAAGGCCCTTTTATACAGACCAATGATTGGGACAATTATAAGGAAAGAGAATTCCATGAAACACTCGTTCCTGATAATTACCCTGTGTAAAGCTGATGCTGATCACCCGATGACTGATGTGGATGCACTTATCCCATGTCTCAAAGTCTTGTTTGCATGGTTTCATTAAACATGAGATTCATGGGTATCTTCTAGCAGGCCACAGGACCAACAGAATCTAAGCATACAGCCAAACATCAGTGTGTCCTCCCAAGTGTGTTCCTCAAAAACAAGTTGAAAAACAATGCCCAAATGTGCTAAAAGGCTCAAAAGTGATTCATACAACAGAGGGGGTCATCAGAAATAAAAATGGACTCCTGTTGTTGGTTCATACCTAGGATATGGTCACACAGTCCATAGATAAAGAGTATATTTCTAGCCTGGGCTAGGTACACTTTCACACAGGTCCCATAGTACTGTAGCTGTGTGATCTGTGTATTCTTTATTAGGTGGATTCCAAAACACACTTAAAAATTTGTGGAAGATCTGAGCAAAAAAAGTTATCGGGGGAGAGTTAAAGACCTTAATTTCTTTAGCCTGGAGGAAAGAAGAGGGAACATGATTGAAACCTTTATGAAGTATTTAAAGTGAATGTGTCAACTGAAAATATTGTATTACTTAAATCAAATTTTTATGTTAAACATATATTTAAGGAATTATAGGTGATGCTGTTTTTAATTTTCCATGTCACTACCTATATATAAAAATCCTAAAATTCTTCAGTTTCTCACTGGCCACTAAGCATAAAAATAGAAGCCACTTCCTGGTCTGTAAAGATCACTTTTTAGCAGTCATCTCATTATTACCATAGGCATGATCACAATGAAAGATATCACCTATACAGTGCCTTGCGAAAGTATTCGCCCCCTGGAACTTTTCAACCTTTTGCCACATTTCAGGCTTCAAACAAAAAGATATAACATTTTAAATTTTTGGTGAAGAATCAACAACATGTGGGTCACAATTGTGAAGTGGAACGAAATTTATTGGATCATTTAAACTTTTTTTGTAACAATAAAACTGAAAAGTGGGGCGTGCAAATTTATTCAGCCCCCTTGCATTAATACTTTGTTGCGCCACCTTTTGCTGCGATTACAGCTACAAGTAGCTTGGGGTATGTCTCTTGCCCATTCTAACTTGCAAAACAGCTCGAGCTCTTTGAGGTTGGTTGAGTTTTCAGCTCTTTCCACATGTTCTCAATTGGATTCAGGTCTGGACTTTGACTTGGCCATTCTAAGACCTGGATATGTTTATTTTTGAACCATTCCATTGTAGATTTTGCTTTATGTTTGGGATCATTGTCTTGTTGGAAGATAAATCTCTGTCCTAGTCTCAGGTCTTTTGCAGACTCCAACAGGTTTTCATCCAGAATGGTCCAGTATTTGGCTCCATCCATCTTCCCATCAATTTTAACCATCTTCCCTGTCCCTGCTAATGAAAAGCAGGCCCAAACCATGATGCTGCCACCACCATGTTTGACAGTGGGGAAGGTGTGATCAGGGTGATGAGCTGTGTTGCTTTTATGCCAAACATATCGTTTTGCATTGTTTCCAAAAAGTTGGATTTTGGTTTCATCTGACCAGAGCACCTTGTCCCACTTGTTTGGTGTGTCTCCCAGGTGGCTTGTGGCAAACTGTAAACAAGACTTTTTATGGATATCTTTGAGAAATGGCTTTCTTCTTGCCACTCTTCCATAAAGGCCAGATTTGTAAAGTGTTCGACTGATTGTTGTCCTATGGACAGACTCTCCCACCTCAGCTGTAGATCTCTGCAGTTGATGCAGAGTGATCATTGGCCTCTTGGCTGCATCTCTGATCAGTCTTCTCCTTGTTTGAGATGAAAGTTTAGAGGGACGGCCGGGTCTTGGTAAATCTACAGTGGTCTGATACTCCTTCCATTTCAATATGATCGCTTGCACAGTGCTCCTTGGGATGTTTAAAGCTTGGGAAATCTTTTGGTATCCAAACTTCTCCACAACAGTATCACGGACCTGCCTGGTGTGTTCCTTGGTCTTCATGATGCTCTCTGTGCTTTAAACAGAAGCCTGAGACTATCACAGAGCAGGTGCATTTATACGGAGACTTGATTACACACAGGTGGATTCTATTTATCTTCATCAGTCATTTAGGACAACATTGGATCATTCAGAGATCCTCAATGAACTTCTGGAGTGAGTTTTCTGAACTGAAAGTAAATGGGCCGAATAATTTTTCACGCCCCACTTTTCAGTTTTATTATTACAAAACAAGTTTAAATGATCCAATAAATTTCGTTCCACTTCACAATTGTGACCCACTTGTTGTTGCTTCTTCACCAAAAATTTAAAATGTTATATCTTTTTGTTTGAAGCCTGAAATGTGGCAAAAGGTTGAAAAGTTCCAGGGGGCCGAATACTTTCACAAGGCACTGTATATAGATAACAGAGGACCAACCATTTACAATAGATGATTGTCAAAGCTTATCCACTTCCTCCCTATACAATGACCTCTGCACTGGTCACAGAGCCTAGAAAACAATCCCATATAACTCAATGGGTCCCCTCCAGTCAATTGGGTCTATAGTTCATGTGGCTGCTATAAAGCATACCTATAAATGCTATTAACAACAACTCTGGCAAGATGGCAGCCCCATAGTTATGTTTAGAAAATAGAATTTAAAAAAATGTACAATAAGACTATAAAAACAGAAAAAAGGAAGACATGTCATTTGGTTTTAACTGGAATAAACAATTATAAGTGGCACATTTCCTTTAAATAAAGTGGGAAGTGTTTTAATAAGAAAGTGAGGGGAGGTGTAAGATCAGAAGCAATGTCAGAAAGTACTATTTTGCGGAAAAAGTTGCAGATATTTGGAACAAACATTGAGAAAATGTGGTTTAAAAATAACTGGTAACTGAATGGCATACACATTTATCTATCCTAAGAAAAAATAAGACTAAATATACAATATGGTCTTTCTTAACCATCAATCTCCTAAGTTTCTATGTTTTCAAAACTAATAAGTGAAGAAAGAAAGTTGTGACTGCAGCCGCTATTTGATATTCTGCTATATGCGGTATTGGCTGAGACTGTGTCCGTAAAACCATGGTTAATAAAAGATTGTACTCTCAATATTCGATTATACTAAATGCTGTTGTTCCATATTTGCAAGCTCTACAGCCTCCTGTAGCTTTATGCGTTATTTATTCAGTATTGGCTCATTATTTATTATTGCAATTTCTAGAAGTCATATTCTGACTGCAGCGCAATTGTTTGTCACTTTGAGCACAGTATACATCATGCACAATGTGCTACAGGAGACTTACAGAACGCTAAAGGATATTGCTCTATTTTTCATTGATATTCTGGGCTTCTTACTTAAACAGTATAAATTACCTCTGAGGATCTTTAAAATAAAGAACAGTACCAAAATTATGAAGTGTCACACACAAGCTGTTCCAGGTAGCAGAGTTTGTAGGAATATTAATGTAATTACAAGTACTTGCTGCAGAGCCAGAGATTTTTCATAGAAAGCAGTGTAAACCTGTTTGATTAAACAATCTGTGTCACAAGTGTAGATATGTCTGCGTAGGAGAGATGCAAAACCTAATTCATGAATATGAAGATGACCTTATAGTATAGAATTGGATGTGCTGGAGGGGCCTTGGAAGGCTGCCACCACTTGGTATATATAAATCCTATGTTCAGTGCATAGTCTGAGCAATTTAATTAAAACTGCAATAAAGTGAATTTACAGCAGCAAAAAATTAAGTGCTATGAAACGGTAAGAGCTGGTTTAGGAAAGGTTGAGATTATAGGTCCATAAAACTGTTTTTTTTTTTTTTCATGGCAATGAGACTGCTTTTTCGGTTAGCCTTTCATTAATGCTGATAATGCTGTAATGAGTGACGGATGCTCTAACATTAAACTCACAAAATAACAGCTTTTAAAACCGACATAAAGCAAAACGATATGGAAATGGTGGCTGGCTTACTGCATCTTGGGAGCCACAATAATCTGCTGTTCAGGAGTCTCATTCATGGAAGCTTAATGCATAATGCTGTTATCTAACTCTCCCAAAAAAAAAACCAATGGCCCTGGAATTGTGCTGCACTGTGCCAAACTCTTGTAGTCACAACAAACTGTCACCCCATTAGAGACCCATGCTACCCAGTGGCATAAAGCATTATTCACGTCAGTGATTTCTATCAGTGATTGTGAGCCAAAACCAGGATTGGAGCCTTCACAGTAATAAGGTATAAGGGAAAGATTTGCACTTGTTCTGTGTTTAGACCTGCACCTAGTTTTGGCTCACAATTACTGCAGATCGAAATCACTGACCGAATAGTGACTGTGTGAATAACGCATAATCCTTAAAATATTCCATGCTCCCATACCTATAGAGTAGCATAAGCAGACAAGTAGTGTCCATCACATTGTATTATCCATAGAATTGTGCTACCACATAGCAGTCACCATAAAATAATCACATAAACATGTCAACAGAGTAACAGAGTTACTGCTACAGGTAGGCCCACATAAAATAACACATGCAACGTCCTATAATACCATACCTTTATCTCCTCCATAGTCCTGCACTGTTCTTTACTCTAGTAATAGGAACTTACATATGAATAATAAATACACAGTTCCTCAAATGTAACTCTTTCTTTGATAATCATTACTATCAGAAACTGGAGAGACACGAGTTTGTTATTCCAGGTCAGTGCAAGAAATCTTTTTTGACAATTCTTAGGAGCAGCAGGAAAGAAGCCCACGAGCTGCACATGGCTCCCCCAGCCACAATTAGCCACCCAGCTCTAGAGTAAGATGAAGACGGTAACTTTAGCTATACCCATAGCCATGGAGCTGTTACGTGATTCGGTTACACAGCTCTTCAGGGACTGTGAAATCTCTTTTCCCCTCAACAATACAGATTATTTTTCCATTTTCCATATTCTGCCTCACACCTACGCTTAAAGCATTATGGCCATGTATAGGCTATACCAGTGATGGCTAACCTACGGCGCCCCAGCTGTGGCGAAACTACGACTCCCAGCATGCACCATTCATTTCTATGGAGTTCTGAGAACAGCCAAGCAAGTGTACTTGGAAGGTGGAATCTTGGAAATTGTAGTTTTACCACAGCTGAAGTGCTGGCGGTTAGCCATCACAGGGCTATACTAATAAAAAGGATGGGGTTACATTAATTTACCACATGCTTTATTTATCTGCAATGATGTAACTGTACAAACTAGACTCAATAGTTGGGGTAAGCATGACTGACACTGGATTTAAAAATACAATCCTTTTAATCTTTCCTCTTAACTAAGACACTCTATGCCCCTTTATCAGTTTATTTGCTCTTCTTCGTACTTTTTCCAGCTCCAGGGCATCTTTTCTATGGAATGGTGCCTACAACAGAACTGCATAGTCCACATATAGGCTACAACTAAGCTTTGTAAACTGGTAATGTTACATCCCTGTACCATGAGTCCATGCCTCTTTTAATACATGACAATATCCTGCTAGGCTTAGAAGGAGCTGATTGACATTGTATGCTGTTATTTAGCATATGATCTACAAGTACAACCAAATCCTTCTCCACAAGTGGCTCTATCTGTGTAAACCCCGTCAGGACACATGATGCACATATAGTATTACTACCCAGATGCATGACTTTACATTTATCCATGATGAACCTCATTTGCCAAGTGGATACCCAAACACTCAGAGTATCCAAGTCAACTTGTAGTTTATGGTCATCTTCCAAAGACTGCACAGTACTACATAGCCTGGTGTCATCTGCAAAAATAGAAATGATGCTATTAATCCCATCCTCGATATCATTAATAAATAAATTAAATAATAGAGGACCCAGCACTGAACGTTGGGGTACACAGTTTATAACTCGGGACCATTCTGAATAGGAATTATTGACCACAACTCTCTGGACACTGTCCTTCAGCCAGTTTTCAATCCGATTACAATAAGATATATATATATATATAATGTCTAAGCCAAAGACCTTATTTTACCTATTAAATGTCTATGAGTGACAGTATCAAAAGCCTACACTACATCCACAGCCACCCCTTTGTCAAGGCATCTACTCACCTACTTATAAAAAAAAACAATTCTGTATAGTCTGGCAACTTCTGTCCTTGGTAAACCCATGCTGGCTATCAGTTTTGATATTATTTACAGTCACATACTCATGTAGTTAGTCCCTTAAGAGTCCTTCAAACATTTTTCCCACAAAGAAGGTTAAGCTTACTGGTCTATAATTACTTGGGGAAGACCTAGAGCCCTTTTTGGCACTTGTCACTAGAGAATCTTTAAAAAGTATCCTCAAATCCATGAAGATTTTAGGACATTCAATATTTATAGAAATGATATGTAGAGAGCACGACGATCTTTTGAATATGGCCACTCTGCACAGGCAATGAAGAAAGTGAATTCAGGGACTGTGAAATCTCTTTTCCCCTCAACAATACAGATTATTTTTCCATTTTCCATAGTAACATGATGAACACTAACTTTCCCAAACCTCTGAGGCTTCTTTAACAGTGAATGTACCTTTTTATCATGGTTATGATTGGTGCTAAAGGGACACTTCCATTAGAAAAGGGTATGGTACATATACCCTGAGAAAATACACTGAATATTTCCAGACTTCCCCTCTTCATGTTGGATATGTGGTAATCAAGAAGGTACATTTATCCACTGTTGGTGGGAATGTGGTGAAGTTCATAGGCTTTGGAAACAGGTATTTCATATTATGTCAGAGCTATGTAAAATCCCAATTCCCTTACAGTGCCTTCCAAAAGTATTCGGCCCCCTGAAACTTTTCAACCTTTTGCCACATTTCTGGCTTCAAACAAATAGATATAACATTTTAAATTTTTAGTGAAGAATCAACAACAAGTGGGTTACAATTGTGAAGTGGAACGAAATTTATTGGATCATTTAAACTTTTTTTAATAATAAAACTGAAAAGTGGGGCGTGCAAAATTATTCGGCCCCCTTGCATTAATACTTTGTTGTGCCACCTTTTGCTGCGATTACAGCTGCAAGTCGCTTGGGGTATGTCTCTATCAGTTTTGCACATCTAGAGACTGAAATTCTTGCCCATTCTTCCTTGCAAAACAGCTCAAGCTCTTTGAGGTTGGATGGAGAACGTTTGTGAACAGCAGTTTTCAGCTCTTTCCACATATTCTCAATTGGATTCAGGTCTGGACTTTGACTTGGCCATTCTAAGACCTGGATACATTTATTTTTGAACCTTTCCATTGTAGATTTTGCTTTATGTTTGGGATCATTGTCTTGTTGGAAGATAAATCTCTGTCCTAGTCTCAGGTCTTTTGCAGACTCCAACATGTTTTCATCCAGAATGGTCCTGTATTTGGCTCCATCCATCTTCCCATCAATTTTAACCATCTTCCCTGTCCCTGCTGATGAAAAGCAGACCCAAACCATGATGCTGCCACCACCATGTTTGACGGTGGGGATGGTGTGTACAGGGTGATGAGCTGTGTTGCTTTTACGCCAAACATATCGCTTTGCATTGTTTCCTAAAAGTTGGATTTTGGTTTCATCTGACCAGAGCACCTTCTTCCACATGTTTGGTGTGTCTCCCAGGTGGCTTGTGGCAAACTGTAAACAAGACTTTTTATGGATATCTTTGAGAAATGGCTTTCTTCTTGCCACTCTTCCATAAAGGCCAGATTTGTGAAGTGTTCGACTGATTGTTGTCCTATGGACAGACTCTCCCACCTCAGCTGTAGATCTCTGCAGTTCATTCAGAGTGATCACGGGCCTCTTGGCTTCATCTCATGATCAGTCCTCTCCTTGTTTGAGATGAAAGTTTAGAGGGACGGCCGGGTCTTGGTAGATTTGCAGTGGTCTGATACTCCTTCCATTTCAATATGATCGCTTGCACAGTGCTCCTTGGGATGTTTAAAGCTTGGGAAATCTTTTGGTATCCAAATCCGGCTTTAAACTTCTCCACAACAGAATCACGGACCTGCCTGGTGTGTTCCTTGGTCTTCATGATGCTCTCTGTGCTTTAAACAGAACCCTGAGACTATCACAGAGCAGGTGCATTTATACGGAGACTTGATTACACACAGGTGGATTCTATTTATCTTCATCAGTCATTTAGGACAACATTGGATCATTCAGAGATCCTCAATGAACTTCTGGAGTGAGTTTTCTGAACTGAAAGTAAATGGGCCGAATAAGTTTGCACGCCCCACTTTTCAGTTTTATTATTACAAAAAAAGTTTAAATGATCCAATAAATTTCGTTCCACTTCACAATTGTGACCCACTTGTCTGTTTGATTCTTCATCAAAAAATTAAAATGTTATATCTTTTTGTTTGAAGCCTGAAATGTGGCAAAAGGTTGAAAAGTTCCAGGGGGGCTGAATACTTACACAAGGCACTGTATCTCACACTCTTGCTCTTTTATCCATTGATCTAGACGCTTTTCCATTTTTGTCAAGTACAGTGATTAACCACCTCTTTATCGGTACCAGGCATTTTATTGCATGTCATTGGAAAGACAAAAAACTTCCTTCCATAGCTGAAGTTATCAAAGGTGTACAAGATAATTGTTGGTACGAGGGGGCAGCAGCCTCCGCTTTTCACCAGAAAGAGTCATTCTATAAGGCATGGGCCATTTGGCATTCTAGCTCTTACCATTCCTTACCCTCACAAGGTAATTTCCTTGTTTTGTAGCTTATACCAGATTGTGCCTTGTAGCTTTTACCAGATTGTATATTATTATGTCTATGATATCTACCTCACTTTATTCTGACCACTATTAGACCTGTAAACCAGACATGTAACTAAATCATAGCCATACCACAAGTCTCTATTCCATCCGAACTTCGATTTATTTTTTATTCTTTTGTTTGTACTTTGTATTCTGTATGCAATACTGGATATTATATAAACAACTACACTACCTCATGATGTACTTGAAAATACCTCAATAAAAATTGAATGTTTCAAAAAAAATGGGTATTTTTATACATACAATGTTCATAGAAAACAATTATTTGAAGAATTTTTGGCTTTTTTCATTTTATCAGTACTATGCCACTGCAAATTAAGTACACAATATTGTCCATCTGTAGAAGTCAGCACAAAGAGATAAAACTCCTATATCCCTTTAAGGCAATTTCCTCTCCTCAAAGGAAAGGATGACAAATTAGCCTTTGTGAAGGAAAAAGGTTCTCTTCTGACCACACTGTTAAACCCATGTTAGTACTGCAAAAATATAGAGTGTTACAGTATAGCATGGAGTACCTTGCTGGAGTGCAGTTTTAGCTTCCTGGGATTTCTTTCTCAAACATGTTAGGTGAATTATTCTCTAAAATGCTACAGTATCCACAGGCTTCAGTAATCTCTATTTTTATTCTTTTATTCAATATTTTATCACAGCAAATTTGAGTTATGGTCTGATTGAGCATCTCACATAGTGGGCATCTCATCCATACGGATGCGCAAGCAAGCCAAGCTATTTTGCATGCATGGTGTGGCAACACCTAGTGAGTCCCGTTTCCTTGCATGTTGCATTTTATTGCTTACCTGTGGTTACTGAAGCCCTTTAGGATTGATTTTTTTTTGTAGTTTCTACTAATAACCATAGATGAGTGACAGTAGCCACCATATGGCCTAGCCTCATAAGTATATATTTAATACTTACTGAATCTTATTAGATTAAATACAAATTTAATACATCATCACAAGAAACTGTGATTTTTGAATGATTAATAACTTCTTAAACATCCAAGACTGTCTGTCTTTTAAATGCAGATAAAAATAAAAATGTTCCTATCCTAACACATTCGTTTCCAAACATCTATATTATTATACCAATTAGGAATTGAAGTACTCTTTAAAGGGGTCTTTTGTATGGGCAAATAATTGGGAACAAACAATGCCAGATGTAAGCCTGTTGCTGATCACCCAACAAACAAGTCATCATTTTTCAGCAATCAGATATTTTATGCACCAAAATCATTGTAAAAAACATTTTTTGTGTATGAATGATCGTATTACTGATCGTTCATTACCATACACCTAATGATTGCCACATATAACTGTAAATCAATAAAAATTTGGAACAGGTCACATGCAAACGAGAAAGCTTTGTGCAGAAAACAGCATAAAGAGTCCATATGTTGTCATATGATGCTTCATCGGGTGCTTTATATGTGAGATATTATCCCTTGGAAGCAATTATTCTAGAGGAAAATAACTTCATCAATGTAATGGAAACATGCTACATTCTTTTTTTTAGGACTCTGTATGGAGGCATACAGAGGTACAATAATGCCCCATGGCCATATTATGAGTCCTATGCTATTTTCACACCCAAACTCCGGAATATTTCCAGATTATCAGTTCCAGAGATTTACCAGAGTTGGCCTTTCACACATGTAGCTATCACCCCAGAGATGTTCCATGTCGGTGCGTTCTCACTACAGAGGAAATGTTCCAGGTGCCTAGACAAGGGGCGGCCACTGTGATTTTCTGGAACATTTACTGCTGTTTTCACACATGTGCTCACTCGGACATAACCCGGAGTTAGTCCTAGGGCTCTGGGGAGAAAAAGTCTGGGTAAAGTCCGGGACTGATATTGCGGATGCGTGCATTCACACATACAGCCCCTCCGGATAAACTCCAGAAAATGTCAGGATTCCACTCTAGGTATGCATGGGGCTCTAGACTCATAATATGGCCATGTGCATGAGGTTTAATAGTGAACAGATGTACACATTTGTTTGCACACAGGTGAATGTAGCATTTCTGTTTTAGATTTTGTGACCCTTACTATGAATACACCACTCATTAGTCATAACCATGGGGAACCCCCCAAAAGTTTTTTTTACATCGCCCTTCCTCGCGTAAAAGAGAGTTTGGCTGTGATTTGTTGACGGTTTTGCCTGTTGACATGCTCATCATGAGTTTGTCATCCTTGCTTTAAAGGGAACCTGTCATCTCCAAAACACCCCCTGAACTACAGTAAGCGTTGTATAGTGTAAGTGATGCTGAATCCGAATATGTAAGTTTTATCTTCATACTCACTTCCATTCCGACACTGTGCTCCCACAAACCTGCAGTAAAATGCACTCAGTGGACTCCAGTGCTCACTCACATAATGGAGAGGACTCAAAGAAGAGTCCAGTGAGTGTATTTTACTGCAGGTTTGTCGGAGCACAGCGTCAGAATAGAAGTAAGTATGAAGATAAAACTTACATATTCGGATTCAGCATCACTTACACTATACACCGCTTACTCTAGTTCAGGGGGTGTTTCGGAGATGACAGGTTCCCTTTAAGTAACAGCTCTTTCTGAGTCAGAGACATGTTTTTTGCAGTGATCACTGTGTCCTGTTGGGTACCTTTGGAATGGATCTTATATAACTTTATAATACTGTCTGGAGCCAGATATTTGTAAGTATTAACCCTGTGTACATAACTTTTGTTATAAATTCCCCTTTAGATAGTTTCTAATTTCAAGTAAAGACACAATTTATATAAAAACAACGGCTTTATAATGATTTAAATTAAACAAAAAATATTACACTGAAATCATACCAAATAGTTGAAAATAACACTGATCAGTAGATAACATGGTCTCATTTACGATAGTATAAACTGCTTACATCCCAGTCCTTGAAACATTCTTGACAACATGCCTATCCAAGAGGTGTAATTTTTAAGCACATCAAATCGTACAACAAGAATATTTCATATTTTTGGTGTATACAAATTACAGCATGTATAGTGTTAAGCTTCTGACAGAACCTCTACTGCTATCGCGCCTAAAACAATAAGAAGGTAGATAATGTTCTTGCCTATTCTTGCATTTTAATGTGAAACCTCCTGAAGTTATGGGAATCTTGTTATACTTGTATAGAATTCTACTAAACACTTTCCGTGATGTTCAGAACAGAGACAATGTCAACCTATTTTTGTACTTCACAAAGTTTTACATTTGACAGCTGGTATTGTCTTCTCACAGACGGTAAGGGGAAAAAAATCTTTTTTTTTTTCCTTCACTGGTTCAGTTATGGAAAAATCAGAATGTGAAAAAGTCCACATGTGTCTTCTTTTCCAAACTAGTGGACATCAAAATGTTAAAAGTGATGCTTGCAAAAAAAAAGGCTTCCCACCATAACAAGGTAAAAAAGCTTTAAATATTAGATCCACCTTAATGTCCTTTACTTTCTTATATAATATAGTCACACATCATTTATGCACTGGTAGATCTAAAGCCACATAGCCTAACCTGTAATATTTATATCCCCACATCATAACTATATAACATTCAGTGGGTATAAGGGCAACTGGTGCACAAAAGAACATGTGACTGCCTATGGCAATGGAAACAGTAGGTACAGTATATTAATGCGAGTAGACTGTGTACAAATATTGCTCCCCCTCCCTCACGTAGTGTTTATAAGATTAATTAGATAAAAAGGGCTGACTAAAATGTGGTAATATAAAAAAAAGCAAAGCAACAAATGAAAAAAAGCCTCTTGGAAGCTCATAAATTGTACTATAAAAAGTTTCTGACACTTAGTCTCCACAATTTTTAAAAATTAAACAATTGGATGAGCAGATGGCCCAAAGAGAGGCCATGGACATAGTTACTCCTCATTTTTAAATGCTGTTTACTTTTCCAAAAATTGGAAATCCAAAAAGGCAATATATTAAGAGTCTTTGTCACTGTCTGCGCCACTGTACATATCTGCTAGTTTTTTAAAACGTGGCCCCCAGTCACTTAGGTAGTCATAGTCCTGGTCTCCATCTGTAGTGACAGATTCCAAAGAGCTGAGAGAGTCTGCCACGGAACCGTTTCCTTCATATGCGTAAGTTGCTAAGGAGTCATAGGGAGGTGCTGTTGGATCGAGGTCGTTTTCCTTCAACCTTTGGTTAATGAAATCTCTGACGTCAGTGTTATCTCTGGCCGCTGGAGTTCGACGTGGGAAAAACAGTGTTTCTGGAACAATATCCCTGCGCAATTTGTTGTCCTCTATGGCTTCTGGATTCCTCAAAGTGCCAATATCAAAAGCCTGAGTGTCTTCCTCTCCACCACCTTCATCATTGTAACTCACAATGTTATCTCTTATATCTTCTTTAGACACAATCAATGGCTCTTTCTTTCTCTGTCGTCTTAGGGCAGCAAACAGTACGACTGTGACTGAAACAAAAGTAAAGGGCGTTTTGATTATTATACAGTACAAAAGTTTGTTTATCATATACATGTATACAGTTCTATGGTATTCTATAGCATTCAATGGCCATAACAACTATATAAATGTTGAGGAAATCTCTGATTTCGCTAGGACCTGCACACAATCCAATGTGTATGGTCCCTACTATCCCCCAATGACAATCTCAACATGTCTAATTCTTTTGTAGTCAAACGATATAACAGGATTCTTCCAATGTCTCTCTATACAAAAAAAACATCTATGTGTAATGGGGGGTCGGGAGGAATAGTCTAAAGAGTATGGCCAGCCAAAGAATATAAACATTATAAATAAAAGAGTTCAAGATGAAAAGAGTTCTAATGCTAGGTACTCAAAGTAGCAACATCACAGCATGTTACACACTCCTGTAACCTATAAAAAAGGAATGGGGTTGCCTGTGATGGCAGTAGAGTTCAAGATGTGGCAGTATTCCATCACTGTTTGTACATGCTTCAATTTTAACTGGCTTCCAATTAAATTGTAAAATTGTTTTACTGATGCCAACACCAATTTGGATTTAAATGTTGTCCATTAAATGATACAGTAACATGAAGTCTTCTATGGCCTTTCCCCAGTTACTTTAGTACACCTCCCAGTGATGTTAAGATACCAGCACAATGTTGCTGTATGTCATACTTAAGTTCCAGTTATTGCAATCTGTAGATCTTTGTCTTACAGAATACAACTGGCTACACTGAGAATAGAAATTACTTGCACTACACTTAGCATGTTACCCTTATATCACTGGTGTAAACTGGTGTAACTACATACTGTTCTTCTACATCTCTTTTCAGTTACCAGATAATTCTTTGTTTTTCTCTTTCTATATCAAGGAGCTCAAATGGAGAATGAAAGAGAAGGAAGCTGGCCAAACTTTTGCCAACAGAGCTGCATTTTCAGCTGCTTTTATCTGAACGGAAAGAAGAATGACTAATGGTCTGAATGCTGCAGCATAATTGTCCTATCATACCTAAATAGGCACATTGATTGAAGGAACTGTACGAGAGACTTAAAATAGGCTACGGTATAATTACACAGCTGTACTTAAATGATCGCTTACTGTAAATCTAGAGAAATTAGAGTGGAGAATGTAAAGAAAAGTGTAGTAGAGGTGTATCTGTGTGGTTCACTTCTATAGACAAATATATTTAGCTGCGATCAAAGCACAAAAGTCTTTTGGACAGATTCCCAGAGAGGTAATCTTCTGATTCTCTTCCAAAAGATTTTCTTATAACACATAACACAAGAGAAATACAATGTTATACATATATAATTTTACAACTACTGCACTTAAACACAACCACGCTGAAAATGTCTGCCATAATGGTTGTAAGATTTTTTTAAACTTATTACATACTTTCCCCCGTGTGAAAAAAGTCCTACCTACTTTTTCCAACACAATTGCATGAATCAAAAAAGTGGCACAGGCCCTTAAACCACAAAACTTCCATGAAAACATATAAGTGTGTGTTTTTTGGTGTGCAGGGGGCACTATCAATTGCAATTAGAATATAATGTTGGGTACATGCACAAGGCGAGGTTACAGACGGCCTTTTCCTGCGCGCCAGGAGTTAAAGATTGCTATACATGGCCACCTTATATGTCACTATGTAAAAGAAAAGCTGAGTTATACTTATTATATCATTGATATACAGCAATTCATTTTCTTCTCAAATACTCAGTGTATAATACATCTCAATTCAGAGACTCCCATGAAAAAGAGGGGGGGAAAAAGAAACAAAAGGAATTAAAAGTAAAAGCAAGAAGGACAGAAGATTGCCACAGTATGGCAGCATAAAGCCACCTACCAAGGTGATATCCCTATTCTACAGTATAATCTCTTTGATGAAAGCTGAACCCCAATCATGATTCATGTAGTGGTATTCATATTTGAGCTTTCTTCCCTAGTTTTTCGGCAGTAAACAAAGAGGGCAATATAGAAAGATATCTGCACTAATGGACAAGATTTTCCATTTACAGATTTGTTTCCAATGTGACTATTTATGCATTCAGCCTCCCTGACATGTTTTGCTGGCTAGTGGCACTTTCATGGGTAAAAAAGGCTAAAGGCCTCAGTTCAGTTCTCCTGAAGTGATTGACTGCCAGCAAAACATGTCAGTGAGACTGGATGCTTCATAGGAACGCTCGTTCCTGATAACTAGTCCCTATAACCAATCAGCTGATCAGCTGATAAACAAGCAAACTGATCTTTCATCAGGATACAAAATGCCTGATTATCGGCAGCACATCTCGCGGTGTAATCGAGAGTGGAACAACTGTGGTAGCAATCGTTCTTCCCACATTCAGTTTGCATTGGACTGTGCAATGAGGCTGGTGGAAACGAGCACTGATTGATGTGTTACCCACTGGCACTTGCACTACCCGAACAGGCAGTGCAATGCGGCCTTTCTGACCTTGAGTTAGTAGTAGAGATGACCAGCATCAGAGGGTGAATATATTGTTTGGATGCCTGTATAGGCACTGAATTACTTAGCAACACTGTATTGAACAATCAACACACTGTTATCTATAACACAATAAATAAATTGTGTTTGTTCTACAGTACAGATATATCACTTTAGGATTATGTGATAACTGATTAGGAGCACAAGGTTTTTAAAGGGGATCTGCCACCAGTTTTATGCCGCCAATCCTGTTGAGTAGCTCCAGCAGGATCCAAGGGCTTGAGTCCATTCAGTGCAATGCATGAGCCTGAAAATCCTCACATTCATGAGCTCCCAGTTCTCACAGCCCCACCTACTCCTGCTGCATATTGGTATATTTCTCCCTATAAACACTATAGAAAGAAAGCTGTCAATCATGTGCAGTATGGTGTGGGGAGCCACTGGTCATGAATATTGTGACTTCAGGGTGGAACTTCTCATTAGGAACTTTTCATTAGGTATTTTAAGAAAACAGATGGACCAAAAAAGGTACAATAAGTAAGCCAGTGTTTTAATTAAGGTCTCTGTCACCAGTCTATGATAGGGTGGCATAAAACTGGCATAAGATTAATTATTTCTTAAAATTTGCAAATTTACTCTTTTAGAGTGTAATTAATAAAGAGTAAAGTTTTATCAACAGTATTTGGAAAGCAATATTTTTTGGGGTGAATAGATGTGAATTAACCCATATCTACCAACGAGGTTTAATATGATATATATGTAATATACGCATTAAGATTGGTGACTTGGATAGCATAACTGTTGGGATTATGTTGTGGCACAATGTACAGTAGACAGACCTTCTTATCTTCATTTCATGTACACTAACAGCTCAGTGTTACATACATCAATTTGATCAAGGAAAACGTGGTACAGCTATTTCTTTAAAGTGTCACAGGAGCCATTTTTAAACAGGAAAACGCCAGGCTGCTCATTGCTAGCGCTACTGTGAACCGCCTGCATGACCCAAATGTGTTATCATGACCTGCAATGTTTCCAGACTTTTCTCCCATCTAGCACATCTGGGAGATCAGTGCTTTACAATTTTAAAAGGAGCTGACAGCAGTGGATCTTGATGATTTGCGTGCTCAAGAGCATTCAACTGGCAAAACATTCCTCAGACAATCAATAACCTCATTGATAGCATGCCAAGTTGTTTAACTGTGTGTATTTCTGTGCATGGTGCTCATACTCCATACAGAATAAACTTAGATGTTCTGAATAATTTGTTTTCAATTTTTTATTATTTGCATATCATTAACATGTTTATCGAACCTGTGATTCACATCATTCCACAAAGTTTCCCTCTTCCGTTCCGTCTTCAGACCGGAGAACAAACCGCAGCATGCTGCGGTTTGCTCTCCGGTCCAGGCATCCGCACCAAGACGGATCCGGAATGACCCCCAATGCAAGTCAATGGGGACGGATCCGTTTGGTGTGGACACACCAGTAATCCGGATCTGTCCTCCATTGATTTCCAATGGGGGGTCATTCCGGATCCGGCTACATACACACAGACATACATACAAACTAACATACAGACATACATACAAACATACAGACATACATACATACTCACATACTCCCGGGACGCCGGCAGCAGGTCTCCACGCGCCTCCTGCACGCAGCGATGACGTTTCCCACTGCGCCCAGCAGAGGGCGCTGTGGGGAATCGTCATCACTGCGCGCAGGAGGCGCGTGAAGACGTTCTGCCGGCGTCCCGGGAGTATGTGAGTATGTATGTATGTTTGTATGTATGTCTGTATGTTTGTTTGTATGTATGTCTGTGTCTTGTTTTAATGTGTGTCTAACCGTAATTACAATTCAAGTCCTTTTGTTAATTCAGTGTGAGGTACATGATCAAGAAAACAATCTAGTGGCCAATTTTCAGTAATATTATATATGGCCAATGCCTACACTTATGGCTTTGTATGCTGTAAAAACCTAAGCAAACTGAAGATTTGCATCTTTATGGTATTTCTATGGCTTCCCTGTATCATTAAATATGTGGTACTATGTTTCAGAACTGCTTAGGACTATACATTACTTGTATGACCAAGATGATTAGGTGTGTGTTAGGGAAATCAATCGTTTTATATGTAGGTTATTAATGGGTTGGACAGATGAATGGTACTTAATATAACATGGAACATTTTACGTCAGACATTTTATGTCTGTATGGTATGAAACAGTTAAACTGTACATCTCTACAAACACAGTTCTATATATGGTGGGGGTGTTAGATTTAAAACCTACAAATATATAATAACTAGCTGAAGGACCCGGCTTCGCCCGGGTATATTTAATTTATTTTATTTACTGTTTGTGTGTGTGTGTCGTTAAAAGATATCGAGTGACCTCTACAGTGCCCGCCTCTTTAACAGTGACCTCTACAGCAGCCTGCCCCTTTAACAGTGACCTCTACAGCAGCCCGCCCCTTTAACAGTGACCTCTACAGCTGCCCGCCCCTTTAACAGTGTCCTCTACAGCAGCCCGCCCTTTAACAGTGACCTCTACAGCTGCCCATCCCTTTAACAGTGACCTCTACAGCTGCCCGCCCCTTTAACAGTGACCTCTACAGCAGCCCGCCCCTTTAACAGTGATCTCTACAGCAGCCCACCCCTTTAACAGTGACCTCTACAGCAGCCCGCCCCTTTAACAGTGACCTCTACAGCAGCCCGCCCCTTTAAAAGTGACCTCTATAGCTGCCCGCCCCTTTAACAGTGACCTCTACAGCAGCCCACCCCTTTAACAGTGACCTCTACAGCAGCCCACCCCTTGAACAGTGACCTCTACAGCAGCCCGCCCCTTTAACAGTGACCTCTACAGCAGCCCACCCCTTTAACTGTGACCTCCACAGCAGCTAGAGTGGCCACTGTCTTCACCCCAGAAAGCCAGACCTCACCGGCCATTCCCCCAAACGTGAAACAGCGCCCCCAGTTCCCATGAAGACACACCACTAAACATGAGGCCACGCCCCCCATGCTCTGTGAAGACACGGAGGAGAAGCTGTCTGAGTGTGAGCTACTGAAAGGGTGGACATCCCTGTGTCTGTCAAGGCACTGCGTCGGACGGAGAACAGGTAGGCAGAAAACTGGACTGTCCAGCCTAAAGCTGGACATCTGGCCACCCTAACATCAGCCTGCCCCTAGGGTGGCCAGAGGTCTTGTTTTAGGCTGGACAGTCTGGCTTTCAGACTCCCTGTCCTCTGTCATGTGCAGGGCCTGGATGGACACAGGGATGTCCTTTTGAACAGCTCACTCTCAGCAGCAGCACTGTGCAGTCTGAGCAATGAGCTGCAGGGAGAAAGTCACCCTTCCCCCACCCCTGCAGCTGAAAGAAAGTGATGTTTACCTATATTTTTTAATCCCGGTCAAATGCGGCATGGAAGGGGCGTGGCCTGACTGAGTGGGATCTGGGGGTGGGGCTTTTAAGTCCTTCTTTTGATGGTGGCCTGAATTATAGGTCGATGCCATAGTAATTTCAGAGGAAGGTGGGCAGCAGTGGAAGAATTCATCTTTTATTACTACTGAACAGTAAATATGTGAAATTTACATAATATGAGGTAATGATTGATGATGAATTAGTCTAAAACATAAGTTATATTTATGGTAACCGAAATACTCCTTTACCATTGTCATCCACAGTGCTCTGCCTCTTTAATGCAGACCTACAGCAGTGAACTGGCTAGGTTGTCATAGAAACCTGGTGTGTGGAGACTGCCTGTGAGCTTCTATTGGCTGATAAGGGTCATGTGACCAGGCTCCTACTGGCTAATGCATTTTTTGGGAATATCTCAGGAACGGTACGTCCTGGAGAGCTGAAAACTGTTCTAAAACCTTCCCGGACACCTGATGTACATGTGTGCCAAAATTTGTGATTATAGCTGCAGTGGTGTGGATTCCTTTAGCGGACATACGCACACACATACACTCAGCTTTATATATTAGATGATAGCAATGTATTGTAGTGCCCTGGAGCAGGGGTACTTTGAAGTCTGAACATTTGTGGACCTTAGCCCTATGCAAAGTTATAAACTTCTTACTTTATTTCACTTAAAAGGGTTAACTTGCACCGTGTAACTGCATTTGTATGTTGTCATATATATCCTGTTCATTTGCACTATGTTTGCATGGCACTGTGAAAAGGGTTAATGAATACTGAAAGACTTTTGGGACTTTGAATAAGAAGCTGGTAATTTTCCACAGCTGCCATGGAGTTTAAAGAAGAGCATGTTTTGGAGGGAAAAAGCCAGACTTGTTTAACACCAAAACCAGTCTGACCTTTTGAATGTCTGGTTTAGCTCTGTTGTTATGTCTGAAGCCCTAAAAAATCAACTAATTTTGAGAGGTCAGATGAAGTTCATCTTACAAGGTGTTTCATTTATTTTGGATCACAATTATTTTGAATATGAAGGTAGATATTATCGTCAATGTAAAGGGACAGCCATGGGCACCAGATTCGGCCCCAGCTATGCCAACCTGTTTATGGCCCAATGGGAGCAGGAGGTCATACAGCCCGAATTGGGGGGGAATCTGGTGCTCTGGAGCCGCTACATTGACGACGTGATTTTTATTTGGCAGGATACTATGGAGAATTTAGATCGGTTCCTAGGGAAAATAAATGATAATGACAAAGGTCTGAAATTTTCTGTCAATATTAGTACAGAAAAGGTGGAATTCCTAGATCTGAATGTAAGGATACAAGACAACAAAATCAACTGTTGTACGTTTAAAAAAGAGGTGTAAAAAAATAATTATATTTTTTTCACGAGTGGACATTTACCTAGATGGCTGACCAATATTCCGGTCAGCCAGTTTAGAAGGATTAAAAGAAATTGTACACATTTGGAAGATTATAAAAAAGAGGCAGAGGTACTTACTAAACAATTTCTTGTAAAAGAGTACCCTATATTAGTTATAGAAACAGCATTTAATAAAGTTGAAAACATGGACTGAAAGGATTTCTTTAGCCCAAAAAATGAGATATTAAACAATACAGATCACAATTTTAGATTAGTTCTTCCCTTCCAGATGCACTATAAAAAGGTGGAAAATATAATTAGAAAACACTGGTACCATCTGTTAGATGATAAGACATTAGGACCAGTAATACCAATGAATCCCCGTATTTCATATACTAAAGCTCCCAATTTGGGACTAAAAATAGCACCAACAATAAAAGAAAAAAAGACATATAAAACGAATCAAAATTGGTTAAAAATGGTAGGTTTTTTTTAGGTGTGGTCGATGTACTGGTTGTAAAATAACCAAGTTTCCGAAAAAAACTACAGAAATATCATCAACACAGAATAATTTAAAACATAAAATAAAGGAAACACTAACATGTAATACGTGCAAAGTTATATATATATCTTATGCTGTAGTTGTAATAAACAATATATTGGGCGTACCAAACGTAGCTTGAAGATAAGAATAGCGGAACATATGAATAATATTAAAAAAGGATTGGAAAATCATGCTGTATCAAGACACTTTAGAGAAATACATAATCGAGATCCAACAAAAATGAAATATTTTGTGGCATTAGAAAAGGTTATTAAACCATGGAGAGGGGGGATCTAATTAGACAGATCTCGAGAATGGAGTCCAAAAGAATATATGAATTTGAGACGTTAATTCCAAGGGGATTGAACTCTGAAATGGAGATATTTGGTTTTTTATAGGGGTGACTGACGTCTGGAGACGTGAGATCGTCAGTCTGGCTGTGTATCAGCACGGTGATCTCGCCTCCCTGGACGACATTCACCCCCAACCAACATCCAACATCAAACATTAAATATGTGGAAATAAAGAAAAAAATAAAGAAAAAATAAGAAGATAAAAGAGAAATATGTATCTAGAATAATGTGCCGTTAAGAAGAATTGAATTTGGAAGGGATTTTTATCAAATATGGTGCAAAACACAATTGAAATGTAGAAAAACCGCAATCGAATGGTATGATGAAAGATTTATTAGTATTGCTATTTTTTATCTTTTATTACCTTTTTATTTTTTGTTTTTATCTTTATAATTAATGTTTATATTGATGGCTGCTAGAAATAATGACTAATTTATGAAAGTATAAATAAAATGTATTAGAAAGGCAACAAAAACGCAAGGAAATCACATCCAAATTGGTATAAAGAAATAATGATAATTTAAGTGGCTAAGATAATGACATGATGGCTACGCTATTTCCACGTTTGATGTTTATACTTATTGCTTTTTATTATTTATTTTTATATATGAGGTAAAATCAGGAAGCATGTGGCAAACATGGATGACTAAATTAACATGAACAATTTAAGTACCGCCCAAAGGTAGTTAAAAGGAAGTGGATACTCAAATCAAACAGACCCACTGAAGAAGAAGCAGTTGCTTTGAAACGCGTCTGGACGTTCTGATGATTTGAGTTCACGTTTTCCAAAGGAGTGATGCTGGCCAGCTGTAAAAGTGAAGGAGAACAAGTCTCATAATTGTAATCGGTTCTGCATTCAAAACGAGCCCATTTTTTTTCAGGACCTGGGAAATAGAACATCGACCAGGACCTGTATGACGTCAGATCGCATGATTTGAACCACGTGACCAACAAGGCGGTGACAAAGAGGAGTCACGTGGGACGCCACGAAACACTCCGGAAGACTAACCGCGTTTTTCATGCGGGCAGGCAGACTGAAAAAAGTACAAGAAGAAGGTGGTAAAGTACCTGATACAACTGTAACATTAGCAACTAACTGTACTAACAGCATTCATTGGTATATGTATAAGACTCTTTCTTCAGACTATTTTCTTGAAGTGAAAGTGAACTATAACAGAAAATTTGGAGTACCACTTGCTGTTAAACTACTACTATATGCTTTTACCTACTCAGCGATCTAATAAGGATACTATCAGCATATAGGTTCTTATATGACTATTGCATGCATTTTATTCAAATACTAGCAGAAAGACCCGGCTTCGCCTGGGTATATTTCATCTATTTATTTAATGTTTCTGTGTGTCGTTGCAGAGAGAAAGTCAATGCAGCTGACAGAAATTGATTTTTACCTTCATTTTTTCAATCCCTATTGGCTGCGGAGTGGGAGGGGGCGTGGTTTAATGGGACACGGGGGGGGGGGGTTAAGTCCTTCATTTCAGGGTGGCCTGAATTATAGGTTAATGCCATGGTAATTTGAGGAAACACAATGGGTAGCAGTGGAAGAAAACATTGCTTTACGCGGGTATATTTCATCTATTTCATTTAATGTTTCTGTGTGTCGTTGCAGAGAGAAAGTCATCCTCCCTCCCATCCCTGCAGCTGACAGATGTTGATTTTTACCTTCAATTGTTCAATCTCCATTGGCTGCGGAGTGGGAGGGGTCATGGCCTGACTGAGTCGGGGGCGTGACGTTGCAAGACCTGGGCGGGGTATTAAGTCCTTCTTTTGATGGTGGGCAGAATTACAGGTCGATGCCATGGTAATTTTATGAGGACACGCCATGGGTAACAGTGGAAGAAAACATTGCTTTGCACGGGTATATTTCATCTATTTCATTTAATGTTTCTGTATGTTGTTGCAGAAAGAAATCCAACTTCCCTCCCACCCCTGCAGCTGACAGAAGTTGATTTTTACCTTTATTTTTTCAATCCCCGTTGGCTGCGGAGTGGGAGGGGGCGTGGCCTGACAGAGTCGGAGCGTGGTTTCGCGAGATCTGGGGCGGGGGTCAGAGTGGCATGAATTACAGGTCGATGAAATGGTAATTTATGGGGACCCGCAATGGGTAGCAGTGGAAAAAACATCTTTTATTAGTACTGAATGGTCGTAGTCTAAAATTAGTCAATTTCATCTACGATTTTTGTGTGTCGTTGCAGAGAGAAATTCACCCTCCCACCCCTGCAGCTGATTTTTTTCAATCCCCGTTGCCTGCGGAGTGGGAGGGGGCGTGGCCTGGCAGAGTTGGGGGTGTGGATTATCAAGATGCTTCGAACGGTTGTAGTCTGAAATTAGTCTATTTCATCTAAAATTTTGTGCGTCATTGCAGAGAGAAATTCACCCTCCCACCCCTGCAGCTGACAGAAGTTTATTTTTCCCTTCATTCTTTCAATCCCTGTTGGCTGCGGAGTGGGAGGGGGCATGACCTGACAGAGTTGGGGGTGTGGCTTAGCAAAGCGCTTCGCATAGGTGATTTAATCTATTTCATTTAATGGTTCTGAGTGTCGTTGCAGAATGGCTGCAGAGTGGGAGGGGGCGTGGTCTGACAGAGTTGGGGGCGTGACTTAGCAAGACGATTCGAACAGTTGTAGTCTATAATTAGTCTATTTTATCTAAAATTTTTGTGTGTCGTTGCAGAGAGAAATTCACCCTCCCACCCCTGCAGCAAACAGAAGTTTATTTTTACCTTTATTTTTTCAATCCCCGTTGGCTGCGGAGTGGGAGGGGGCGTAACCTGACAGAGTCGGGGGTGTGGATTAGCAAGACGCTTCACATGGGTGTATTTAATCTATTTTATTTAATGTTTGTGTGTGTCGTTGCAGAAAGAAAGTCAACCTCCCACCCATCCCTGCAGCTGACAGAAGTTGATTTTTACCTTTATTTTTTCAATCCCTGTTGGCTGCGGAGTGGAAGGGGCGTGGCCTTACAGAGTCGGGGCGTGGCTTAGCAAAGCGCTTCGCATAGGTGCATTTAATCTATTTCATTTAATGTTCTGTGTGTCGTTGCAGAATGGCTGCGGAGTGAGAGTGGGAGGGGGCGTGACCTGACAGAGTCGGGGGCGTGGATTAGCAAGACGCTTCGCATGGGTGTATTTAATCTATTTTATTTAATGTTTCTGTGTGTTGTTGCAGAAAGAAAGTCAACCTCCCACCCATCCCTGCAGCTGACAGAAGTTGATTTTTACCTTTATTTTTTCAATCTCTGTTGGCTGCGGAGTGAAGGGGGTGTGGCTGACAGAGTTGGGGGTGTGGCTTAGTGAGACCTGGGGGGAGGTTTTAAGTACTTCTTTTAGGGTGGCCTGAATTAAAGGTCAATACCATGCTTATTTATGAGCCCACGCAATAGGCAGCAGTGGAGGAAAAACATCTTTTATTACTACTGAACTGTAGTAATAGAAAAAAACATAAGTTATATTTATGGTAACCGGAATACCTTTAACAGTGTCAGTGAATAGAAATGGATGAGATCCTCAGCTGCTGATAATTACCTGGTTGTTATGGAAACCTGCCCTCCCTGTGTGTGCCTTTGCAGAGAATGGCAGTTGGAGTTTAAAACCAAAGTTCCCAGTTGTAATGTTGGCTAATGGAGATCATATTTTGGGAATATCTCAGGAACGGTATGTCCTAGAGAGATGGGACCTGGTCTAAAACCTTCCCGGACACCTGATGTACCTGTGTGCCGAATTTGGTGAAAATCGGTCCAGTAGTTTGGTCGCGCATAGAGAACAGACAGACAGACAGACAGAAACTCATTTTTATATTATTAAGAGATAAGTGGCAGCAGTCAACCTTAGTAATATTACAGTTTGAATGTATGAGATATGTGAATTCATTACGGTGTGTAGATTTGCATTTGTGCCATAGGAGTGTACATATGAGCTAGCAGAGGGTGTACCTTGACACATCTGCGTAATTTGGATTTTAACTGGTATTTGTTTTAATGTATAGGTGGATTTAGATTAATAAATTGTGGTGTCCAAATATTGAGTGCCCTGTCGTATATAATATAATCTAATCTGTTTGTTTGAAGTTGGTTGGGTGAACCAATAGGTAGAGAGCACCAGTTACGTTATTATTTACAAGTGGAGAGCCTTCAATACTTTTTTATATGTCTGAAAACTTGTTTTTGTCTGGAAAAACTGCTGTGTCATTGCCACTGAGTATCATTGAAGCTCTAATGTAAGTATATGACAGATGGGAGTGGTAACTTTGTAATTGTTTGTGCTGAGTTTGAAATAGGAGGGCAGTCAGAGCCCCTAGTGTTTTGCAGTTAGGGAACAGTGCTTGGAGGGGAACAGTCTGCATGTGTGACAAGAGCAAGACGCTGAGATGGGGATGCTGAGCCACAGATCAAGGATCACCAACTCTGTTACCAAGATGCCACGCGGACTACTGAACTACAGAATGTGAGCCTCTAGCCTTTAACCAGAGCACCATCCTTCTGAGAGGGACAGCTAGCTCAGGCCTTTCTTTAGCATCAAACCCTTCTTCTACCAGGGAGGAGACTGAAGAAGCTAGCACCTAAATTCAGTTTGGACTTATTTTACATTGGGCTGCACCACGCATTACCATCTCTTCCGGAGAGTAGCAACAAGTGGTGACACCTCAAAAGTGTTCGGGGGACCAAGCGTAGCACTGCGGCCACCCCAAACCCGGCCACTGCATTTCTAATCATATTTTACCGTGACTTTATCCAGTATGAATATATATGTGAAAGGATTAATTCCTGAAGCATTTATTAAACTAATACTAATAAGTAATTCTGCTGTTCTTATTCAGAAATAATCTTATTCATGGAAGAAGTGAGGAAATATGGACAATAATAATAAATAATGTGATTTGGGACAGCGCACGGCAAACGTCCATCCTGGTAAGCATTCCCAAGTGATCAATGGTAGGCTGTGCTTGATGTTATCTCAGCAGTCATTCACAAAATAATTGAAATTCGAGTAGCCTTTCCCCCCCCTCTATTGAGTGGCTAAACAATGCTAATTATTTAATCGAATCACTTTGAAAGCGCTGTATACTCTAATTTGCATCTCTCTCTCTGCTCTTTTCATTGGAGCAGGAATTAGCAGGGATGTCGCATGGACAAAGCTTTATTGTTCTGCCGTTGTGTATAACTGGCTGGCAGTTTGTGCCAAGTCCCTGTGTTTTTTTATTATCAGGGAAGAATAGCTAATCTCTCTTGCTTATGACAAAGATGGCACTTAGTGATGCAAGTGACATCTTCCTTTACATCCTCTGTTTTCTTGGCTGTGCGGTATAAATTTTGTTTTATGCCATTCATCGCTGTGTTTAATTCGCCAGAGAAATGAGTTTTTGAAATTAAAATATTACCAGCACTGGCAGAGCGCCATTGCCCTTGTATCTGTTTGCCCAAAACTGTCCCTAATGCTTATTTTTTCTATGTAGCCATCACAGGCACGCACTAACATAATTAACAGTTAGTGCACCCAGAGAGGGATTGCTGCTCCAATTACAATAATAAGGGTCTGAGGACCCAAGGGATGTGTGCTGAGTCTACCAGCAAATAAAGAGACATGTCAGAATTCTAATATACGCTATTTGTATCATCTCTTTTATAAACTTCAGTACTGCATATGCCATGGTATCCTCTGCAACAGACCAGAAAAAAAGATGTGATAGAAATACTGCCTAATAAAATCAATATATGCATGCTGTAAAATCACCAGCTGAAGCATAGAGAAACATGTCACTGTGAACAATTGTGCCTTTGCCTTTGTATTTCATATTAATGCGTCCCACTTCTGAGTTTATGTTCAAAATGCAAAAAAGGAAAAACTGTTACAAATAATAGAAGCTTCTATGGCATCTGGCACATAAAGTGCCAACATGCTAATTCAAAAAGAAAGGGCAAAGAACAACATGAAAGAAAGTTTGGGTTCCAAACCTGCAATCATTTTATCAACACACTAGGAGTCCCTTTGAAGACGATTAAATTAAACTATTTTATTTTATGCTTAAAATTGCATGTAAACCTTCTCTAAGGAAAGAAAAACGCACTACCTGTCGAATACAATTGTTAAAGCCAAAATAATCATGAAGCTGTTATAGCAATTAAGTCTTAAACCAAGGAAATGAATTGCTCTTCCTTCCTGCTAGTGCAAATAAATGGCTTCTTGGGAGATAATTTTATGGTGCCTCTGAATTTAGACTATTTAATTAATAGTACATTATTCCTCACTAACATAGTCATTTCTCAAAATATAAGAGATGTATTAATACAGGAAAGGCATTTTTATTGTCCTTTTGTGAAGGCGGTAAACACAAGGGAAAGGTCTCGCTTCTCCCTAATAATCATGTAATTATGTATAGCAGCACCACTTTTGTTTTGCTTCTGACACAAGGCTCATCTGTAGATGATTTAAAGACTTGCTGAATTATTGAAGGCTATGGTTACTTACGGCTTCTTAATGGAATTCAATGACAAGTCTTACTACATGAAACTGGAACATAGCTTTGTAATCTACATTGGTATGTTAGGACAGACTGACCAACAGCGTGAGACAACTTCCCGGTCTCAAGCTTGTAGTAGCTTTTTGGGATAAAGACGTGATGACAAACAATGAGACATAGGTTATTACAAACTATGTAATCCTTAATGGTCTGCTTAATGAATGTTGTCCAGACATATATAAAAGCAGCTGTCTCCCTGAGACATGCACAAAGTGAGACAAATGTCCTGTCTGAAACATGTAGGAGTCTCTTGGCATACAGACCTGATGCCTATTACTAGTAACAGGGATTTATCTGTTGCTTCATGTTCACCTCGTTACTAACTTTGTTGGGGCAGTTACTATGCAACTACCTTGCATCTGAGTCTAGTCTGGTTATCCCCCAACATGGCCTGGTTGATAAGGGTGGAGCTGTTGATTTCTGAGCCTTTACATGCCCAGGCCTTATTTCTATTCTTTTTGCCAGGGATGGTGTATACTATGTGGATTTCTTTCCAGATTATTTGTATCTTGTTTTAGTCTACTGAATTATCTGTGTATTCTTGAACCTGTAGTCCTACGGTCTTTCACTGTTGTTCTTTGAAATTTGTCAGTTACTGAATTGTCTTGGTTGTCTTGCAGGGCTGTATTCAGAGCAGGGTCAGTTCAATACAGATTATCCCTGCTCTCTTGTCATTTATATGCCATAATCCTGTATGCTATACCCTCTTCCATTCACTTCATTGCTAGACCTACTTCATTAGTTCAAGGGCTTCTATGTAACAGTGCATATCACAATGAATTGAACCTAGGTGGCTATGTGTTTGCTAAATGGATGATATGATAGCTGTAAATTATGGTGTACCATATGACAAGGCTTCAGATACAGACTTAACCATAGCTACACTACTAGGCGTACATTTATCATGTCCTGTTATTTCTTGTAGGGGAAGCATCTGTATGATCCTGTTTCCCTGTATAAACAGGTTCCCAATGGATACTTCTGATCTTGCTATACTTCAACTACCATTTAGGTTAATTGGCCCGTTTGATATCTGCTTGTAAAGGCCCTTTTAGACGGGCCGATAAGTCTCCCTGAACGAGCGCCGATCAGCGACATCGGCGCTCGTTCAGGGAGCCTTTACACGGCCCGATGAATCGAGCGCCGGGCCGCACGAGTGATCGCTGTATCGCTCGTGCGGCCTGGAAGCTCCATGCTGTCAGGCGCACATCGCCTGTTTACAGATCGGATCTTTTGGTTTTTACAAAAGATCCAATCAGCCGACGAACGAGCGTTTTGCTCGTTCGTCGGCTGATTAGGGCCACTTTTACACGGGCCGATTATCGGCACTAGCGTTCCTAGGAACGAATTTTCGGCCGATAATCGGCCCGTGTAAAAGGACCTTAACATATACCTTATAAAAGACAAATGAGATCATGTAGTAGTGTAATATAGTACTAATATCAATGAATCACGTGTACATACCTATATGTGAGCACTATGTACACTAAAACAACAAGTAATCAAATAAAGAGCCTCTCAATCCCACCCTGGCTTATTTAGAGAACTGTGATGAATGTAGCACAGTATTCTAGCACTTGAAATTTCGGGACTATTAGTTTCTTACTATCCAGGATAGTTTGTTTCTATACGGGCTGGCACATTTATATATCTGAAAACATTGTTGCTTTCACTGTGATTTCTTGTCCTCTCCATTCATACAGAAGACGCTCTTTGATTTTCTTTACTTCAGTTGACAACTAGCACATATTGATACTTCTTCCCTGTCATACACTAGAACAGGAGCAAGTGACTGGGAGATCAAAGGCCCAGCTACAACTCAGCATCCAATCCACCAAACACATGTCCTGATCTTGAATGTGAAATAAAGGTAACTAAGGTGTACAGGCTGCCAATAACAGCAAAAGGAAGAAAGCCCTGAGCACACTGGGCAGGGACTAAAAATGTAGAAGAAAATCGTTGTATGGAAAATACACCAACACTTGACTTGCTCTGCTGGTTCTATACTTCTAAAAAATAAAGCCATATTGATCTATCCTGTTATGGATAAAAACAGAAGATAAAAACAGAAGATAAATTCTCATAAAGGAAGAAACAATGTCTATTTGGTGGAAAACCAAATGTGTATTGACTTTATTCAAGAGCATGATAAACTCTGCATAAAAGAAACAATATCATGGAAATAGAACCATACAGGGGCGTAGCTATAGGGGGTGCAGAGGTAGCAGTCACTACCGGGCCCAGGAGCCTGAGGGGGCCCAAAGACCCTTGTGCTGCATAAGAAGACACACAGAGCACTAAGGGAAGGGGGGCCCAAGCTGAACTCTTGCACCAGGGCCCATGAGCCTTTAGCTACGCCCCTGGAACCATAACATATGTATCTAATTATGTTACATTCTGTAATGAGACTAACAAAACAAGAAACTCTTCCCTTTTAGGCCACGTTTACATCTTTGACAGCCTGCCGGACCTCTCTGGATCCAGCATAGTCGGATGTTACCGCAATACTCGCTGGCTCCATTTGATATAATAGGATCTGGTGGAGATCCAGACGCTACCCAGTAAATATACTGGGATTCAACAGGACAAAAACTGCTGTATGCATCTGTTATTGCCACAACAGCCTGCCGGATTTGCTGCCGCAGATGCGAATGTACCCTTAAGCAATTAGTTAATTCTCATTATACTCAATTATAATATGCAGATTATTTGCAATTAAAGTCACCCCCTCAATGTATGGTACATTTACAGACAGTTCTAGACCTGGAAAAAAACTGTTCATACAGTCACCTAAAATTCCTCACCAGATAGATTGATAGCAAATTATACGACTACAAGGAAAAAGAGGTGAAACCTTTGGAATTTCCTGGATTTCTGCATTGATTACTAGTAAAATGTAGTCTTATTGACTTTGAGTAAACATCCTCAGGGCAGGGATAAAAAGTAAGTGAGCATATGTGTTAATGACTAATCAATGTTGAGCGAATCGATTGTAAACTCAAATTTCTTATGAACTTCTCAAAAACTTAGGTTTCCAGTGAATCCAAACTTTTTATTTTTTTGGGGGAGGGTTAATTTAGATGCTCATATCTGGGGATTGGTAGGAGCTAATGATATAGGTCTAGTCTTGTTTAAGGGCTGCCGTTCCAAGCTTTCAAACAATACCAGAATCACATTATCTCCACTGCATCGGAAGATAAAACTGTTAGAAATCAGGATGGTAGTGAATGTCCCTGAAAGTGAAAGTAAAAGCACCGTTTTCACTTCCGATTTGATTTCTAACAGCTATATTTCTCGATGTGGTGGGTATGGCTCAAACAAGACCAGGCCTTAGCTGTTACCAACCCCAAGATATGAGCTGTTAAAGCACCCGCTCCAAAAAAAAAAAAAAAAGCCTGCTGCTCAGGATGAACTGTAAGCAGAGCTCTGGCAAAACTGTTAGGTGGTTAAAGGGGTTGTGTGAGATCAGAAAAAAAATTAATTCACTCACTTGAAAGAGACTAAGTATCAATAACAGACACAGCCTAAGACAAGAGCAATGCTGTTTCCGCTTTAAATAAAGCCTTTAGTCACAACAAAAGAATACTGTTTTCATGGAAAGGCCATAAAACAGAAATCATGTATGAAACGCTTATGCGTCATGGGCAGAGTGTCATCAATTAAACATAAGACACACATTTACATTTCTACCATGAATAAGTTTCATTTTTGGTTGTAAATAGCCTGAAAATAATTGTTGGAAGCATAACTATAGAAAAAGACAGTATGACTGGCAGGTGGAGATACAAAATGGAAAACTGAACTGTAGGGTGCACACTTCAGTAATCGATATTGAGGCTGAGAGCTTTCCACGTAGCTATAGTCAATAAACATTTCACAAAACAATAAGTGCTACTCTACTCTGACAATACGTGTTATTATCTGCCACAAGAACTACATTTTAGAAGAAATTCTGATTATCTTACATTACATGACGAAGGCTAAATGAGAGATGTTTACTCTGGTATCACTAGAATTCTATCAGTTCAAGTCAAGTCCATGTACATGTTTTGAGGACCCACTACACCCCTGTACAGACTATCTAGAAAAACAAATGGTGACCGATAAGTGGAATGTTCTATGAGGGTTATATGATTTCCTACAGAATGCTGCCTTTTAATCTTCTTGACCAAGAATGACATGTATTTAGATTTTTTGTGTATTTAATATAAATGTTAAATTTTGAAACCCTAGACTACTTTGAAATCTTAGCCTAGGAGAGATCTTGCTGATGCGGTATAGCAACTTTGAGATATATGGAACAGCCTCACTTCTAATGCTAATTTCCTTCAAAAACTGTGTGTAAGTATACCTAGAAGAATTAATTCTGTTTTCAAGGCAAAGGATGGTCACACCAAATATTGATTTGATTTAGATTTCCCTTTAGTTCATTCACTATTACACATTTCCCATTGAATTCAATGGTCCATCAGTGTGAGTGTGTTGGATTCTGAATGGGGAACACCTGTCTATTATTTAAGAATTTTCTGATGGGTATTTCAGTTCTGTAAACTCATTTAATATTACTTACCTAGCAGTATAATTATGCAGAGAAGAATGGCAATCAGGGCTCCTGTGCTTAAACCAGTGGGGTGACTTAGAGCCTCAGCGGTACAAGACTGCATGTTACCCTTGTGGTCACAGGCACAAACACGAATAGTTAGAGTACCAGTGCTACTCTGTATGGGAAACCCATAATCTGAAATCACCACTGGCAGTAAGTAAGTATTCATCTCATGGCGGCTATATCCGTTTCTCTGTGTATAGATGCTAGCCGTGTTATCTGAAAAGTAAACAATATGAGAATATTATAATAATGTCATTTTGTAGTTAAAAAGAGAGTACAATTTGGTAACATGTTTGAACCAACTATATATATATAACAAGAAAATTGGATGAAAACCTAGAGTTTCTTGAAATGTGGTAACAAATGGAGCAAAACCTTTCCCTGGTGGTGATGTTGTTGCCCCTAGCAACAAACAAGTCAGGAAACGCTTAAACCCTGCCGAACTGTAGTACAACACCTATAGTGTATGTTATAGAATGCAGCAAATGCAACCTCAATACATTGACTGTGCAATCTGTCCCTTAAAGGGGTTACCCAGGAATTTATACTGATGACCTATAGTCTGGATAGGTCAGACCAGTGGGGATCTGACACCCGCCTCATCAGCTGTTTGAAGAGTCTGGCACTCGGTGAGCATGTGGCCTCTTTCTAGGCCATGTGACGTCACCGTACATCGGTCACATGGCCTAGTTGAAGTTTAAAGGGAACCTGTCATCTCCGAAACACCCCCTGAACGTTGTATAGTGTAAGTGATGCTGAATCTGAATATGTAAGTTTTATCTTCATACTCACTTCCATTCTGACGCTGTGCTCCCACAAACTTGCAGTAAAATGCACTCACTGGACTCTTCTTTGAGTCCTCTGCATTATGTGAGTGAGCACTGGAGTCCAGTGAGTGCATTTTACTGCAGGTTTGTCAATGAGGCTTAGGTGCAATACCAAGCATTGCCACTTTACAATGTACAGCGCTTTGCTTGTAAAACTGCTGGGAGCCTGCAGCGCTCATCAGAGTTCTGGTGAGTTCAGCGGCTCCCTGAAATATCTAATGGGCGGGGATGCCAGACTTAGTCCCTCATCAATGTGATAATGATGACCTATCCTGAAGATAGGTCATCATTATCAATTCCTGGATAACCCCTTTGAGAAATAGGATAACTGAGCATTTATTAGGTATTAGTATTCCAGATGGAAACAATCTATCTGGTGTTTCTAGATGCTTTGCATATATTCACAATAAAGACACAAGTCATTTAAAGGTAAGGTGTTTGGACATGGTTAACAAACCCAAACGTGGAGGTAATTGTGTTACAGCTGTGTTAAAGGGAATACAACTGTTTGCAAAGACACATAGCTGTGGTTCCCCTGATTAAAAGTGTTTTTCTTTTGTTGATCTGAGGCTCCATTCTTGAGTTATAACTTTTCTTAATATGCAAATTAGACAAGCTCCACTAATTTCTGTGGCCATTCCCTCACTCACTGTTTTGCCACTGCCTGACCCTGTCAATCAAAACAGCCAGGAAAAGGCTGGCCACAGAAATGAGTGGAGCTTGGGTGCAACAAGAGAAGCTCTCATTGCACCAAACACCTACTTTGCATATTAAGAAAAAGCATCATAACTGAATAGTGGAGGTTCAACAAAAGAAAACAGCCTTTTAATCAGGTGAACCACATTTATATGTCTATACAAAGAGTTTGATAGGGAGTCCCTTTAAAGTGAGAATCTTTTTGAATAATGACCATTAATAAGTGTTTTCCGAGTGACTTAAACTTAAAAACTGACAACTTATTTTTATTATCACCTACCGCGTCCTTCCGCCATACCTCGTAGATTGTAAGCCCTCGCAGGCAGGGTCCTCTCTCCTTCTGTACCAGTTTGTAACTCGTCTCGTTCAGGTTTATTGCAATTGTCTGTATTATGTATGTGCATCCCTTATCATATGTACAGCGCCATGAAATGAATGGCGCTTTAATAATACAGTTCCTATATACGACGATGAATGTAGCTGCATGGTACATATGGATTGCTGCGCTATGTGTTTCTTCTACATTTCTTTTCAGAATTTTAGACACATGTCCTTCCTTGTCTAGGACCAGTAAAAGGATGTGAGGTAATTGATTATTTCATGTTACGATTAAGGGCACTGTGTCCCTCAAAACATGTCAGCTTTTAGATTTTCACATCTTCACTGGCAATTTCTTTGACTGCATTTTGGTCTGAAAATCATTTTTTCAATTGGTCTTTATCCACAATTTTTAACAGGTTTTATTCTACAGTGTCAGTCTATCTGCTGAGTATCTTTCTTTCAGTTTCACACTGGTGCTCTGTCGTCTATGTATATCCCTTATCTCTGAATTCCTGACAGCTCATAAACACTCATTATAGCTAAACGCGTATCAAACTGATAAGAATAGTGCTTGAATAAGTGTTTATGAGCTGTCGGGAGTTCAGAGATAAGGGCTATATTTTCTAGGAACTAATAAAGTCTATAATTTTAGAAGTGCTGGACAATCGCTTATTTCTTGGGATACTGCCTCAGGCGGCCAACCCTGAATGTTCTTGGAACCGGAAATTAGTAATGTTTCTCTGTAAGTAGGGTACATACAGTCTCGCATACACACATACAGTCCGCATGTACATCTAATTACCTCTGTTGTCTCTGATTGTAAAGTTTGTACCGTGTACTGCTGGATTAGCTACTGCATATGAAAACTGAAGTCCACTATAAGAATCATCCTTATCAATTGCGCTGACAGTGTGTATTATCTGTAAGAAAATGATATAGCATGGGTGAAGGGTATATTAGGTAATATTAGCAATAAAAATCATGATATAGTGTTCTGTTACTATTCGATCACCATGTACTGGGGCAGAGGTTGCAGGGCTGACCGTATACTTACGCCTTTGTCCATGAACACAGAATATACCCAAATATATTTGATGGATGAGAAGTGAATAAACTTCTCCCATTCTGCAGCCAGGCCATTAAGAAATGAATTACGATACAAGAGGAGATTAGATTGCAGTTTCATTTGTGTTGAACCATTTTTAACTATGACATATATATTCAACCCAATGCACATAAAGATTCTGGAGACAATTAGAAACATATAAAACACTGAAGACAATAACACTGAGTTCACAAGCATTGAGTTCTATTGAAATACTGTGGATATGACAAGTTAGTTAGCTTCTTGTAGGAGACTGACCACCAGGAAGCTTCCTAGTATGTCAGGTTATATATCCTCGAGACTGATAAAGGCACTAAGTGTCAATGAAAGAATGAATCATTGTTATATAACGGTAATATTTTATTATTACAGAATATATGCACAGACTGGACCACTTCTAAGACAAAAGTGACATGAACGGATGTACTGTAAAGCTAGTGTTGCATAGGGAATTTTAATATGAAAAAACTGTAGGACATATTAACAAAGAACAAGACTTAAAGGGCCAGATTTATAGAAAGCTACCATAAATAATATATAAAAGTAAACTGAAATGCACATGACAGTTATTTGCAAATTAAAGCAACATTGTGATACGCTCTATACTACTGATTGCAACTGCTTCTACTAGACAGCCCCAAAGAGATGGAAGGGAATACAGTGCTTCCTGGTTCTGTGAAGTCACATGATCATGATCTCATCCAGTCTGAAAGGTACCATGATTTCTCAGAAATAAGAGTCACAGACTGAATCACAAATGTCTTTCTCAGAGATGCTAACTGGCTAAAAACAATCATGTGAAATGCCATGTGCTCTCCTTAAAGGGGTTCTCCAAGAATTATTTAAAATGGCTGTCAACAAACTATCCTAGAGTGTGAATAGTGCAGTGAGCCCCTGAGGGGGCTGAGAAGAGGATGGGAGTGGTAGTGGCCCTGATGATGATGTGTAACAGGGTACTCCCTCAGACCATTGCTCCCTGTGGTCGGTACAGTGAAGGAGGGGCACCATGTGTTCCCTTGGGTCACTCCCTGTAGCTGTGGGCTCCTTGCATGATGGTAATTCAGGGTGCCCATGGTGTTAATGTGCATGATAGAAATTCAGTGGCAAGCATGTGGTGCTAAGAGAGTCAGACCAGACCAGACGAGACTTAACAAGAGTCTCTTTTTACCGTATGCAGGACTGAAGTTGTAACACATCAAGCAGAAGTTTGTATACAATGCCTCCTCCCAGATGTCCCAGCATGAGCTAGGCAGATGACAGCATTGGCCCTCAGATTTCTCTGGCTAAAATATCTGCTATATGTATCTCTGGCTAATATCTGTGCTCTGGTAACTGTGTCTGTAATGTCCACTATTCTAAGGTGCATTGGGTGTCTTAACTTGTCATCCTTTTTCTGCATCACCTTAGGCTGGGTTAACTTGCTGTCTCTCTCTCTCACTGTAGCCATGCAAATCCTCCTCCTTTAGTTCTTGCTTGCTTCTCCTGGAGCTCATGGAGGTAACAGATGCTCCAGGGCTTGGAGCTGGAGTATATGGTAGAGAAGCATATGGAGGCTGCTCCTTCCTACTCTTTCTCTACAGCTACTCTGAGTGGAAATAACTGGAACTAGGGGGTGAAGCCACAAGCCCACACTCTAAGCTCCAAATAGGATTTTTCTCTTAGACTACTGGGACCCATTATGGCTTCAGAGATTGGGCACATCACAGGATTCTCTGATGGTCTAGTCTGCCAGTCCAACACTGAACACGGCCTGTGTCCAGCAGCAGAGCTACAAGGACAGGTGAGAGTGGCAGGGCCTCTCTTTACTAGAACTGTTCTCAGGCATCTGCATTCAATGCTAAGCATTCCTTTCAGACTACTCAGTTATGATGGCATATCACAGAAAGGAGCACATCATTACTATGTATTATAGAGCAGGAATTCTGCTTTACAATACATATTAATGATGTAATCCTGCCTACAATATGCCATAATGGCACCTCAATGCTACCTACTGTAGGACAGAGTTCCTGTTATATAATAGATAGCAATGATTTGATCCTGTGTGTGATATACTGTCATGGCTGAGCAGCTTGACAGGATCGCTCATTACTGAATACAACCTCCTCTGCAGCTGGAGGCAAACCATGCTATTTACATTCTAGGATGGGTTGCTGGTGGCCATTTTAAATAATTTCCAGAGAACACCTTTAAAGGCACTAAATCAATGGGCAGTTTCGTATTAATATATCAATATATTATTTTAGTGCATGTTCTGTGTTCTGACTTGGTTCAGTCAGATCAAGGGGACATACAGAGTTTGAATCTATATCACCTATAGATATATCATCTATGTGCACATATACACACATAACTATCATTATATAGGATGTTGTAGATCTTGATGTAGACACAGGAGCAGTCGAGTGTCATTAGATCTATAACTTCAAGTTTAAAATGAAAAGAAATAGGCTAATAAAATTTTTCGTCACATTTCTCATCTAAAGGGCCTTTATATATTACTACTGGTAGATGTCTAGGATTTTGATACTCATGGTCTATCCTCAGGATAGGTCATCAATATTTGATTGGTTGGGATCTGACTCCAACCACCATTGCTGATCAGCTGTTCCTTAACTGTGCTGGAAAAATCAGCATTTTGATTCTTAACAATTTATAAGGATTGGTCACTTTCTGGTTACTGTTGACCAATATGTTTGTAAGATGATTATATGGCACTTATGTAACACCCCAGAGTGGTGTTACCACCCCTACGCCCGGCTTCTATCTATGTCTGCTAAAATAACGTAATTCTATGCATTTTATTCCAGGACCTGCAAAAATGTGTATATGAATAATGTTTGTAACTGTTATACATGTAATTTGCCTGATGTACCAGCAGGTGGCAGCAAACAAGGCAGAGTTACTGTACAGTTATTGAGAATGGACCTTTCCATGCCATTCTGACCCCCTCCGGAGAGAAGTTGTCTGTTCCCACTTCCTGCAGTAAGGGTGGAGATCCAGTTAGAACTAGTCTAGAGTACCCCCTGCTAGGGGAAGGTTGTGCAGGGCACATCTCTGCTGGACATGCCCCTGCCAGCCAGAGCACCTTCAGCTCTACTGGCCAGCAAGATAGAAGTATACAGCCTCAGAAGCCAGGAGGTGTTTCCCTGGCCTAACTTAAGTCAGACCAAGGGGAAAAGTGTAGCCTTTGCGGCCTTTGAAGTAACCCAGGTTTACAGAAAGTTTGTCAGTACAGCAGTGAGTTACAGAGATAGAGCAGAAGTGTTTGCCTACCAAGTTTATATGCTAAAACCTGCTGGAAACCAAGACAAAGCCACAAGATTGTTGTTTGAATGCAAGTCTACTCAAGTAAAGCTGCGTTGGATTTCACCTTAAGATCTGGACTCGTTTATTCCTACATCCCTCAATTATTGCGCCTATTTATTGCTTCAGAGCCAAAGCCTGGGGTCCAGCCGTATCCAGGTAGGAGCACCGTGACCCACCATAATAGAGACATTTAGGCCTCAAGTACACCACTCGGCATTCCTACACCTGGGAGGCGATATTCCCTTCTAGAGAATAGGGCCCTGGGGATGGGCTGCTGCACTTACTAATATAGCCTTTGTTAAAATTCTGCACCATTTTCTATATTTCATAAAGTATGCTCCATTGTTTGCCAAGTCTTTTGTGCTGTCCACACAGAGGTCTTGTACATAAAATGTCTGCTGATGGAGGGTCATGTGACCTGGCAAATCAGCTCCATGTGATGACTTCTCTGTTCAGATACCTGCACCTTCCATCTGCACTTGTACTGACATCAGTACAAGTGCAGATGGAAGGTGGAGGTATCTGAGGGAACTTTCCTGGTCACATGATCCTCCATCTGCAGCCAGGGGACAAGCCTTATGAAATATAGCACACAGCACAGAATATCAACAAAGGCTATATTAGTAAGTGGCATATAGTCATCTTACATACACAGTGGTCACAAGTAGCCAGAAAGTGGCCAACTCCTTTTAAGTAAATAATAGGAATAAACTTTTTATTGACTTTTTGAATGCCTTTCAAATGTTTTTTGTCATGTGATTACACGCCATGACGTAATATCACATTCATGTTTAGAACTAATCCACCTGTATGACCCTGGAAACCATTAATAGGGCTTGCAGGAGGTGACAGAACTCTTTTAATACACACATGTATGTAGTTCTTCAGATATGGAAACCTACAGGGGTCTGTTATTGCTAAATGTGCTATGTTTTATCCATTAAGTATGAACGTCATCTTGTAAATCATCTGTGGAGTACATCATTATTTGCACACTCCACTAATTTATCACTTAATTTACCAAACGCACTTGACTTATGATTACTCACCCATAAGTGTAACAATATAAAAGGTATAACAGAATAAACATGCTGAGTGGCTGGTCTGCAACTGGCAACCAAATGCTAATGAGACTTTGTGTAGAAGGATAAAGGATGTCAATGTTTTATTGCAGTGATGCCCAACCTACGGCCTGCGCAGTGACCCGAGGCTGGACACGCCTGGGCCGCTGCACTGATAGATTTTTTGCCCTATAAGATGCATTCTTCCCCCAAAAGTGGGGGGAAAATGCCCCTGCGTCTTATGGGGCGAATGCTAATGAGCGCTTCTATTATGGAAGCGCTCATTAGCACCGAAGGACCAGGAAGAAGTGAAGACTCTGTACTCACCGCTTCCTGGTCCTCCGCTTAGCTGTCGGCTGTGCAGGGCTGCACACAGCGTGAGGGCGCTCTGTGACCTCAGGCTGTGCGCGCCAGTGCACAGAGCAGCTGACTGCAGGAGGAAGAAGAATGCTGGAGCGGAGGAGCGGCAGCGTCCAGGAGCAGGAGAGGTGTTTTATTATTTTATATACTCTGCGGCTGCTGGGGGCTAAAAGAGGCATTGGGGGCTGATAGAGGTACTGGAGGCTAAAAGAGGCATTGGGGGCTGATGGAGGCACTGGAGGCTAAAAGAGGCATTGGGTGCTAAAAGAGGCATTGGGGGCTGATGGAGGCACTGGAGGCTAAAAGAGGCATTGGGTGCTAAAAGAGGCATTGGGGGCTGATGGAGGCACTAGAGGCTAAAAGAGGCATAAGGGGCTGAAGGAGGCATTTAGGGGCTGATGGAGGCATTTGGGGGCTAAAAGAGGCATTGGGGCTAAAAGACGCATTGGGGGCTGATGGAGGCACTGGAGGCTAAAAGAGGCATTGGGGGCTAAAAGAGGCATTAGGGGCTGATGGAGGCATTTGGGGGCTGATGGAGGCATTGGGGGCTAAAAGAGGCATTGGGGCTAAAAGAGGCATTTGGGGGCTTACAGAGGCATTTGGGGGCTGATAGAGGCATTTGGGGGTTGATGGAGGCATTGGGGCTAAAAGAGGCATTGGGGCTAAAAGAGGCATTTGGGGGTTGATAGAGGCATTTGGGGGCTGAGAGAGGCATTGGGGGCTGAGAGAGGCACTGGGGCTAAAAGAGGCATTGGGGGCTAAAAGAGGCATTGGGGGATGATGAAGGCACTGGAGGGTAAAAGAGGCATTGGGGGCTAAAAGAGGCATTAGGGGCTAATGGAGGCATTTGGGGGCTGATGGAGGCATTGGGGGCTGATGGAGGCATTGGGGGCTAAAAGAGGCATTGGGGCTAAAAGAGGCATTTGGGGGCTGATAGAGGCATTTCGGGGTTGATAGAGGCATTGGGGCTAAAAGAGGCATTTGGGCTAAAAGAGGCATTTGGGGGTTGATAGAGGCATTTGGGGGCTGAGAGAGGCATTGGGGGCTGAGAGAGGCACTGGGGCTAAAAGAAGCATTGGGGGCTGATGGAGGCAGTAGAGGCTAAAAGAGGCATTAGGGGCTGATGGAGGCATTTAGGGGCTGATGGAGGCATTTGGGGGCTAAAAGGCATTGGGGGCTGATGGAGGCACTGGAGGCTAAAAGAGGCATTGGGGGCTAAAAGAGGCATTGGGGGCTGATGGAGGCATTTAGGGGCTGATGGAGGCATTTGGGGGCTAAAAGAGGCATTGGGGGCTGATGGAGGCACTGGAGGCTAAAAGAGGCATTGGGGGCTAAAAGAGGCATTAGGGGCTGATGGAGGCATTTGGGGGCTGATGGAGGCATTGGGGCTAAAAGAGGCATTGGGGCTAAAAGAGGCATTTGGGGGCTGACAGAGGCATTGGGGGGCTGATAGAGGCATTTGGGGGTTGATGGAGGCATTGGGGCTAAAAGAGGCATTGGGGCTAAACGAGGCATTTGGGGGTTGATAGAGGCATTTGGGGGCTGAGAGAGGCATTGGGGGCTGAGAGAGGCACTACTGGGGGCTAAAAGAGGCATTGGGGGCTAAAAGAGGCATTGGGGGATGATGGAGGCACTGGAGGGTAAAAGAGGCATTGGGGGCTAAAAGAGGCATTAGGGGCTGATGGAGGCATTTGGGGGCTAATGGAGGCATTGGGGACTAAAAGAGGCATTTGGAGGCTGATGGAGGCATTGGGGGCTAAAAGAGGCTTTGGGGTTAAAAGAGGCATTTGGGGGCTGATGGAGGCATTGGGGGCTGATAGGCATTGGGGCTAAAAGAGGCATTGGGGGCTGGCTGATAGAGGCATTGGGGGCTGATATGAGAGGCATGGGGCTCTTATCTGAGATCTGATTGGGGGTTATTCACATTGGGGTCTGATCTGAGGTCTTATTGGGGTCTTATTAACATTGGGGGTCTGATTGGGGCTGTCAGCTGAGGTCTGATGAAAAATATTTTTTTTCTTATTGTCCTCCTGTAAAACCTAGGTGTGTCTTATAGGGCGAAAAATGCATTCTGTGCTGAGAATCAAAGTGACAAACTTTGATCCAAACATTTCAAAACTGGTTTCTGAAAAAAACATCTGCAGACGTCACATTAATGAAATGACATCAAATAGTGAGTACAGAAAGTATTTCTGGTTTATGATTTCTTTCTAATACTGTGTTATCTAAATTAGTAGAAGAATTTCCTTTTTAATGATTGCATTTCTTTCTGGCAATGCGACCTGGTTCTGCCCGCAAAATTTATTCCATGTCTAGTGCGGCCCCCAGATGAAAAATGGTTGGGCACCACTGTTTTATTGGAATCTACAGAACTCTTTGTATAATTATCAGAAAAACCATTGGATTTTCAGCAGGACCAATAGACAGTTTAATGTGTATTGGGAGCTCCTGACTATCCCCCGACAGATGATGTTGGGCCAGAGAAGGATTGGGGAATTTCTTTTTTTGCCCAATAATTTTTTTCTTCTGGCAGCAGTTTACTCCACTCTCTCCCCACCGAACCAAGACATACAGTGCCTTGCGAAAGTATTCGGCCCCCTGGAACTTTTCAACCTTTTGCCACATTTCAGGCTTCAAACAAAAAGATATAACATTTTAAATTTTTGGTGAAGAATCAACAACAAGTGGGTCACAATTGTGAAGTGGAACGAAATTTATTGGGTCATTTAAACTTTTTTTGTAATAATAAAACTGAAAAGTGGGGCGTGCAAAATTATTCGGCCCATTTACTTTCAGTTCAGAAAACTCACTCCAGAAGTTCATTAAAGGGGTTATCCCACGAATAATGTAAAAAATAAAACTCAGACATCATATAGTACAGGACAGTATCTTTTTAATAAAGCTAGAACCAGCCCTGTACCTCACATGGATCCAGAGATCTCCTGTTCATTGTTCTGCTAGATTTATATCAAGCTGACAGCTCAAGGGGAGTGTCTTTTCTGCTGCAGCTGAAGGGGCGTGTCTCAGCTCTGCCTATCACAGCTCAGGAGGCAGTTGAAGGATGAAACTGAGCATGTGCGGCCTTCTCAGTGAGCAGGTCAAAGAAATAAGAAATTAAGTGGCACTATACAGATACTTTTTATTGAATAACTCAGTAGCTATAATAATTTTTTAATTACATGCAATTACAAAAGTAATCAGATCCAGGTGCTGGTTTAAAAACTGTAGAATATTTTTCGTGGGACAACCCCTTTAAGGATCTCTGAATGATCCAATGTTGTCCTAAATGACTGATGAAGATAAATAGAATCCACCTGTGTGTAATCAAGTCTCCGTTATAATGCACCTGCTCTGTGATAGTCTCAGGGTTCTGTTTAAAGCACAGAGAGCATCATGCAGACCAAGGAACACACCAAGCAGGTCCGTGATACTGTTGTGGAGAAGTTTAAAGCTGGATTTGGATACCAAAAGATTTCCCAAGCTTTAACCATTTCTACCCCGGAGGTTTTTTCGGTTCTGCATTTTCGTTTTGCGCTCCCTGCCTTCAAACAGCCATAGCTGTTTTATTTTTCTGTTCACATAGCTGTATGAGGGCTTCTTTTTTGCGGGACAAGTTGTACTTTCCAACGCCACCATTTAATATTGCATATGGTGTAGTGGGAAGCGGGAAAAAAATTCCAAATGGGGTGAAATTGCAAGAAAACCGCTATTCCGCTACAGTTCTACGGGTTTCTTATTTACAGCGTTCGATGTGCATTAAAACTGACCGGTTACTTTCATTCTACTGGTCAGTACAAATCCGGCAATACCTAATATGTATAGTTTTTCCTGCGTTTAGATGGTGATAAAATAATTAGAAAGTTGCCCTTTTTTTTTTTTTTCCTTGTCATATCTTGACCGCTATAACTTTTTGGTATTTATGTGTACAGAGCTGTAAGGGGGCTCATTTTTTGCGGGGCGGTCTGAAGTTTTTATCGATACCATTCTGGGGTGTGTATGACTTTTTGATCACTTTTTATTTAAATTTTTTTAGAAAAAAAAAGCAACAAAAAACAGCGAATCGCCATTTGGACGCTTTTTTCCGCCACACAATTTGCCGTATTGGATTTTTTTTTTATATTTTAAAAGTACGGGCGTTTTCGGTTACGGTGATACCCATGATGTCTATATTTATGGTTATTTAGGTATTTATTTTTTACTTATACGGAAAGGGGGGTGATTTGAACTTTTATATCTTTTTTATTTTTTATATATTTTTTAACATTTTTTTTTAATTTTTTGGTGATTATTTTAAAGCTCAAATATGAGCTCATATATTGTGTTTTGTTTTTTTTTCTTTATGAGCAATCATGGATTTACTAGATGCAGTTAAATCCATGAATTGCTCATTTCTTATCCTGGCCTGCCATCTAGTGGCCAGAATAAGAATTGCAGTTTGAAAACTGTAATCCTCACCAGCGAGGATTACAGTTTTCATATGGTGTACAGACACCCCGATTGGCCAATCGGGGCATCTGTACACCACGCGGAAGCGTAGGCTTCCGGGTTCAGACGCATCCTGATGCCGTGATCACGTGTGATCACGGCATCAGAAGGCCCAGGAAGTCTCCGCAGACGGAGGTAAGAAGCGGCAAGTCTCTGCTGTTAGAAACAGCAGAGACTTGCCGGCCATGACGCCCGCCGCACCCGCGAGTGGGCGTCATGTCCCCGCACCGCCCGAGCGCCGTACATGTACGGCGCCGGTCGGGAAGGGGTTAAACATCCCAAGGAGCACTGTGCAAGCGATCATATTGAAATGGAAGGAGAATCAGACCACTGCAAATCTACCAAGACCCTGCCGTCCCTCTAAACTTTCATCTCAAACAAGGAGAAGACTGATCAGAGATGCAGCCAAGATGCCCATGATCACTCTGGATGAACTGCAGAGATCTACAGCTGAGGTGGGAGAGTCTGTCCATAGGACAACAATCAGTCGAACACTTCACAAATATGGCCTTTATGGAAGAGTGGCAAGAAGAAAGCCATTTCTCAAAGATATCCATAAAAAGTCTCGTTTACAGTTTGCCACAAGCCACCTGGGACACACACCAAACATTTGGAAGAAGGTGCTCTGGTCAGATGAAACCAAAATCGGACTTTTTGGAAACAATGCAAAACGATATGTTTGGCATAAAAGCAACACAGCTCATCACCCTGAACACACCATCCCCACCGTCAAACATGGTGGTGGCAGCATCATGGTTTGGGCCTGCTTTTCATCAGCAGGGACAGGGAAGATGGTTAAAATTGATGGGAAGATGGATGGAGCCAAATACAGGACCATTCTGGATGAAAACCTGTTGGAGTCTGCAAAAGACCTGAGACTAGGACGGAGATTTATCTTCCAACAAGACAATGATCCCAAACATAAAGCAAAATCTACAATGTAATGGTTCAAAAATAAACGTATCCAGGTCTTAGAATGGCCAAGTCAAAATCCAGACCTGAATCCAATTGAGAATATGTGTAAAGAGCTGAAAACTGCTGTTCACAAACGCTCTCCATCCAACCTCAAAGAGCTCGAGCTGTTTTGCAAGGAAAATTGGGCAAGAATTTCAGTCTCTAGATGTGCAAAACTGATAGAGACATACCCCAAGCGACTTGCAGCTGTAATCGCAGCAAAAGGTGGCGCAACAAAGTATTAATGCAAGGGGGCCGAATAATTTTGCACGCCCCACTTTTCAGTTTTATTATTACAAAAAAAGTTTAAATGATCCAATAAATTTTGTTCCACTTCACAATTGTGACCCACTTGTTGTTGATTGTTCACCAAAAATTAAAATGTTATATCTTTTTGTTTGAAGCCTGAAATGTGGCAAAGGGTTGAAAAGTTCCAGGGGGCCGAATACTTTCGCAAGGCACTGTAGTTGTTGGCCAAAAGAGCTATTGAAGGTGTATGGCCACCTTAAGTCTCCATTTACCTGGATCAAAGGTCTGACATTTCAAGTACTCTATCTCCTGCTATCTATCTAAAAATCTACCAGTAAAAGTATGAAAGTAGGTTCCAATATAGGACTCTGTCCATCATAGTGAGATGCTAATTGACCAAATGGGTTCTTAGAAACAACTATTAGCGTGTCCACCTGCAAGTAAAGGAATACTTAACCCTGCACTGTACTAATGTACAATAAACTTCAACAGGACCTAACATGTTATTTTCTTCTATTACAGTAATTAACATAATTGTCACTCATCATCATAATGTACACGTCTTCAGAACTATGTCACTGTTGCCAGTACAGGTGTTATTTCAAATCTGTAGCTGTTCATCTTTCAATACATGTATGGGGAAAATATGCTCTTTTCATTAAAACCAACAGATAAACAAAATCTTCTGGAAAAAATGTCATTCTATGAACACTTTTTAGACTTCTAAAACACAATATAGCTGCAAAATATTCAGGACACTGACCAGTAGATCACTTGATAACTGCAGGGGTTGTCCAAGATTATAAAAGATTTGGGCAAAGGCAGGGAATGTGATAAAATAATCAGTATTAACCTGTTGGATCCCCTGCCTCTCTTTACTTGGGGTGCAACAATGATGTGCCCTTCTACATATGTGGCCACTGGCCTAAGATATCTCATATGTAAATGAGCATGTCATCGCTGCAGAAAGATTGTTGGGGAGCACCAGAGCAGCTGTGCTGAAGCTGCAGAGGTTCAACCAGGTGAATATTGGTTTTATGGTTCTTTTAAGGACATTATCTGCCTTTTCTCATTTGGTTTTATAACACTGGACAACCCCTCTAAGAAAACCTTACTTTACTGCTCTAATGATCTATAGTGTCAAACCAATCCAGAAGATATTCCTTCTCTCCACCCCATGCATTCTGGAAAGAATCCTCCAAGTGCTGCTTTGACAAAAACCTAGCTTGCCTCTCTGGTATGGCAATAGACTGGCCGTGTGCCATGTCGTGTGTTTTTTGCTGATGTGCTTATTGATGTTTTACTCTTTTGAGTATGATTAAAAAATGCTATGTTTGACACATCTTCAGGGTGGCTGCCATGCAATCGGTTTCCGGTCAGCATTCATGTGCAAATTATTAATGGCAGAACCACAAAGACTAGCTGGTTTTTGTTGACCTGCGTTCCTTCTCTACTACACTGTGTGAAATGGATGAATATCTTCTGGAGGAAGGATTAGCTTGACGCTACTGGCAGAGTGTAAAATAAGACTGATTTTATTGTACTGTGACGTGGAATGGATCCTTACTTACCTGCTCCACTCTGTATGATTATGGGGCCTGTTTATACAGTTCTCACTAGATAAGTAAGGCTTTGGCCACCTTCTGGTTATTGTTGACTAATGTGTTCGTGATATTATTAAATGGCACTTTCTAGTATAGCCTTTGTTGAAATTCTGCACCATTTTCTATATTTTATAAGGTATGTCCCATTGTTCACAAAATCTTTTATGCTGTCCACATGGAGGTCCTGTCCATAAAATGGCTGCTGAAGGAGAGTCATGCCTTCTCCATTCAAATACACTACACCTGCCATTTGCACTTGTTCTGTTGGGCATTTAGTGCAGGTGCAGTGTGTCTGAATGGAGAAAACATCACATGGAGGTGATTTGCCTGGTCACATGACCCTCCATCAGCAGCCATTTTATGCACAGGAGCTCTGTGTGGACAGCACAAAAGACTTTGTAAACAAGGGAACATACCTTATAAAATGGTGTAGAATTTCAACAAAGGCGATATTGGTAAGTGCCATATAATCATCTCACAAACACATTGTTTAACATTAATCAGAAAGTGGCCGACCCTTTAAGGCTATGTTACTCAAGTAACAATATCCGTACCACTATTGTTCATTGGCTGTGTCTGGCATTGCACCGCTTTCATGAAACTGAGTGGCAATACCAGACACAGTCTAAGAAAGGTGATGTATCTGGGAAAATTAAACCTTCTTCCCAATCTGATACAACCTGCATATGACATTTCGGTTAGAACAGGCTTGGGTGAAATATGGAAACTATGAATTTACAGGTGCACAGTTTGAGAGTCTTGGCATACAGTACACCCGTTTGTGTATATTTTGTACCATGATAGTAGTGGCAAATCGTTTCATGTCACCTCATTTTGCCAGTGAGACTAGTTTTGCTAGTTTATGGACACAATAAAGCTGATGACCATTCCTGCTTTCACAATGCCATCAATACGGGAACATTGCTCCATCTGCACTATTTTAAATGCAAATGAGTGGAGAGTGGCGTTATTATACACACCTGTTCTGCCTTTGCATTTTCACACACAAAGATCTCGTACAGCATGGCAAACTCGGGGGCATTGTCGTTGACATCCAAGACCTTAATGAACACAGGAACACGGCTACTTTCTTTAGGATTACCTGGAATAAAAAAGATGAGAGAGCTGGGTACAGTGGTTGTTGGAGGGCTAAATTGTGCATAGATCAGAAGGCAGCTGTTAAATGCTTAATTTCTGGAAACGTTTTTTCTTCTCTCTCTGTGTCTGTGAGTTTTTGGATCTGACAATCAGAAGCCTAATTAGAAGAACACAAGCTGTGTATCGCCAATTTTCCAGCCACCTTCTCAAGCTGAAAATTGTAGCCACTTAGTAAATGTAGCATGACACTTTGTTACAAAATCAAATGGGGAAAAAATACATGTACCTTAAAACTATAAAATACAACCTTATTAAAAATAAACTTATTGTGCATGTATCTCCTAGTAACACTAGTCATATATGCTGTAAATATCATACATAGCAAAAGGATAGAATTATAGGCGGGTTGTAAGAGATGAGAAGGAAGGGCATTTTTTCTCCCCAAAAACAGCACCACTCCCATCAATAGACTGTACCAATGAATAGGGCTGATCTGTAATACTATCCACTGCCCATGCACAGGAGAGGCGCTGTTTCTAGAAAAACGGTCACTATCTACAAATTTGACAGAATCCTTTTATATGACAAGATGGGTAAAGTTACAAACATTTCTTATAATATGTAGATGTGTCCTAGAACGTCCTACAGTCATTACCTAGTCAGCAGCTCCCCCCTCAAATAGAGGGATATGGCCAACATTTGGCCGGCTTCACACTAATATGACTAATACATACATATGATGTACGTAATTGGCGCATATTCCTTTATCACATGAATAATCTGTTTTAGATTAGGATGTGTTTTAAAATTGTACTTAATTAGGGTGCCTTTACAGATAGGGGATCATTTACGATGAGAAATACTGCTATATTAGGCATATTTCTGGCACAGATTACAGCGCAAAGGTTATTTGTGCCACAATCTGCAACTTTTTCCGAGCTCACACCAGATCTGAAAAAGTGGCCGCAGTGTGGGTGGTTTTAGGCATAGAAAATGGTCTAAATGTATGCCAGCCAGGAAGCTGTCTTACATTTAGACGGGCGCTGGATATCCCGAAGTTATGTAGAGGCCGATGCCGCTACATAATTTCGGCGGTTCCACCGCTAGCGCAGGGGCTTATTAAGACCAGCGTCTAAAATGTCGGCCTTAATAAATAACCACCTTATTTTTTTGTAGCATTTTTCTGCACTTTTGGATTTCTTGCTGTGTCTTTTGCTGCAAAAAGTCAGCTCCAGATATCAGCTGAAGGGCTATGGAAAATGAATGAAATGAAGCTTTTTGCTTCTCACTTTTTATTTATTAATTACGTGGCTTTTTTTATATCTTTCATGCTTCAAAAATGCAACATGTTGTATGTCTAGGTGTTTTGTCAGGTGTTATCACATCACTAGAGGTAAGACACACTGAAAAATATTTATTAGGCCCTTTATGCCAATATTGTGGCACATGCCATATGTAAGTCATAATTTGTGATTTTTTATTCTTTTTAACATTTCTCTGAAGTGGCGAGAAAAGGAGGCTTAGCAGGAGGGGGCACAGCTTTGCTGGATTAACTATAATTTACACAAGAAACTAGTGTATGTTATAGTAGACTTCGGTTTCTGGGGCATGGACTACTAGTGACACTACAGATATGTTAAGCGGCATCTTCCTCTTAATAAATTAGGCTCAAGCGCAGAGGGATCAAGACTGGTGTATGAGAACTCACTGTGTGCAAAAAATGCCAGAAAATGGCACAAATGTGCGTTAGAGACTGCCGATGGTGTGCACCCTGGTTATGCTCTTTCACCTCATGTATATAGGTTAACTTTTTCCCAGTAGAAGATACTACTCTGATGATTCGGAGGGTACAGTAAATTACACTACTGGATTTTGTACTTGTATAGATCGTAGCGAAGTGATCTGCAGTAGTTTTCCAGCAACTGTGAGATGAAAAACCATCTTGACATTGAACACTTCTTGCAGCACATATTTTAACCACAAGTTATAAAATAACCATTGCAATGTAAAGTAATTACATGAGATGGTTTCATTTCAGCATCAAACCACATGGCTTTGTACTAAGGAGATCTCAGCCACAGAGATGTCTTTGCTCTTGGAATGAGACTACTTTCCGCATATGAAAGGCATAAGCTATTTTCATCATTCTGCATGCTTTTTGCATGTTCCGTATGTCACACAAACAGAACCCTCACAGGCAGTTCCGTATGATCAGGCTTTCTATACGCAGAGCTGAATTTATTATTAACATGTTTCTTTTATTTAGGATATTCTTTTGTGTCTGAGGACACAGCATTGTTCTTTCACCTATGCATTCTGTCATTTTTCTATTGACATAGCCATACACAGTTTTGTTTCGTATAATTTGTAGTTTTCAATGCCACAGTTTTGGGGTACATAGAACTTTTTGATTAACTTTTATTAACCATTTCTTGGGGAATGGAAAAAATGCAATTATGCAATTTTTTCTGTTTGAAACTTTGCACATTATTAACTAATTCTCTATTGCACTATTTACGGCATCCTATTAGGAGTGGAAAAATCACAGTCCTGGGGTCCTTTATTAGGTCGATCTGGCATCACAATCCATCAGCACCCAGTAATCTCATTGTGGTCACCAGTGATTGTCAGCTGAGTGACAGAGGGAGGCCTCTCCTCCTGTCTAAGCTCTTAGATACCACAGTCAATAGCATCTAAGTGGTTGAACAGCTGGTCAGCAGTGTGACTGTATGTTCTACGTCCGCACCATCCCAGTGCTGTACATATATGGCAGATCATGGGAATGACTTCCCACCTGTGCTGTATATATGGTACAGGGTAGGAAAATGGTAATCATGGTAAAACTCTTTGCCGATAATTTAGTGGCTTTACTTGCACTCCACAAAGTCCACATCACAATACACTGTGCCAAATATCAAAATCAGCTGTGTTACATATACTGTATATAGATGTGTAAGAAATTCCCCTGATTAAGGCTTCATTCACACTACCGTATGTTCATTTCCGTATCTTATCCGCATTTTTGCGGATAAGATACGGAACCATACGGACCCATTCATTTTTCCATAGGAGAAAAAAAAATGCGGAATGCACACCGTGTGCATTCCGCATCCGTATATTACGGAAGTTCTCCCGCAAAAAAAAGGAAACATGTCCTATACTTGGCCGCAAAACACGTCCGTAGCCCCATTAAAGTCAATGGGTCCGCAAAATTACGGAACACTACGGAAGACTTTCCGTATGTCTTCCGTTCCGTTTTTATACGGACACGGAATACATACGGTAGTGTGAATGAAGCCTAAGGGTGCATTCACACGACCGCAAAACATAAGTCCTCAAAACATAGTGATGACGTCCGTGTGACATCCACATTGCATCCGTTTTTTTTTTTTTTTGCGGACCCATTGTAGCAATGCCTATTCTTGTCCACAAAAAGGACAAGAATAGGACATGTTCTATCTTTTTTGTGGGGCTGTAGAACATGGTGTGCTCTCCGCATTTTTTGCGGCCTCACTGAAATGAATGGATCTACATCCAATATGCAAAAAAAGCGGACCAAAAATATGGTTATGTGAATGAGGCCTAAACATGTAATATTAGTAAATTATGAGTTAGCATTTTTAGGCCTTTCTTGTGAAGGTTATCTGCTTATCATTCTGTTTGACAGTCTGGTAATTCAGAATATCTACTACTACAGCATCTATAGAGCCCAAATGCTGCATTAAAGGATTTTTACTATGCACATAGAGCCTTAACTAAAATCAGATTGAAAGTGCCATTTAATCACTTGATAATGTTCCCTTTTACACACTTCAATGACAGCGTGTCCTATACAGTCTACAAGATGCAATTTGAAAGTGTGTGCATCTGCCAATATCAGATCCTCGTGTGTAATTGTGTCTGCCTTTCAGATTGACTTCATAGTGGTTACTAATTTTATTAACTTTAATCTTGCTCTGGGTGACTTCCAGTAAAGACAGCAATGCATTTGTGTCAGCTTTGACTGGGAATATAGTACGAAGCAATTAGTAAATGGTTATTGTTTTAGAATAGATTCAATTATTATAGCCAAACATCATTTGTTAGCGCAATTACATTCCATTAACTGAGGGGTTTCCATTTATCTGTGCTTCTTTTGAAAACACACATGCACAGTACTGAAAGTCCCTGTCTCCAGTTCTCATATTTGCTCAAAGCATGGATCCAGAAATGAGAAAGCTACAATTAGCATCCAAGACGCCTAACTACGCTTTCCAAAATATCTTAAAAGGGAACGTGTCAGAAAATTTTATCTGCCAGTTAAAACCAGAAAGTAAAACATCTCCTATTTTTCTAATCTGTTTTTATTTTCTGATTGCAGATTTTTTATTTTATTTCCTGAACATTATTATGGGGGACCATCTTGCCTGATCTTTTCTTAACAGCATTTACCAAGCATTAAGAAAATTGTTTTACAGCAGCCCCATGTCCATATACACAATGGTCAGGAGGGAACCTTGTTGACTTCTATGGGAGAGTTTTCTGGCCATGTTCTGATCTGTGCAGAGGTCATTGTACAAGGAAGGAATAGATAAGCTTTGACAATCGCTTACTGTGAGTGGTGGATCCTTTGTTATCTATACATAGAAGTGATTTATGTCTAAGGGCTGTATTATACCAACAGATTATCTGACCAATATCTGTGCAATCAGACCAATAGTTGGTGTGTATAAAAAAACATCTGTGTGTGTAATAGGCCATATCAAATCTGTCAGATAATATGTTTGTGTAATACAGCCCTAATCCTGCATGTCATGATAAGCAGATAACTGCATTAAAATGATCTGAACAGACCAAGAAATGATGGATAGTATTAGGCCTAATTGAAAATAACATCATCAAAAATTATTTACAATTGTGTTTTAAACAATGGGTCATTTTTCTGATATACATTCCATTTAAGCATAAAAAGACCCCACTTTATCACTGTAGGGACAGCATTGGTACTTAGGACTGACTTACCGATTTCCGTAGCAATTACAGTAATATTGTGCCACAGCAGTGACTCTCGATCCAGAGGTTTGGAAGTAAAAATCGATCCATTTCCAGAGTCAATGTTGAATATCCTATCCATGTCTGTATGACGATCCACAGAATACCTGCAAACACAGTCCAACCATTAGTTGTTATCCTTTACCCAGTGCAGCGCCCAGATGTCGCCTCGAAGTGTTAACAGCAATAATACAATACACTGAATTAGAAATGACATTTAAAAATTGCTGCTATTTCGAAATAGCAGCAAAAAAGCATCCAATTACGTAGAAAGCCTGCAATGTCACTACATTGTTAAGAACAACGTTTTACTATCAGGAAATATCTAACACTATAAATGTCAAAACATTTTAAATACAGTAAAATCTCAGCTTCCTAACAACAAGCACTTGAATAATCCCTTTCTGATGGAAGCTTAAATTACTGGGTTTCCTACATGTAGCACACACTGTCCTGAGATGTGCCAGGATGGCAAATGTAGGGTTCATTTGTGACTCTTACCTCCATGTTAACTCCTTGTAAAGAAACATCCAGTCTCATGTTGTTTTTGTGGAACACTCACTTGGCTGTGTCCATTTGCAGCGGATTTCACACTATGGCAACTTACCGTACAATACAACAGGTTTTCAAAGCCCTATTCACAATACACACAAAAATTAGAGCATGCTATGTTGTTTCTGTAAGGCTACTTTCACACTAGCGTTTTAAAATTCCGGTATTGAGTTCCGTCATAGGGGCTCAATACCGGAATAAAACGCTTCAGTTTTGTCCCCATTCATTGTCAATGGGGACAAAACTGAACTGAAGACAACGGAATGCTCCTGAAAGCATTCCGTTCCGTCTTCAGACCGGAGGACAAACCGCAGCATGCTGCGGTTTGCTCTCCGGTCCAGGCATCCGCACCAAGACGGATCCGGAATGACCCCCAATGCAAGTCAATGGGGGTGGATCCGTCTGGTGTGACCATAATGGTAACCGGATCCGTCCTCCATTGACTTTCAATGGAGTCCATTACGGATCCGGGTACACATAGACACATACAGACATAAACATACACACACATAAAGACATACAAACACACATACATACTTACATGCTCCCCGGCAGGTCTTCGGAGCGTCAGGACGGCTCACACAGGTCACGATTCCCCACAGCGCCCTCTGCTGGGTGCCTGGTGGAATCGTCAGATGACGATTCCACCAGGCGCCCAGCAGAGGGCGCTGTGGGAATCGTGACCTGTGTGAGCCGTCCTGACGCTCCGAAGACCTGCCGGGGAGCATGTAAGTATGTATGTGTGTTTGTATGTCTATATGTGTGTGTATGTTTATGTGTATGTATATGTATGTACTGTGTGACATGTGTGGGGCCGGAGCGCGATTCCGGCTCCACACATGTCACTGCGGCAGGCCTGATCCGGCAGCACCCTTCACCTGCCGGATCAGGCCTGCCGCCAGTGTGAAAGTAGCCTAAGGCTGAGTTCACATCAGTGTTCAGCCTTTCCGTTCTCCTGTTCCGTTATAGGAGCAGGAGAACGGAAAGGACGGATTCGGGACATAACTGAGCTGAATGGAGCCTACGGACACCATAAACTATAAAGGGGTCCGTTAAGTTTCCTCTCAGAGAAAGATTTTTGAAGCGGAGACAAAAGTCCTACGTGCACAACTTTTGTCTCCGCTCCAAAATCATCTTCTGAGCGGAAAGGCTGAACGCTGATGTGAACTCAGCCTAACTTGTGAGAGGCGGAAACAAAACAGCTCGCTGACCAACACCGTTTCCGTAACTCCTTTTCACTTCTATGGGAGTTAGGGAAACGGCACAGTACAGTGAACTCGGCTGTTGCTATAAACCCAGCCATCTCTTGGAGCTTCAATGTGGTGGCCAGAAGGACACGGTGATTAAGGATGGGGTTGGAGATGTTACTTCTAAGCCTTAGCGGCTGCTGAACAGTACAATTAAGGATCTCCACACTATTCCATCAAAGGTGGACAACTTGTTAATAAGTGTACAGTCCGATGCCGGGGCGCATTGGCCATAGACCTTATAGGGAAATTTCCCGGTGGGCCGATGCCCAGGGGGGCTCCTGAGCTCTCCTCACGGCCGGCCAGTGTAAGTTTTTCGGGATGTATTTTGTGCTGCTGGTAGTATTTTGTGGTGGACTGTGGTATTTGGCTCTGTTGGGGTGGTATAATATGCCACAATATGGTATTGTTGGCCCTGCCTTCCATCAATTTGGACCCAACTACAAAATGGGGCCACTTTAAGTATTTTTTCCAGGGCCACTTTAAGTTCCCAGTCTGATGTAGGGGCCACCATGTAAACCAGCAATTATGTGACGCCATTAAAAATTACCAATCTTTTAACCACCTACTTTAAACAATAAATCGAAAAACTGTGACAAGTTGGCTGTCCAGCCAACCCATTGTGGGGTGGTACCCTTAATGTAGGGTATATAAAGTTACTACTGGGGTGATGTGCTATTAGGGTGTGTTCACACATTTAGTTTAATTTTCAGTAACTTTTGCACTGCTTTTGAAAAAAAAATGTATTTTGACTTTGACATGTGAGGCCTTCAGTCTCATTCAGATGCCCATAGTATGAGCTAGTGTCCATATTAAAGCCACAAATCCGAGCCCGACAAATTTACGACTTACATGGAGGCACTTACACACCTTTACCGAATATATGGAGGTACTTATACATAGAGTTACTATGTACAAGGATGTACACATTTACCAGTTATGCCCAAACCTTTGCATGCCACTATTATATATATATATATATATATATATATATATATATATATATATCAGATCAGCACGGTGGCTCAGTGGTTAGCACCTGCAGCACTGGGGTCCTAGGTTTGAATCCGACCAAGGACAACATCTGCATGGAGTTTGTATTTCTCCCCGTGTTTGCGTGGGTTTCATCTGGGTACTCCGGTTTCCTTCTCCAAAGACATACTGATATGTCGCTTAGACTGAGCCCCATTGGGGACAGTTGGCTAATGTCTGTAAAGCGCTGCAGAATATAGTAGCGCTATATAATATATATACATACACATATAGTGTACATACACACCGTTTATGGAAATGACTGGCCTCTTACTGCCCATTACTATAAGCCATTTTCCAAGGGCTTAACTTGTGGTGCACAGGGAGAGCAATAGAGAGGTTACATGACTTGTTTTCTTCATTAAAGACATCCATATATTCTGTTAGCAGCCTAACAAAATGACATACCTGCAATCTCCGCAGATTCTGTCCTCCTATTCATCCCAACTGCTAAGCTACAGGTATCAAGTTGCAGCAGTGGCAGAAACTTCTAGTTAAAAAAAGTTCAGAGCATGAAGGAGGATGGGTTAACCTATAACTGCATTGCTGTCTACACAAGGAAAGAGGGGAGGAACAGGAGGAAGAGCAGGGGTGACTCAGAACAATACTGCAAAGAGGGACCTGATGTACGTGCTGATCGGCAAGACAAGCATTCTAATGCTGGCTAGCTATGCACCAGGAGCATGTGCCCTATCTGCTCACCCCAGAGCTATACTGGAGACTCTTCCAGCAACAAATGAGCCTTGCTGATACATCTCCTCCCCACCCAATTTCTCCTCCCTTCCTCCCAAAAGTTCTGATTGGTGATAACAGCCAGTGAAGGCGGGATGTCTCTCCTCAGCTGTCTGTTTTTGCAGCTTGTAAATGTGGTTTGGACTTCAAACCATCATCATGTGCTGCTGACCATTCTGTAGCTGCATGGCCTAAAGGTTGCATGGCTGCATGCCCAAGCAGTATACACTGTAGGAGACCAATATCGATCAGACATTTATGGCATATTTTGTGGATATGACAAATTCCTGAGATGAGAATACCTCTGTAAGCATTCTTGAACCCCTCAAGCACCAGGGTCTGGATGCAACTGCTATGTACATCTGCACCCCCCTATAACCATGCTCCTTTCCCCTGTGCACATACTGTACCATTCAGTATAGGTCAGCAGTGAATTACTATGCATATAGTTTTAATAATCTGTCACTTACTGTATGTCAGGTGCCCTATCAATAAAGTATGGAAACAAAGGATAAAACCTTATGAAGAGCATATGACAGTATTGAGAGTCTACCACTAGTCTGTATTAAGAATAGTTAGCAATGAATAAAAGTGCTGCAATGTTGAACATCTTAATGTCTCTCACGGTATAAGTACATTTACATATAAGTGTCTTTGACAATCTTTTAATATGTCTTTTCTTTTAGGGTCTAATTATATTTCAGGTTTGAGGGCTCTTCTAGAATGGTTGCTTGTCATACAAACACTTCAACAACAATATACTATTGAAGAAAAGGGAGCAGTGCTCTGCAATGAAATGTAGCATTTGAAGGGCAGCTCTCATCCATTTACTCTGTATAACAATGCCATAAAATGAAAGGCTTGAACTTAATCATTTCTTCAAATACCTGGAGTGTTTTATTTTTAAGCATGTGGTTCCCTAAAAGTTCATTATTAGTGTTGAGCGAATCAAAGTCCATGAACTTTGAACTTTGATCCATTTGATCGTGACGAGCTGGCCGCCGCCATCTTCATTAAAGATCTTGCACAAAACTTTGTGCGCGGTGACGTATGACATCGCCACTTCAGCTGACGTAATCAAATGGATGAGGTAAGTATGATTTCATTTTTTATTTTTTTAATTTCATACTGTGTTATTACTGTCAGATGCTCCAATCGGCTATGAAGGCGGCATTTGAGGGGTACAATGACGGGGAGCGGCACAATCACCGCTGCCTGTCATTGCACCCACTACTTACAAACAAATGACAAAGTAATTTGTTGTTAAACGGAAAATCTCCATGTCAGGAAGGAGTTAAATCAAAACCTGACTCTCAGACTTAAGGGCCCTTTACACGGGCCGAGAATCGCATAGATTATTGCTAACAAGCGTTCAAAGTAACGCTCATTAGCGACGATCGGGTGGTGTAAATGTACTGCCGATTACCTGATCAACAAGCGAAACGCTCATTCATCGGGTAATCTGATTGTGCGCATGCAAAAATGATCGTTTTCCAGCAGCAGATCGTGCCATGTAAACACAATTGTTTGTGTGCATGCAAAAATGTTCGTTTACTGTCGGTAGATTGTGCCAGCAACAACAAGTCCATTTGGGGAAGAGCAATTGCATTAGCGATCGCTCCTCCCCATATTCTGGAGGATATTGTAAATGCAGTGGTCTCCTCCGCTAGCGATCAGCAGATTGTCGGGTAATATCATCCTGTGTAAATCAGCGGTACATTGGGTAATCGGCGGTACATTTACACTGCCCGATTATCGTGCGATTATTGGCCCGTGTAAAGGGCCCTTAACAAATATTGGTCCTAGCCTAGGTATGCCTGAGAAGGATATCAGATTGTGAGGGGCAATTACTAAATGAATACATTATCTGTAGGGTAATGCAGCATATGCTGGTGTGGTATACAATAGAATGAGAGATTAGGAAGAGGCTATTTACTGCGGGTAGAGATGCTCATTACTATGTTTATAATCTAAGCTTTTTCCTGTGATTTTGCAGATTTTATTTTACTATTCCAAACTCGATTATTTGTCAAAAGCACCATCCCCAAAAAAAAAAGAATAAATTCAGTGTTGGAAGATGCACGCCTGGATTTCTGCACCATGGTTTGATGTTTTTAAATGTTGAATTTGATACAAGGCATGCTTCTGATGCACCCTGATTAAAAAGAATAAATGGATATTGGTTGCTACAGTTATTTGACTGCACCTGACATCCAAAAAAACAGGGGGTAGCTTTTATGTATTAAGCAAGCTTCAAGTCACATGGGTGATCAGCTTCTCTGTACTGAAACCCGGGCTGTAATGAGCTGAGGAGAAAAACAATTTCATTTCAAATGAAATGTGTTGCCATTTCCAGAACGCTTGCTATGTAATAAAGCTGGGTATAGTACACATGTAACGTTCAGGAAACACACTGTGACAGTCTAGGATAATCTTCAATCAAACTGCCTGAGAAATTAGTTATTTCTAATTATTAGGAGGCAAGAATAAAGATTTTATTTCCAATTCTGGCTACATTTCCTAAAGCTTTGCGATCTTCAAAAACGGCTGCTTCTTCCTTATGAACACTGCTGAAGCTCAAGGTCAATGAGCAGTAAACAAAGGTGTTACACTCAACACATATAATCTGGGGCTACAGCAGCAAGTATATCACAGGAATATTATGTATGAGAGGAGCAACATCAATCTTGTGATAGGTCACATATCTCTTAAAACGTCAGACTACAATGAAGGATGGCAACACCAGGTTAACAAGTTGGAAAAGAGTTCTGCTGTGGCTCTCTTTTTATGCTTTCAATTCACCGCACTGGAAGAATGCAAATGTGACATTTCTCTTCACAGAACAAGTAGAAGAATGCGGCCGGCGGCACAAGCTCTTTGCAAAATTGGATAAGGGTGGCTTTGTAAATTCTTATGCCTTCCATGGGACCCGGCAGTCAGTACACACCGGCTGTGGTGACTTTGTTTAGTTTTTAAAACCATTACAAGCTAATACAATGTATGCAAAAATCTCTATCTCTGTTTTCTGTAAGTGAATAAAAACATTCATGCTTAAAGGGGTTTTCCAAGACACCAGAAAGTTGACCTGGAGGCTGGGAATATTATAAAATATAAAAGAAGCAACATTCAGCTGCTCAATGTCCCGCTGTTCCAGGGCCACCACTACAGTGCTTGACTATTCCATGTGACCATTGCAGCCAATCACTGGCCTCAGCAGTCAAGTGACTGGAAACTGGAAGTGTAGACTACCGGGAGCACCGGAGTGGTGGCCCTGGAACAGCATGAGATTGAGCAGGTGATTATTGCTTCTTTTGTATTTTATATCATAACTCAGCCTTCAGTTCAATTTTTGAGGTTTTGGAAAAGCACTTTAAATCCAGTTGCTGGAAACCCATACAGCACTGATACCTCTCATGGCTTAAAGTTTGTTAGAACTGTATCGAGTCTAAGCAATCCTCTGTGCATTAGCGGTATATTTTTTTTAAGGGGTTGTAGCAGAAATTTGAGACTGTCCAATTCTTCTGAATTTGGCTTGCAGAAATCCATGTGCTTCCGGCCAAAGCAACTCCATTCAGATGAATAGATTTGCTTTTCAGTTCCAGAAATTTCTGCAACTAACCTGCCATGTATGAATCTATCCTTAAAAAGGTTCTCTGGAAGTTAAACAAGATGGATTCCAACAACATCCTAAAATGTGAATAGGATGAGTAGCATCTATTTGAAGAGCTGCCTTGGGGATACACGGCACTCTGATACTTGTCTTCACTGTGCCAAGCTTTCCTGTGAGCTGTTTATCTTCGGCATATCTCACACAGGGTTGCTCCAGTACAACTGTAGAGGAGAAACTCTGATCTACAGTAGATAGTAATGATGCAATCCTGCTTACAACATACATTCATGGCTGAGCAGCCTGACAGAAACTGAGCTCATGATTGCATCATTATTGTAAGCGATCTTACTCCTCTCAGGCAGACCTACATCTTTTTCATATTCTTGGATGGGTTACTGGAGGCCATCTTATATAATTTCCCAAGAACCCTTTTATGTAGATTCAGCTAAACTAACAGGAGTGCTGAAATCTGGGAATATAGGGGAACAGTGAATGACATTAATATCTAGATACAGATCATTTCTGTACGCGGTTTATAAAGCAGCCAACCCATAGAGACACCTATAAAAACGAAGAGAACATACAAAATGGCTTCTACGGCAACACAAGGATCTGGTAAAATGTGACTTAATTTACAGCAGTTAGGTAAAATGAAATGTCATCTTGCAGTCACATTTTGGACTGATCTGTTCACATGGTTTAGAGCCTAAAGAAAGAATGTAAAATTATAGCAGTTCTTAAAATCCCATTTGCATGAATGACACATAAAGCTAAAGTGTTAAACCATAACATCCTTTGATAATTCTGGTCTCATCATCTACAAGACTTTTAATAATATAACATTTTGCTGCTTTGATCACTACAGGGAAATAGATGTGCATTTTTCTTATGCTTACTTCACAAAGCTTCTAGCTGCATCCGGATCCTGGGCTGTAACTGTTCCTATAATAGTGTTAATTTTTGCATCTTCTTTCACCTCGAATACATAGGCTGTCTTGCTAAATAATGGAGGCTCATCCACATCCTCCACTATAATTTTTACAGTAGCCACGTCCTTGAAGGGTCCTAAGTAGTGAAATCTCGGATCATCATATACATTGGAAGCTTCAACCTTTAAATTGTACATCCTCGTTCTCTCAAAGTCCATCAGCTGGAAAAAAAATGAATAGTTGAATTAAAAAAGGTAATTACAGAAATACAAGTTTTTCCTATATGTAAATTTCTAAATGGTGGTTTCATGCCATATACAGTGCTGGCCAAAAGTATTGCAATTCTGTCAGATAATACTCAATTTCTTCCAGATAATGATTGCAATCACAAATGCTTTGGTAATAATATCTTCATTTAATTTGTCTTCACTGGAAAACCACAAAAAGAATTGTCAAAAAGCCAAATTGGATATAATTCCACACCAAACATAAAAAAGGGGGTGGACAAAAGTATTGGCACCCTTTGAAAAGTCATGTGATGCTTCTCTAATTTGTAATTAACAGCACCTGTTACTAACCTGTGGCACATAACAGGTGGTGGCAATAACTAAATCACACTTGCATCCAGTTGAAATGGATTAAAGTTGACTCAACCTCTGTCCTGTGTCCTTGTGTGTACCACATTGAGCATGGAGAAAAGAAAGAAGACCAAAGAACTGTCTGAGGACTTAAGAAGCAAAATTGTGAGGAAGCATGAGCAATCTCAAGGCTACAAGTCCATCTCCAAAGACCTGAATGTTCCTGTGTCTACCGTGCGCAGTGTCATCAAGAAGTTTAATGCCCATGGCACTGTGGCTAACCTCCCTAGATGTGGACGGAAAAGAAAAATTGACGAGAGATTTCAACGAAAGATTGTGCGGATGGTGGCTAAAGAACCTCAACTAACATCCAAACAAGTTCTAGCTGCCCGGCAGACCGAGGGTACAACAGTGTCAACCCGTACTATCCGTCAGCGTCTGAATGAAAAGGGACTCTATGGTAGGATACCCAGGAAGACCCCACTTCTGACCCAGAGACATAAAAAAGCCAGGCTGGAGTTTGCCAAACCTGAGAAAGCCAAAAACTTTTTGGAAGAATGTTCTCTGGTCAAATGAGACAAAAGTAGAGCTTTTTGGGAAAAGGCATCAACATAGAGTTTACAGGAAAAAAAAGAGGCCTTCAAAGAAAAGAACATGGTCCCTACAGTCAAACATGGCGGAGGTTCCCTGATGTTTTGGGGTTGCTTTGCTGCCTCTGGCACTGGACTGCTTGACCGTGTGCATGGCATTATGAAGTCTGAAGACTACCAACAAATTTTGCAGCATACTGTAGGGCACAGTGTGAGAAAGCTGGGTCTCCCTCAGAGGTCATGGGTCTTCCAGTAGGACAATGACCCAAAACACACTTCAAAAAGCACTAGAAAATGGTTTGAGAGAAAGCACTGGAGACTTCTAAAGTGGCCAGCAATGAGTCCAGACCTGAATCCCATAGAACACCTGTGGAGAGATCTCAAAATGGCAGTTTGGAGAAGGCACCCTTCAAACCTCAGGGACCTGGAGCAATTTGCCAAAGAAGAATGGTCTAAAATTCCAGCAGAGCATTGTAAGAAACTCATTGATGGTTACCGGAAGCGGTTGTTCGCAGTTATTTTGTCTAAAGGTTGTGCTACCAAGTATTAGGCTGAGGGTGCCAATTTTTGGAGTTTTGTGTAAAATGATCAATGATTTGACTTTTTTTTCATACTCTTTTGTGTTTTTTCAGTGCAAGCAAAATAAATGAAGATATTATTACCAGAGCATTTGTGATTGCAATCATTTTCTGGAAGAAATTGAGTATTATCTGACAGAATTGCAAGGGTGCCAATACTTTTGGCCAGCACTGTATCTATAGTCATATATTTCTATCTATAGGTACTGTATCATGTCTCTGGTACTCAATACTATTTACAGCAATATAAAGGAAGTCATAATACATAATAGTCTAATATACACTGGTCAACCATAGTATTAAAAATACTGAAAGAAGAAACATTAATTACTTCATTACAATAACCCTTTGAAAAGGGCAAAATTGTAATGGCTAAATGAGTCAGAGAAGCTTCAAAATGTCAGGTCTTATGGGGTTTTCTTGGTATAAAGTGGTTAGCAACTGTCAAATGTCCTTCAAGGAAGGTCAAGAGGAGAACCAGCAACTGGATCATCAGCGCCCAAGGCTCACTGATAAGTGTAGGGAGAGAAAGACTGGCCCATCTGGTCTAATCCCAAAGAAGAGCTACAGTAGCACTCTGACCTCTCTTCACTGATGAAAATACTTTCAATTGGCATGGAAAAATCAGAACAGTACCATGGAGTAATGAAAGAAAATGGGATGGTCTGGTGAATCATGTTTACATGTTTAAATCATTTAGAAGACTGGGGAAGAAATGGCACAGGGTTCATTTTATGGGAAGAAGGCAAGCTGGGGGGAGGCAGTGTGATACTCTGGACAATGTTCTACTGGGAAACCGTGCACTGATATTAGACATGTTACACCGACCTAAACATTGTTGGAGATAAACATACACCTCTTCATGGTAACAGTACTGATAAAGCATTACTTGGCCTGCTAATTCCCCAGATCTTAATCCAATTGACCATCTATGGGATGTGCTGGAAAAATATCTCTGATCCATGGAGGTCCCACATCACAACTTTTAGGACTTTAAGGAAATGTGTCACCAGAAAATGTCCTATTTAAATCAGGATTTTACATATTTTTTTTAGAATTTTTGGTGTTCTTTTTTCAAAATTTCCATTTTTTAAAAATATATATAATCATGCAATTTTCACTCTGGCCACTAGGTCTAATAATAGGTCATGATTTCCTATTCTGTACAAATAACTTTTCATTAGCTTTTATCATTACCACTACAAGCAGAATTGCAATGACAAGTAACACCTCTATATAGATAACACAGAATCCAACATTCACAATGAGTGATCTCACAGCTTATCAGCTCCATCTTGACCTCCACACAGGTCACAGAGCATACCTAGAAAAGTCTCCCATAGAAGTCAATAGAGCCAGCTCCTATTCATTGCATTTATGGCCCATGTATCTGCTCTAAAAAGACTGGAGGTCTTTTAGGCCTGGTAGTCAGTGTAAAAACTGCCTGTTTTTTTATATAGATAGTGACACTGAAACAACAATCACCTGTTGACACATTCCCTTTAAAGGATCTGCTGTTAATGTCTTAGTGCTAGACATTATGCAGGGATGCAGGGCCCCTTTTGAAGTCTTGTGGAGGCCATGCCTTGAGCTGTTTTGGGAGCACTTACAGTGCCTTGTGAAAGTATTCGGCCCCCTGGAACTTTTCAACCTTTTGCCACATTTCAGGCTTCAAACAAAAAGATATAACATTTTAAATTTTTGGTGAAGAAGCAACAACAAGTGGGTCACAATTGTGAAGTGGAACGAAATTTATTGGATCATTTAAACTTTTTTTGTAATAATAAAACTGAAAAGTTTGGCGTGCAAAATTATTCGGCCCATTTACTTTCAGTTCAGAAAACTCACTCCAGAAGTTCATTGAGGATGTCTGAATGATCCAATGTTGTCCTAAATGACTGATGAAGATAACTAGAATCCACCTGTGTGTAATCAAGTCTCCGTATAAATGCACCTGCTCTGTGATAGTCTTAGGGTTCTGTTTAAAGCACAGAGAGCATCATGAAGACCAAAGAACACACCAGGCAGGTCCGTGATACTGTTGTGGAGAAGTTTAAAGCCGGATTTGAATACCAAAAGATTTCCCAAGCTTTAAACATCCCAAGGAGCACTGTGCAAGCGATCATATTGAAATGGAAGGAGCATCAGACCACTGCAAATCTACCAAGACCCGGCCGTCCTTCTAAACTTTCATCTCAAACAATGAGAAGACTGATCAGAGATGCAGCCAAGAGGCCCATGATCACTCTGGATGAACTGCAGAGATCTACTGCTGAGGTGGGAGAGTCTGTCCATAGGATAACAATCAGTCAAACACTTCACAAATCTGGCCTTTATGGAAGAGTGGCAAGAAGAAAGCCATTTCTCAAAGATATCCATAAAAAGTCTCGTTTACAATTTGCCACAAGCCACCTGGGAGACACACCAAACATGTGGAAGAAGGTGCTCTGGTCAGATGAAACCAAAATCGAACTTTTTGGAAACAATGCAAAACGATATGTTTGGCGTAAAAGCAACACAGCTCATCACTCTGAACACACAATCCCCACTGTCAAACATGGTGGTGGTAGCATCATGGTTTGGGCCTGCTTTTCATCAGCAGGGACAGGGAAGATGGTTAAAATTGATGGGAAGATGGATGGAGCCAAATACAGGACCATTCTGGATGAAAACCTGTTGGAGTCTGCAAAAGACCTGAGACTAGGACGGAGATTTATCTTCCAACAAGACAATGATCCCAAACATAAAGCAAAATCTACAATGGAATGGTTAAAAAATAAACGTATCCAGGTCTTAGAATGGCCAAGTCAAAGTCCAGACCTGAATCCAATTGAGAATATGTGGAAAGAGCTGAAAACTGCTGTTCACAAATGCTCTCCATCCAACCTCAAAGAGCTTGAGCTGTTTTGCAAGGAAGAATGGGCAAGAATTTCAGTCTCTAGATGTGCAAAACTGATAGAGACATACCCCAAGCGACTTGCAGCTGTAATCACAGCAAAAGGTGGCGCAACAAAGTATTAATGCAAGGGGGACAAATAATTTTGCACGCCCCACTTTTCAGTTTTATTATTACAAAAAAGTTTAAATGATCCAATAAATTTCGTTCCACTTCACAATTGTGACCCACTTGTTGTTGATTCTTCACCAAAACTTTAAAATGTTATATCTTTTTGTTTGAAGCCTGAAATGTGGCAAAAGGTTGAAAAGTTCCAGGGGGCTGAATAATTTTGCAAGGCACTGTACATAGTATTAGACAGTATAGTATTATGGCTGAGTGGTATATATTATATTTTTCTATTGTATATTGTTTATTTTGGTATTGGCATGGAATTTGCATTATCTCTAATTCAATGCTTAAAAAGGAATAAACATTAATCAAATTGAAGATGTTTGCTGGAAGCAATAATAGCTATCTGGGAATAAAACACAAACTTTTATTTGTGAACATTTCTATTGATTCAGTTTTACAGGGCATAGATTTGTATTTACTTCCAGTTCCTTCTAACTCTGCAACATAATCTGTAGTGTTGTACAGAGAATTTCATTATTCACATCAGTCCGTGTCAAGTGGGGCTCACAGGTGGCCATACACATGAGTATACAGTTGATCAAAATTGACAATTTCAACCAAAACGATTGTTTCCCAGGTGAAATTTAACAACAACGATTGTTTTGGCTGACTGATAAACTTTTATCATCTGTCAGCTATGCTTCAAATTTTTGCTGAATGGTACACAACTAATCTTTCTGTGAAAGAATGTTCCCAGGACGATTGTTCGTCCTTCGCCCAGTGCCATTGAACATGTTTGGACAGTTTGAACGACTGCAACGTCTAAAATGTATTGACTAAATGTGTATGACCACATTACTGCAACAATCCGTCAGAGAACAATTGTTTACTCAAATGTTCTATGCCTTTCTTGGGTGAAATATACAGATTATGTAAGAATATGAAATATACAGATTATTTAAATACATCTAAAAATGTAATGGTGGATGAGTACAACATTTCTGCTTATAAGCATAATTGACCTACTTCTGTGTCCAGTATACAGAGATAGCACTCATACAAACTGCCATGTACTATAAACTGGGCTAAAATGAATTAATTACTTAAGCTAATGCCCCGAAAGAAAAGTACTGTATAAAGAGTAATGACAGATTTGGCCTACATACATGTGGCCAGAATAGACAGGCTGTTGCTAATCACTTCAGGCCCCAGTGAAACCAGGCATCATGGTCAGAAAATGAGGATACACACAACTGGACATCTCCAGCGGTTTCCTCAGCGGCTGATAATCATCCACTTAATTTTAAAAGGATTGTAATCAGAGGTCTTGGTGACTTTGGGACAATACAGAAGTATGGCTAAGGGTTCATGCACACCAATGTCGTGCCGTGCATGGGGGACCACAATTGCACGTGCACTATCCATGTGGACTGCGCTGTCAGATGCAGACCCATTCAATTTGAATGGGTCTGCAATATGTCCACACCGCAAAAAAAATAGAGCATGTTCTATTGTTTTTTGCAGTGCAGAGGCAAGGACCGAAATTCTACGGAAGCATTCCATAGTACTTCTGTGGCCTTCCACTCTGTATCTTCCGGATTGTGGACCCATTCATTGTTTGGGTCCATAACGTCCATACAATGCAAAACACTTGTGGAAAAAAGGCCTAAGGCCACACATAAACGATACGGACTGCCTCAGGATGCGTTCAGTCAGTTTTGTCTGCAATTGCATTCAGTGTTTCAGTTTTTTCTGCATGGGTGTAATCAGTTTTGATGCGCTTGTGAAAAAAAAAAAAACTAAAGATTTACAAACGACAAATCCCAGCAACCTTCAGTAAAAAATTTCACTAAAGCCCCATTCATTTTTATGGGCCATAGAACATGCAGCAATTCTCATGCAATGTAAAAATGGTGCTTGAAAAAAAATACTCATCTGCACAGACCCATTGAAGTGAATGGGTCAGGATTCATTGCGGGTGCTATGCATTCACTTCATGTATTGCACCCGCATGGAAAACTGATGTGAAAGGGGCCTAAAGGTGCTAGGGACTGTCTGGCTGCTCATATACATTGGTAATCAATCCCATTGAGACTGGCAGAGTGGACCGACGTCAATTAAATGTGTATGGACAATTTCATGCATTAAAACATTAGCAAGAAAGAAATCATCCAAATTGATAGACTTTAACATAAGGTCCTTCAGCTGTTGCCACAGTCAAGGAGACGCACCATGGCTGAAAACCACATAAAAATATGTCTGTGTGGTTTTTTAAATTGACTTTTTCCAAATCCATTCTTAATTGATGGTTGATTGATAATAGCTGGTAGTTTTGAGGCTCACATGTCCTGTGGTTCCCCTTCCATATGACCCTATCCCTACTGTGTTGGTCAAGACATAGGCTTAAGTTGCCGATATGGTGAATACAGCTTGGGCCATATCTATTCTTGATCATCACTATACACACAAATGTTTCCAAGCGACGCTCTAGAATAACTTAGCCTTTGTGATTTCCTTCTTGCTTTACAGGTGCAGTGCTTTAAGACAAGAAACCAAACTGTGAGCAGCAAATTTGCTGTGTAGCCAAATCCATAAGCAAATTGTCTAGATGCAAAAAGAATTAGATTAATTGTTTAATTAAGTGTTAGTAATATCCTGAGCACCTGCTTAATTGGCTGCTCTGGAGGACTTAAATTTAGGGGACAATGATTTCTCATCGAAAGTAATCAAGCCACAATGCGGTTATAGGGTGTTTTAATTTAATATAGTGGAGAATTAGCTATGATAAAATACCTCCTCTGATCCCACTGTACTATATTTGCAGAGTATATTTTCCATTCAAGGGCAGGAGATCTTAAAATAAAAATAATTACTGCAGATGATGTGAGTAAAAGTGTACGGCGCATATATCAGCTCTCACTACCAGCACCCACACTGCAATAAAAAGCAGCATAATTCCTACTGTGCACCATGCAATGTACTTTAACATGATTTAAACGTGTTTCCAACCTGACAGAGCTCTCCATTCCTCGGTGGAACTCTCATTGGAATTAGTGGTCCCATGGAGGACCAAGACAATCGTGCCCTGGAAACAGATGCAATTAAATGTATTGTGCCTTTACATTAGACTGCCTGTTGTTGTTTTGTGTTTGCTTAATGCAAATGAGCTAGTTTGAAGGGTATTAGTATAAAACACCTGTTCTCAGTTTATATATACCAGCGGGATCGCAAACCTGATTTTTTTCTAACAATCACGCATGGTGTGACGCTCTAGGAATATTTCATATACTGCTTCATCTTTAAATATATTAACTGTAACAAACTATAAAAGCATAATAAGAAACAAAGATAAGTCTTTTTTTTTTTTTACTTAAAGGGGTTATCCAAAGACTAATGTAAAAAATTAAAATCAGACATCATATAGTACATGACAATCTCTTTCTAACAAAGCTAGAACCAGCCCTATACCTCACATGGATCCAGAGATCTCCCTATTAATTACTATATCAAGCTGACAACTCATGGGAGTGTCTTTTCTGCCTCCGCTCAGGAGGTATGTCCATTCTCTTCCTACCACAACTCTGGAGACAGTTGAAGGATGAAACTGAGCATGTGCGGGCATATTAGGGAGCCAGACAAAGAAATAAGAAATAAAGCAAACAGCAGGTGGCGCTATTCAGATACATTTTATTGAATACGTGTAATTACAAAAGTATTCAGATTCAAGTGCTGATTTGAAAGCTGTAGATTTTTTTTTATGGGACAACCCCTTTAAAACATTAAAGAAATGCTATAAAAATAATGAAGACTATATATAAAATACTATTTTACAATTAAATATTGTATTTAAACATGTTACATGTGGAATTTGCAAAGCATATTACCCTCTGCATTGTTAATGACTTAACTTGAGACAACAATGCACAAAAATCAGTGACAATATAGCATATGATGCGGAGCTGAAAACCTGCATCATGTTGTTAAGGCTACTTTCACACTAGCGTTTTAAAATTCCGGTATTGAGTTCCGTCATAGGGGCTCAATACCGGAATAAAACGCTTCAGTTTTGTCCCCATTCATTGTCAATGGGGACAAAACTGAACTGAAGACAACGGAATGCTCCTGAAAGCATTCTGTTCCGTCTTCAGACCGGAGAACAAACCGCAGCATGCTGGGGTTTGCTCTCCGGTCCAGGCATCCGCACCAAGACGGATCCGGAATGACCCCCAATGAAAGTCAATGGGGGCGGATCCGTCTGGTGTGACCACAATGGTAACCGGATCCGCCCTCCATGGACTTTCAATGGAGTTCATGACGGATCCGTCACCACATATACACAATACACACATACAGACATAGACATACACATAAACATGAACAGACATATATACATACAAATACACATACATACTTACATGCTCCCCGGCAGGTCTTCAGAGCGCCGGAGGGACAGGTCGGCGCGCACAGATGACGATTCCACCAGGCACCCAGCAGAGGGCGCTGTGGGGAATCGTCACCTGTGCAGCCGTCCTGCTCCTCCGGCGCGCCGAAGACCTGCCGGGAGCATGTAAGTATGTATGTGTATTTGTTTGTCTATATGTGTGTGTGTCTGTGTGTATGTATGTACTGTGTGACATGTGTGGGGCCGGAGCACGGTTCCGGCTCCACACATGTCGCTGCGGCAGTCCGGATCCGGCAGCACCCTTCACCTGCCGGATCAGGCCTGCCGCTAATGTGAAAGTAGCCTAAGTCTGAGCAGATTTTTGCTCTTGTAAAACCCCATTCATTAGCACTGTACTGTCCTCTGCACCAAAAATCTGCCACACCCTAAACACTGATTCACCAAGGAAGGAGAGATTATGGAGACCATTTACCAAGCCTTGCATGTCACAAAACTGGCGTTAAAAAGCTACAAAATTAGTTGAGTGCCCTCATCTGTGACTTTTTGGGAGTTTTGAACCCCATTTGGCATGTTTCCAAAAAGTGGGAGAAAACTGGCATATATTATACCTGAAATGTACAGTATCCAAGCTCCCTTGCTGGCATAGATTCTGGCACATCGACCAGCACAGATGTTAAGAATTGTGGCATGTCTGATGCCTTGGCGGAAAGATTAAGACCAGTGTGTCAAACACTGATCTTATTAAAAGCCCCTCTAAGTACACAGAAGTAAAAAACCTGTCAGGTTAAAAAATTATTTGAGAACTGCAGTCTAAAGAGAACTGTAGTGAAGCATGAAGGAAGTGAAATTTAGAATGAAAAAGGACATTTTGGAGAAGCTTTTCCATAAGCATTTTTGTAATGTTTAAAAGGTCATCCATCCATATTGCCCCAACCAAGAGAGTTAAGTTTTACTTTGAAAGACTGTAGTGTTTCAGAGTAAACAGTTTTACAAATGAGGAGAGTCTGGGCATGGGGAGAACAATCTGCAGTGCACCTTCTCCCTACCCCTCTTGGATTGAAGTATCTATATGTTTTTTTACCATTGTAAAAAAAGTATACTTTATTTTACCGTACTGTGCAGGATATAAGAATGTGGTGTGCTGTGTTTTTGTATATTTATTTTCTAACGTATGTTAACCCCTTCAGCCCCGGGCCTGTTTTCACCTTCATGCCCAGGCCATTTTTTGCAAATCTGACATGTGTCACTTTATGTGGTAATAACTTTGGAATGCTTTTACTTATCCAGGCCATTCTGAGATTGTTTTCTCGTCACATATTGTGCTTCACGACAGTAGTAAATTTTTGGCAAAATATTTCATTTTTATTTTTTAAAAAATACCAAATTTACCAAAAATTTTGAAAAATTTCCAAATTTCAATTTCTCTACTTTCAAAATACATAGTAATACCTCCAAAAATAGTTATTATTTTACATTCCCCATATGTCTACTTTATGTTGGCATCATTTTATAAATGTCATTTTACTTTTTTGGGACGTTAGAGGGCTTAGAAGTTTAGAAGCCATTTTTCAAATTTTCACCAAATTTTCCAAAACCATTTTTTTAAGCACCAATTCAGATATAAAGTGATTTTGAGGGGCTTACATAATGAAACCCCCATAAATGACCCCATTTTAGAAACTACACCCCTCAAATTATAAAAAACTGCTGTTACAAACTTTGTTAACCCTTCAGGTGTTCCACAAGAATTAAAGGAAAATGGAGGTGAAATTTCAAAATTTCAATTTTTTGGTAGATTATTCATGTTAATAATTTTTTTCTTGCAACACAGTAAGGGTTAACAGCAAACTAAACCTCAATATACATTGCTCTGATTCTGCAGTTTACAGAAATACCCCATATGTGGTGGTAAACGTCTCTATGGGTTTGTGGCAGTGGTCAGAAGGAAAGGAGCGCCATATGGATTTTGGAGGCAGATTTTGCTAGAATAGTTTTTAGGCACCATTTTGTAATTGAGAGACCCTGACGTACCCCTAGAGTGGAAACCCTCAAAAAGTGACCCCATTTTGGAAACTACACCCTTCAACAAATATATTAAGGGGGGTACTGACCACTTTGACCCCCTAAGTGTTTTACGGAATTTGGAAACACTTGGCTGTGAAAATGAAAAATTTCATTTCTTCCAATAAAATGTTGCTTTAGCCCCAAATTTGTTGTATTTTCATAAGGGGTAACAGGAGAAAAGCACCACATAATTTGTTACCCATTTTCTCCTGAATACGGCAACACCCCATATGTTGTGGTAAACTGATGTGGGGGCACATGGCAGGACTCAAAACAGAAGGAGCGCCATATGGATATTACAACACAGATTTTGATGGAATGGTTTGCGGGAGCCATTGATTTTTATTTTTTTGAGTTATTGTCTTATGTGGGGGCTCGTTTTTTGCGGGATGAGCTGATGTTTTCATTGGTACCATTTTGGGGTACATAAGACTTTTTGATCGCTTGGTATTACACTTTTTGTGAGTCAAGGTGAAAAAAATAGCTGTTTTGGCATAGTTTTTTAAAATTTTTTTTTACAGAATTCACCAGAGAGGGCAAATCATGTGATATTTTTATAGAGCAGGTTGTTACGGACACGGTGGTACCCAATATGTCTACCATTTTTATTTTTAGAAAGCTTTACACATTAGATGCATTTTTGAACAGAATAAAATCTTTATTTTGTGTTGCCATTTTCAGAGAGCCATATTTTTTTCAGTTTTTGGTCGATTGTCTCAGGTAGGGTATCGTTTTTGCAGTACAAGATGATGGTTTGATTGGTACCATTTTGGGTCAAATACGCCTTTTTGATCGCCTGCTATTACACTTTTTGTGAGGCAAGAGGGAAAAAAATGGCTATTTTGGCATAGTTTTTTTAACAATTTTTTTACAGCATTCGTCTGGGGGGCCATCTCATGTAATATTTTTATAGAGCAGGTTGTTACGGACGCGGCGATACCCAATATGTCTAACTTTTTTATTTTTGGAAAGTTTTACACATTAGATTTATTTTTGAACAGAATAAAATCTTTTTTTTGTGTTGCCATTTTCTAAGAGCCATATTTTTTTTATTTTTTGGGCGATTGTCTTAGGTAGGGTATCATTTTTTGCGGGACGAGATGACGATTTTATTAGTACCATTTTGGGATAAATACGCCTTTTTGATCGCGTAGTATTACACTTTTTGTGGGGGAAGGTGACCAAAAAATGGCTGTTTTGGCACTGTTTTTATTTTTTATTTTTTACTGTGTTCACCTGGCGGATGGATTATGTGATATTTTTATAGAGCCGGTCCATACGGACGCGGCGATACCTAATATGCCTACTTTTTCTTTTTTTTTCTTTTTTTAACATTTTTTTTACTTTATTGGGGGGAAAATGGCGTTTTTCTTTTTTTTACTTGAAACTTTTATTATTATTATTATTTTTTAACTTTATTTTTTAACTTTTTTTTCACCTTTTTTTCAACTTTTGGGGGTCTGATCCCCTTTACAATGCATTACAATACTGTTGTATTGTAATGCATTGGCTGTAAGTGTAAGTGTCACAGTAATACACTTACAGCCTGCTTCCTGTGCGATCCAGGGGGCTGGATCGCACAGGCTCGCAGGGATGGCAGCCACGATGCCTAAGAAAGGCATTGGGCTGCCATCCAAGCCATCGGGTCCCCGTCACAGCAGCGCAGGGACCCGATGGCCCCCCCGCTCGCCATCCTGAATATGCGCACACCTCATGTGCCGTGGTCAGCGCTGACCGCGGCACATGAAGGGTTAATGCGCCGGCATCGGTGTTTTCACCGATGCTGGCGCATTCCCCAGGGGTCCGGCACCTGGGCACTGCCGGACCCCCGCCGCTGATCGGGCGGGCGCAGCTCCTGCACCCGCCCGATCAGCGCGCCGTACATGTACGGCGCTGGGCGGCAAGTCACGTCCCGCTGCGCCGTACATGTACGGCGCTGGGCGTGAAGGGGTTAAAGAGGGAATGAGGGAATAAAACATTATGTGAACCCATCACAAGCCTTAGGGTAAAGGCCATTTAATGTATTGTTCGCCCCATAGAGGAGGAAAAATGTCACTGCATCTTATGGGGTGAATACCAATGAGCGCTTCCATAGAGCAGGAGAGGTAAGTTGATTTCTTTCATTTGCTCTGAGGCATGGGGGCTGATCTGAGGCATGGGGGCTGATCTGAGGCATGGGGACTGATCTGAGGCATGGGGGTCTGATCTGAGGCATGGAGGTCTGATCTGAGGCATGGGGTCTGCTCTGAGATATGGGGGTCTCATCTGAGGTATGAATGTCTCATCTGAGGTATGAATGTCTCATCTGAGGTCTGAATGGGTGTCTTATCTGAGATGTGATTGGGAGTCATTCACATTGGGGTCTGAGCTGAGGTCTGATTGTGGGTCTGATCTGAGGTCTTATTGGGGTCTTAATAACATTGGGGGTCTGACTGGGGCTGTGAGCTGAGGTCTAACTAACATTAGGGGGTCTGATTGCTGGTCTGACCTGAGATCTAATGAAAAATATTTTTTTCTTATTCTCCTCCTCATATGGGTAGGTGCGTCCCTTAGGTAGAAAAATACAGCATGTGCGACACAGTAGAAGACACCCTAGATATGATCTTGCTAACTACAGTGTATTGTTTAGCTCTGATTACAATGCATTCCTGTTAATGAGTCCAGCAGATGACTATACAAACAAGAAGACAGAGATAATCTGTGGAGTGGATTAAGTAACATTCTCAATAATGATCTGATCAATTTCACTTTTTGGTAGAGCCTTCCATGTGCAATGGAAACAAAGACATCAGAGCACATTATGTATCTGCCCATTATTAGCTACTTAAACCTCCAAATCAAAAAATATGACGAGTGTCATTTACATGAAGCCAGGAACCATAATTGAAATCTATCTAATACATAACAACTGAAGCAGCATAATGGTGTTATGTTTTCTAGCATCTCAGCTTGGGCCACTTCCCAGATTATATATTATGACCATCACTTAGGAACACAAAAGGTTTTACAGTCATCTAGCAACTGGAGTTTGTAGAATGACTTGTGAGTGTCTCTGGACCCATGTGCAGCCATAAAATTCCAGACCTATGAATTGCAAATTATCTAAACTCATGGGACATTTACTCTAAATACAACTAAAGCAAGAGGCTGCATGTACAATAAATTGTACGCTGCTTATGCCTAACAGGAGAATGAAACAGAAAAACTAGAGCAAGTTGATTAATGTGTCTGTAGAACTGAATGTACTTGCTACAAAGACACATTTAAGGTGAGACAATGATTAAAAAGCATCCAGATGTGTTCAGATTTTAGATGAATGTTCACATTTGCCATATTAGAATTTACTTTCCCAGTGGTTTTACAAATGCAGATCTGCAATATCACAGCCCTTGTGGGTTCTAACATAGTCATCAATCAAATGTGAAGGCCTCAGAGTTAAGCTCTCCAGTATTAGATGCCATATTTATACACTCTGACAATGTTAGGTATCTTTCAATGTTTGAAGTTCTGCCCTTTCCTTAAAGGAATTGTCTGGTCTCACAAAATTGTTTGCTATAAGCTTAGGATGCTATAAAATTACAACCTGAGTAATAGTCACCTTACCTATTCCCTGTCACTCCCATACCACCACTTTCCAGGTGCACTGTTGGTCCCAGTAGCCTGGTCTTCAGCTACAGTATGACATTTCAATGTAGAGATGTGATAGCTGGAGCCAATCTCTAGCTGCAGCTGGTAGGAATGGGGTTCACGCTGCAGCCAGGGGCTACCTGCGGTGGTTACATATCCACGTCAAAACATCATTGCTGAAGAACAGTGTACAGAATGGTTGGTAATGTAAGTATTTCATATTTCATACCATTTTAAGCTTTTGCTGAAAAATATCAAGGGGCTGAATAACCTTCAAAACTCTAATGTTATTTTCCAGCACTCACATAAAAATGTTTACTGTGTTCACTTTTGCCCCCAAGTTTTGTGTTCTCTTCGCTAAAAAATACTTTATCCATCAGTGTTCAGTAAGTATTGTCTCTAGTTGTGTCCATTTTTCCATCTGAATGATATTAGTATGGTATCTGTCTTTCACATCCGTAACAAAAAAGGAAAAAAAATGGAAGAACGACTACCAGCAACCATCTGTGAAAAAAACACCAAACACGATTGTGAAAATCGGACTAAAACAGTACATACTGTGATTTTCTCTAAATGGACTGTTGGTCCATGAACAAGGTCTGACATGTGAAATGGCCAGCTGACTATAATGTTTTGGTATTCAGTCCATGTGCTGTTTGTCCTACACTTGAACAGGCCACAGATGTCAGAATCGCTCGTCTGAATTAGCCCTTACAGTTCAATGGGGAAAACAACCTATAAAGTGTTCAGACAAAGAGAACTATGTTCCTGCATACCCTGATCATTATTTGAACAAAAAGGTTGAACTCTTGCACTGATTGTCCTGAACAGATGAAAACCTGGGTCATATATCATGTGGATTACTAATTAACTGAAATGGAAAGAAATGGAGAAATGAAATGATACCCACAGCAAACAATGTGGCTCTATCCAAGAAATTAAAGGCTGTGATCGGATATGTTATAACAACAAATAGCATTGACACTTATGATAACTGTGTAGACCACAAATTCGATCCATACTTGAAAGATAAGATCATATTCTGAAAATAGAAAATATAATGTATAGGACATTGTGTATGTCTAATACATCTATTTTGGTTCTGCTCTAGTTTCCATACATAAGGACTCTATCAGCATAATAACGCTCCTCAGATCATGAACGTCACATATGCTCCAAAAATCAAATAAATAAATCTATTCCGAGAACAGCAGAGAACAGAAAGGTGAAGTACGGCATGTGATCCACTTGCTTAGGGCTATACGTGAATTGTCAGATCATGCAAGTTTACACAGCTAGAAACTCCGTGAAAATATGCATATAATTGAATTATCTGCCCAACATACATCTTAAAGCAGATGTCATGAAAATATAATCCCCTATGTTAGGGGTTGTTCACACTTCAGTTATTTGATCAGTTATTGTCAGCCAAAACCAGGAGTGAACACTACACAGAGATCAGGTATAATGAAAAGATCTGCACCTCTTCAGTGTTTTTGACCCGCACCTGGTTTTGGCTCACAATAACTGATTGAAATAACTGATCAAATAACTGATGCGTGAACAAGCCCTAAGAGGAACGTATTATAATAACATGACAGGCCTGAATAGCTATTATATGAAATGGCATAAAAATGGTTAACAGCCGCTTAAAAATAATAGAGCAGTTGCATAATTATAAATACTGTCCCTCATACCAAGGACTGATGGATACTGATGTACACAGACAGCAGCAATGAAAGACATTAGCAAAGTAAGTTTCAAGTTGAATATCTATCTACAAGTTGTACTTGATGACCCAAAAGGACTATTAAATAGCTGGCATAAAAGGAAATTAATTTGTAAGGTCAGAAGGACATTATAAGTAAAAAAAAGTATACTTTTATCCAAAAGACAATTAACATCTTGTAAAATGAATGCAAATTCGGTGAGTTACAAAACCCTAACCTTTCACTTTCAACAAGCATAAAATTTTACCAGCCCTGCAATCCGGCGCTGCTGGGGCATCCTTGGCAATAAACAACAGATTTGTATTTGCTTAGTACCTCATCTATTTTAAGGAAATTCAACATAATTGAGTCTGTTCCACAAGTTTCTCAGTTCGTTTTTTTCTGGCATTTTTCCTTTTTTTGTGTGGTGTGATTCATTGCACATTTTAATTCTAGATTTCGACATCTATTTCAAAGATGGCAATCAGATTCTTTGTATGGAAAACCTCTGACAGTTAATAGCATGTTCAGCCTTCCCACTCTAATTTTATCAAAAAGGTTTATCCTTAAAATCAATTTCAGGTTTTTGGTAAAATCAGAACACGGCAATGATGTACAGAATCTATCTAATATCTCACATAGATTTCTTGAACTTCCATTGTTTCATGGTGTACAGCATTAAATAGAATTATTCTTCATTAGTACAGTGAAGTCTCATCATCCAGCAATCCATTATGTGAAAATATTGCCATTGTGAAGCTGACCACAGGGGGCCCAGCAATTAGATGTAATTTGTATGAAAAATGTCCCTAGCAGTGCCACCACAGGAGAAATGTAACATTGCACAATTCAAAATGAAATCAATGGGCTGCCCATTTAATACATGGACATGCTAGGTCCTCCACAGTGAAGACCTAGCATGTCCATGTCATCCTTCTTCACTTTGGGTAACAGATGAGGGTCTTAAAATGGTGAAACTTAATTTTCTTACTTAGAAAGCCCTAAACATGGCATTTGAAAGTGGAGTTCCTAACAGACAACCTCTTTAAAGAAGCCCTCATCAACAGAAAAAAGGTCTGTCTCTCGGAAGGTGGGAATGAAAAAAGGGCCAAAACAGGATAAGAGGTTATGATCCCTGTGAAGTAAATAATCAGATGAATAAACATTTTTGGGGTCATTTATCAAACTGGTGTAAAGTAGAACTGACTTCGTTGCCCATAGCAGCCAATCAGATTCCACCTTTCATTTTCCAAAGGAGCTGTTAAACATGAAAGGTGGAACCTGGTTGCTATGGACAACTAAGCCAGTTCTACTTTACACCAGTTTGATAAATGACCCTAGTTGTCTTACATGGTAAGCTACTTGCTGTTTGCCTACCACAAAATACAATGACCTCAAAAATGCCAACAATATATACCACTGATAAAATATGAAAATCATCATTTGTTCAGAGTACTGAGTATTCACAGTAACGACAAAGTTATTTTATGGTCTCCGTGTTAATATACAGAGAATATACATTTCTACACACATACGCAGGTGAAGAAAAGAAAATTAAACATTTTTAATTATTCTTTTTTCCCTTTGTAATTTATATGATAATTTGTCCTTGCTGAGGAGCTTGGAACAAATATTAAACTGCACTGAAGAAAAAAAAATTAGAACTCTACATTTTGTACACATTACAGGTTTTTCTCTAACCTGAAGCTATACAGAATTAACGGTTATTTAATGGGTTTAAATGGAAAGAAATGAAAAGGAAAATTATGAAAAAAAAATCCATTATGAAATGGGAATCAGTATCTTCTTCAAGGAAAGAACATTGATACATAACCTCATGGACCTTATTACCATACAGATGTGTCCTCCCTTAAATTTCCACAAATTTTGTTACACAATTTTTTTCAAGGCTGGTCATTTTGCAATATGTTGAGCCATGAGGGAAGTTAAAGAAGGACACATCTGTACAGTGGAGCTTGAAAGTCTGTGAACCCTTCAGAATTTTCCATATTTCTGTGTAAGTTTGACCTAATTTTTTTTACATTTTCAGAAGTCTAAAAAGTAGAAGAAGCTAACCAGATCAAATGAGTCAAAATATTAGACTTAATCATTTATTGAAGAAAATGATCCAATATCCCATGTATGTGTGTGGAAAAACTATCAAGTCAACTTGAAGATGACTTGAAGGTGAAATTAGTCAGGTGTCAGGTTGAAAATAAATGGGTGTAAGGGTGCAAACTATTTTATTTAAAGAATAGAGATCTATAAAAGTCTAATTTTCAGAACACGTTTGTGGAAGTGTATCATGTCACAAAGGTGATTTCTGAGGACCTCAGAAGAAGACTTTTTGATGCCCATAGGACTGAGAAAGGTTACTAAACCATCCTAAAAGTTTGGACTCCACCAATCCACATATTGTGTACAAATAGAGAAAATTCAGGACATTATTACCCTCCCCAAGAGTTGTCGACCAACAAAGATCACGCCAAGAGCAAGGCATGCAATAGTCTGCAAGGTCACAAAGGAATCCAAGGTAACCTCTAAGCAATTAAAGGCCTTTCACACATTAGCTAACCACCATCAGGAGGACACCAAACAACAATGCTGTGCATGGAAGGATTGCAAGGAAAAACCCATTATTCTCCAAAAAGAACATTGCTGCCCATCTGCAGTTTGCTAATGTTCACCTGGACAAGTATTGGAACAATGATTTGTGGATCGATGAGATCTAAACAGAACATTTTGGTTTAAACAAGAAGCCTTATGTTTGGAGAAAGGAGAACCCTGCATTCGGCATAAAAACTTAATTCCATCTGTGAAACACAGTGGTGGTAGTGTTATGGTTTGGGCCTGTTTAGATGCATCTGGGGCAGGATGGCTTGTCATCATTGATGGAACAATGTATTTTGAATTATACCAGCAAATTTTAAAGGACAATTAAAGGACATCTATTCATGAATCTCAAGAGAATGTGGGTCATGCAGCAAGACAATGACCCTACACACACAAGGTGTTTTACTAAAGAAAGGTTAAAGAAGATTAATGTTTTGCAATGGCCAAGTCAAAATCCTTACATTAATCCATTAAAAATGTGGAAGAACCTGAAGTGAGCAGTTCATGGTAGAATGCCCAACAACATATTAGGTGAAGTTGTTTTGCACAGAGGAATGGGCTGCAATTCCTCCAAGCCAATGTACAGGACTAATCAAAAATTACCAAAAACATTTAGTTGTAGTTATTGCTGTAGAAGGGGTCACACCAGATATTGAAAGCAAAAGTTCACATACTTTTGCCATTCATAGACATGTGATATTGGATAATTTTTCTCAATAAATAAATAAAATAACCAATTCTAATATTTTTGACTCTTTGTTTGATTTGGTTATCTTCTTTTAGGACTTGTGTGAAAATATGATGAAATTTTAGGTTGAATTTATACAGAGATCTAGAAAATCTTGCAGGATTCACAAACTTTCAAACATCACTGTAAGTAGATATGTTATATGTAGAATATAGAAGTTAAGTGTGTTACAGTACTCCAATTTATATATTAACTAGGAGCCTGAAAGGCCAGTAAGGGACTGGCCACTGGAATCCAGTGTTTTGTAGATATGCGGTTGATCATTCAAACTTTTTTAACATGTCTGTATCACTGCAAAATATTGCATGCTCCTATATGTCTTCTACCGAGGAAGGACATTTTAGATACACCGCAGGGACTGGGTTGGTATTTGCAGGGTTGGTATTTGTTTTTATTTTCTGATTGTTTGTTTTCTGTATACTACATTGAATGTACAAGATTAAAGAGACATAAAGAGATTACAGAGATCACAAGAAAACAACTCACTGATTTATATTCGCCATGCTCTGTGTATTGCTCTCTGTATAGAGAGAAGAAGAAGGAGGCCTGCCTACCTTTAAAGGGAACCTGTCATCTACTTTATGCTGTCCTTATTGAGGGAGGTATAAACTAATGACAAACCTGCTGATTTCAGTGGTATGTCAATCAAGAGCTAATATAAGGTGAGTGCTGAGAACCAGCAGTATAATCATAACAGCCAGTGCTGGGTAAGAGTCACAGCTCCCTGAGAAGAGTCCCAGTTACTAATGAGCTCCTGCCCTTTTTACCCCCCTGCTGATGACTGTCAGTTTTGTCCTTTGTTTTCTCTTTAGGAGAAAACTGTCAATCATCCGCACGTGGGTGGGGAGAGAGGGAGCTGTGACTCTTTTCCAGGGCAGGGCTGCGATGATTATACTGCTGGTTCTAGGCACCCACTATTGGCTCATGAGTGACAGACCGGTAGAATCTGTGTGCCACTACTTTATACTGTCTTCAGTGTGGGCATGAAAATGAAAACTTATCCCCTATCCACAGAGGAATATCAAAAAATAGGCACGTAGAGTGCTTGACTATTTCTGGCATTCCCATAGAGAATAATTAGAATGACTGCTGCTCCATTCATTTAGGGGAGTCGGGAACCTTGTTCTGAGGATTGGTGGGGTTCCATTGGTAGAGAGTACGTTTTCATCTTAGTACAAATACAAGTCTATCTGCTCCTGAGCAGTGTATAGAGCTATGAAAGCTGTGTGAATTGTGACTAAGAACACTAAGAATAACAGTATTATAGAAGTGGAATTCTAACATCATTGTTACAAATTGAATGTGAAGTGCCATGTTTATACCTACAGCTCAGGGGAAACAATGTGAATATCCTTTGTTATAGTAACCTTTATCATTTTCTCTGTGATCTTGAAACATTTAAACATATATCGAGAGATATTTAAATAGGGGAGAGAAAGAGATCACATTTGATTTGGCTTATATACAAATAGCCCAGATCAAATATGTGTGTGTGTGTATATATATATATACATATATATATATATATATATATATATATATATATATATATACACTTTTGATCAGTGTGATTCCTGCTGCTAGGAAAGATAAAAGCTGTTCATGTAAGGGCTGTCTTCATATCACAGACATAAAAGATGAATGCTTTGCTGTACAAACAGCCATGCTTGTCAATGATCATCTCTGCATGGAGCATCAATGGATTTGCAGACTTGTCTTGGGTTTCTAACTTCACAAGTGTCAAAGGCATTTAGTTATTTTGCTTATTCATACATTTTTTTTCATTGATTATTGGTCCACTAATCTGTGGTACGAGGGCGTCTTGGACAAATGTTAAAGACAAACAGCAATTCATTACTTCATCTGCCATCAATGAGTATTGTCTTTGTGCTTGTTATCCATCACAGGGTTCTCCAAACCATGCCACAGTATCATTAATTGGCAATCAGAATTGCCTGGCTTCTCACACATCTTCACAGCCTCCCCACAGGTGGTCCTAGGAGCGGCTGACACCTCAGTGGTGTGTTGCTTACTGTTGCTGATTGCATTCCCATCAGAACATTGCCTCTATATACATCTACTCAACAACATCTCAGTAGGGTCTTACATTTGATTTTATCGAAGGAGATTTGATACTGCAGTTGTGAGCCAGAATTATTTAAGCAGCTATTAAAGGTAAACATGGTTTTCATCACTTACACATCCTTAGTTTTTACATTTGTGCTATATATTTTAGTTTGTATACTAAGCAAATCTGAAAAACCTGTTCATGCAGCCTTACTATTGTTAAAAAACAAATCATTTAAAATTGTTTCAAAATGGTTCAAATTCACCATTTAAGACATATCTGCATACACCAAGCTGATAAACAATTCACATCAATTACACAAAAAACATTAAAAACGAGTACCAAGCACCAAATGTTTTTATGTTAGTTCCACTAGATGAGATTATATCAGCTCCCCTAACATGTCTGTTTTACTATAGAATTGTATTTCCTTAACAGTTCTTGAGCACCTTTTTCTTAGAACTTGGAATTTTACTGTTCATCTTGTTATTCAGTCCAGAAATTAGCAAATCAATTGACATCTTGGTGTTAGAGTAATCAGAACTCATTGTTTAGGGGCACATGGTAAAATAGCAGCACCCAGTTGTCAATTCATCTATGGATTTTTAGGTAGACTAGTAGAGGAATAGCATGACACAGTCATAAAAAAGAATTGTTAATTAATGGGTAATAGCATAATTTACTAAGATAGAAATGTGTGGTAACTTCCATCACTTTTTTTTTTAAATTAGGGCACCCTAATGTCCTTGTAACAGTAAGCCATTGCATGGCCTGCTAACTAATGCATACTTCTTACATATCTTCTAATGGACATCCTGGAATATGAGAAAGTATGTGAAGAATATGAATGTGCTTCCAAGCACGATCCATCATAACAGTCTTCATCATTCAAATAAGCAAAATCTTTAAAATGAAACCTTTCTTTCTATGAATCTAACATGAACCAGACCCAAAAATAGTTGTTTTCTTTTGCCCTATTAAGGAAAATGTTTTCCTCTGCACTTTTTATGTTCACTTTGAGTTACCTTTTTGACAATAACAACTCCTTCCTGCGTCTCCTTGTCTGTGATGATTTCAAACATGTTGTGTTCATCTCCATCAATGATTTTGTATTCTGTCTCAGCATTCACACCTTCATCTGCATCATTAGCTTTGATTCTGCCAATTGTAGAACCCACAGGGGAAGACTCTGGGGCCCTGAATTGATAGGTACCTGGAGAATGAAAAATAGAAGCTTTCAAAAATGTTTTAATGGTCCCTTCACGGAGCTTCAGAAAATATCATCTGAAGAGACTTGTAACAGGAATACCGTGAACAGATTAAAGCAGCAGAAGTAGTTGAGCAATGAGTGCATAACTGAAAACAGACAGGGGAATTATCCAGAAATCAGAAATTAATTTTATATTTTTCTGATACAACTATCATCTCCCTATGTAGCTGTGCAGACTTTGAGCAGCAAATACGAAAACAAGTTCAGTTCTTTGTAAGTTGTATATAATGAAGCATCAAGAGACGTGCAGGTCTGAATATTGACATGGGCTGTCTGAACTGGGAACACCATACAAAACTTTCCAATATTTTATAACGTTTCTATATTTTATCATTTGTGAGTTTCTAAGACCACTCCGATATGTATGTGCCACACACATCATCAGGGCTCTGAAGTGGTCAGATTTGCATTTCACAGTCACTGACATGAAGTAGAACAAACTCTTTTATGTCTGGCATAGCCACATCAATGGCCAGGTTCTACCCGATGGCCTCCTGTATATTCCTGGATTTGTAGTACATGAGGAGAAAGCCAGTCTCAGCTCTCTGTAAATGTTCAAAATCTCACCAAAAATCTGCAATCTGTAATCTCTTCCTTAACATCTTTGTGAGAATCCATGTTGTGAGAGCACCAGGGAAGCAGAAGGTGGAAGACCACACTCAACATGTCTGGCTTCCATACATTTAGTACACATCTAATGCTTTTTAAGGAGTTTTTGTGTTTTTACTTCACAAGGACAGATTAACTTTAAGCCTCCTTATATTTATGTCCATTATGGCCTACTAAAAATGGGACAACAGTGCTTTATAGAAAACCCCCACAAAACAAATTTTGTTACCCAGAGGGAGGAAACCTCTTACTTGGTCAGGCTGTGTCCAGACACAACACCACTGTGGGCTTGGGGTTAAACCAGTTGTTGGGTCTCTAGGATCCCATATACAATTCAGTGTTCAGAGTTAAAAAAAGGAGTATCTTGCTGGTGGATGTAAGTTAAAAGGAATCGGTCATCTATTTCTAGCAACTGAAGAGGCAAACTTGATCTCTTGGTAGAGTTGAGCTTGGGCTCTTCGGGGAGGTGGTCTTGGGCCGTTTGAACTGTTCATGATGTCTTGCTGGGCATTTTGTGCCTTATTTGCATACTGTTCATTTTCTGTGAGGTGAGAAATGTGGATAAAGCTAACAAAGATATGGTCTAAATGGTGTTTAAGGGAACTACAGTACATTGGAATGGATTAAAAATGTAGAAACACGTTACAGATTCACCTTTAATGGTGTACAGTTATCAACCAGTCCATACTAGTTCCTTCAGCAGGTGGTGTAAAATCCTCAAACGGGACAGGTACAGTCCAGAAATGCATTGATATCTACACTTCTGAAATTGATGATGCAGCACTATCAACAAGATCTTTCTGTTTTTCACTCTGAACCCTATATTATACCAAAAATACAATTTGGTATGCATGCATTTTGGTGTGAATTCAATACAAACATGGCGTTTTTTGATATTGGTATTTTCTATCTAAAATTATCACAATATAATGGCAATAGTAAATTCCTGGGGAAAAAATGGCATAAGGGTGGGCATAAGCTACTACCAAATGCAAGAGCAACTGGATGAACCCAGTTCAGTGGGAGGACGAAGCTTGCATATGAGATTTTATTTCTGATGAGCTATTTATAGTTATATTTTTCACTGTTTAGCTATTTTTATGTCATAGCACTATGCTACATAATATAGACTTGTTACTCTGTAAAAATATCGATCACTGGAACATGATCCGGGTTCACACAAATAGTTTTTTTTTGCCTTATTGTTAACCCCTTATAACTTTGTGGTTTATGTTGACATTTTAATTGAGTTTCATGGATATTTGCATATGCAATAAACATTTCTAATTTTGGTCACTACAGGGATGCTGATAAGCGATTATGTACCTTCTCTTTGTTCCTCATTCATCAGTGTTGAAATAAAACTACTTTTCTACTGTACTACATGAGATGCCCAGAGAATATATTCGCCTCCTTCTGCCAGGGACACAGCATGTGGAGGAATAAGAAGCTTCATACAACTGGATCCAATTCTAAAGGAATCATCCTAGGATATTTAAGCAGGCGAATTTGGTAAAAAAAAAAAGTTCTTTAACTGTTTTACACTGTACAAAAATGGCAAGGTACGTTAAATGCAACAGCATGGTCTATTTCTGGACTGCAAATCTTTTCTGGCCAACAATCCCAAACGTCTGATTGGGTTACATTGAAAAATGTTCTTTTGTGTGTTTTAGCAAACAGTACAGCTGTAATGGACAGCCTGGGGCTAGACAGAGGACATTTGAAATATTGACTCCATTTTTATTCCATAATGCAATTACAGCACTTTTGTGCTGCTTTTCTTCCCTTTGACTTTTGTTTTATGGTATTGCTCTCTGATAAACAACAGTGGGAGTTTCAAGACAGATGCTACATTGTGATGAACTCCGAGAATAAAATAAGTTAAAGCTTCAGAGATTTTGAAATGCACGCTGAAGAAAATGTGTAAAGATACATTCATTTCAAACATGATTACATTTCATGGTTAAAGGAATCACAAATAGTTTCTCTAAGGAATAAATGTTAGGAGCTCTCTCGTTCAGGGTAAGAGCACACTCCGTTCAATTCCAAACAAAGACATTATCCTTCACATCGATATATAGGATATACAGAATTCAAAATACTCCCGTAAAGCCGGAAGGCTGAAAAATCTGCCAGCAAAATAAATCAAAATGCTCTGCAGAGCAACATTTAATGCTATTTTCATCCCTGTGGGTTTAAAAATGTGAGGGAACCGTTTCTCTGCCTTAGTTCTTTTTTTCCCATAATCTGGGACAGCTCAGAAGAAAATAAACAGTAAATGGATCTTACTCTGAGGAAAGCGTGGGGGGTTGTCATTGACATCTGACAGATTGATAGTTACATTCGTCGTCCCGGACAGTCCTCCCATCTGTCCCCCCATGTCTTTGGCCTGTATAACCACTAGATACTGCTCCTTGTTCTCTCTGTCCATTTTTGACAAGGCAGTCTTGATGACACCTGCAATGAAAACAATAATTGTATGATATTGAAGAGCATCCTTGGAGCAGTAAGTGACAATATCAGTGACCTACATACTCGGCGTCAAGAGATCCATAAACATTTACTGAAGTCAATGGCACTGGCTACACAATGTATATTTACAGCTAGCTCTGAAGTGTCTGTGCGGTAATAAAAGTTGAGAAAGATTTTTATTATAACAACTAGATTTCTCCCTTTGGTCTTCTATACTACTTTCCGGCAACAGACGTTTTTCTTTTTTAACAAGGAAAAAAATAAAGTTCTCTGTTTATTGCAGTCTAGTTGTAACATCTGTTTATAGATGGACGGCACAATATACATAGAGCAATTTCCACAACAAAGAGTATGTAACACTGGATGTCCCCAGGAGGGCACTAAACAATGAGGCTAATAATAGGGCCATACATGTAACCCTCTTCAAGGACTGTAGATGGGTTATCACAGTTAACAGGTTAACTATCTAATGATAACAAATACTTTTCAAATAGGCAGCAACGTCATTTGTTAATGCTGTTCTAGAAAATGCCTTTGCTGCATTTAAAGGCTATGTACACCTTAGGAGTGCATTTTACTAATTTTTGGCTAAAAAAATTATTTTTCAATTGGCCTTTATTAAAAAAATATTGAGCCATTCTGTCAGAAAGGGTTAACTGTTTTTCTAACTGTGTGACTGGTACTTTCACTTTGTGCTGGTCATCTAATAAACCTTATCCTTAAACTACTAAGAGGTCATAAACACTTATTTAAGCCAGTAAGATAAGAACTGAGCTATGATGAGTGTTTATAATGTCAGAGAGCAGAGATAAGGAGCCCATCAGCTCCCCAAATGATGGAAAAGACAGAAAATTCACAGGCTGCTACTACAGCATCTCAGCTCAGAAAAAGGATTCTATATTTTTAATAAAGACCAATTTAGCTCAAAATAAGCGACGACACAATAATAAAAATAATTGCCCCAAAAGGTGTACAAAGCTTTTAAAGTTTGTCATGCGAGGCGATGACTAGTGAATGGCCTTTGGAAATGGGCAGATGGGACTGATTTTTGGATATTGGTGAAGGCCCCAGTGAGCAGAAGACCACTGATATGAGTTTTATGGTATCTGGTTGACGTTTCTTAAAAGTCATTCAAATGAGGATATCTTTAGTAAACATATGGGTTTTTTTTTGTGGTCACATCTTTTCTGTAAATTTGTCCTATGGCACAGACAACACTTCTCACACTCTTTCCTATAATTCAGTTTTATATACCACTGACCTAAATGTTCATTTCACATTTACTCCATCTTATGCATAGGTGTAGATATGAAATTATACGTTATTAATATGCAATATGACTAACATTTTAATTACACAGGAGACTGCAATGTGTTTGGTACCTATCAGAAGTGTGGAGTTATTTGCTATTGTGTATATTTGTTGTAACAATGCCTCATTTGTTAATGGTGTATGCATTCATTCAAAAACCTTCCTATATGTGATGCTTTTCATCAAAATGCTATACCATAATGAGTAAGAAACAGAATAAGGACATGATAATTACATTTGCATTTCTAAAAGGCATTGCACTTTTAATCAGAGCAGGCCTAGCATTATTAATTGTGTCTAAGTAGCTTTGTGAATGTGTTTTCTCATTTTAATGAAGAATACACTTAAGGTGTACATATGTAAATGACTTGTACCCTTGATTATAAATGTATTAAAGGGGTTCTCCAAAACGTAATCAGCCTAACAATAGAAAGTGTGCGGCCCACAAGCTAAGAGCTTCAATGGGCGTTGAAGGGTATATGGGTGCTGCCTAGTTCAGTCTCTTGATAAAGAAGTTCATTTTATTGGGCATTTATTTGCCACCATAGATATGCAAAAAGATCACATGCACATATGGCCGCTCTATAAAATATCTGTAGAAGTCAAGAAGTTGGCAGTACACCCATTAAACCTACAGAAGGTCAAATATTTATCTCAGCCAAATTTTTTCTTTTAAAGGCAGGAATTTTCTTTTGTGCATTTTGCATTGTGTTTACAATGTATTAATACATTCTATGAAGCTTTATGTAAAGCATTTCTTTGACGTTAGTCACAACGTGTCCACAGGCTCACAGAATTGTCCTTCATTTAGGGTCACATTAAGGAATTTTAAGGTGTACATATAAATCATATTTTCCATTTTCATTGGTCTTATTTTCTCAGTTCTGATGTGCAGCAAAATCTAGAATGGAGGCAACTCTGTGTTTGGACCATAAAACGTGTGGAAAATATATATAAAAATGCACCGTATGATAATTTCTTTTTACATACTTTCAATCAATTACCATATTTTTCGCTTTATAAGACACTTTTTTCCCCTAAAAGTGGGGGGGAAATGGCTGTGCGCCTTATAAAGTGAATACTGGCGAGCGCTTCCATTATGGAAGTGTTCACTAGTATGTATTAGGTGCCGGGAGCAAAGTGCTGCAAGCGCTTCCGTTATTCACCCTCCTTGTCAGGTGACAGAGCAGCGCAGGCAGGGAAGACGGGGAGCGTGACCTCTGCCGGAGGTGGAGAGGAGCCGTGGTGAACAGGTAAGATGAGGTTTTTTATTTTAATCTGATCTGATGTTTGATGGGGTCTAACATTGAGGGCTGATTGGGGGTCTGAGTGGGCTGATTTGAGGTCTGATGGGGGTCTAAGTGGGCTGATCTGAGGTCTGATGGGGGTTTGAGTGGGCTGATCTGAAGTCTGATGAGGGTCTGAGTGGGCTGATCTGAGGTCTGGGGGGTCTGACAATGAAGGCTGATGTGATGTCCTGATAAGATGTGATGTCCTGATATGGGGTCTGATCTGATGTCCTGATATTTATGTGGGGTCTGATCTGAGGATCTGATATGAGGTCTGATGAAAAATATTTTTTTCTTATTTTAAATCTGAGGCGCGTCTTATCATCGGGTGCGTCTTATAAAGTGAAAAATATGGTATGTTTTTACTTTTTAAAACTTCACACCAGACTGCTATATTGAAGATTCATTCCTGTACTGTCTGCACTTGGCATTTGGAATAAATGAAAGTCAATTGACTGTGAAATATCGATTATATACAGTACAGACCAAAAGTTTGAACACACATTCTCATTCAAAGAGTTTTCTGTATTTTCATGACTATGAAAATTGTAGATTCACACTGAAGGCATCAAAACTATGAATTAACACATGTGGAATTATATACTTAACAAAAAAGTGTGAAACAACTGTAAATATGTCTTATATTCTAGTTCTTCACAGTAGCCACCTTTTGCTTTGATTACTGCTTTGCACACTCTTGGCATTCTCTTGATGAGCTTCAAGAGGCAGTCACCTGAAATGGTTTTCACTTCACAGGTGTGCCCTGTCAGGATCAATAAGTGGGATTTCTTGCCTTATAAATGGGGTTGGGACCATGAGTTGTGTTGGGCAGAAGTCAGGTGGATACACAGCTGATAGTCCTACTGAATAGACTGTTAGAATTTGTATTATGGCAAGAAAAAAGCAGCTAAGTAAAGAAAAACGAGTGGCCATCATTACTTTAAGAAATGAAGATCAGTCAGTCCGAAAAATTGGGAAAACTCTGAAAGTGTCCCCAATTGCAGTCACAAAAACCATCAAGCGCTACAAAGAAACTGGCTCACATGAGGACTGCCCCAGGAAAGGAAGACCAAGAGTCACCTCTGCTGCGGAGGATAAGTTCATCCGAGTCACCAGCCTCAGAAATCGCAGGTTAACAGCAGCTCAGATTAGAGACCAGGTCAATGCCACACAGAGTTCTAGCAGCAGACACATCTCTACAACAACTGTTAAGAGGAGACTGTGTGCAGCAGGCCTTCATGGTAAAATAGCTGCTAGGAAACCACTGCTAAGGACAGGCAACAAGCAGAAGAGACTTGTTTGGGCTAAAGAACACAAGGAATGGACATCAGACCAGTGGAAATCTGTGCTTTGGTCTGATGAGTCCAAATTTGAGATCTTTGGTTCCAACCACCGTGTCTTTGTGCGACGCAGAAACGGTGAACGGATGGACTCTACATGCCTGGTTACCACCGTGAAGCATGGAGGAGGAGGTGTGATGGTGTGGGGTGCTTTGCTGGTGACACTGTTGGGGATTTATTCAAAATTGAAGGCATACTGAACCAGTATGGCTACCACAGCATCTTGCTGCGTCATGCTATTCCATCTGGTTTGCGTTTAGTTGCACCATCATTTATTTATCAACAGGACAATGACCCCAAACACACCTCCAGGCTGTGTAAAGGCTATTTGACCAAGAAGGAAAGTGATGGGGTGCTACGCCAGATGACCTGGCCTCCACAGTCACCAGACCTGAACCCAATGGAGATGGTTTGGGGTGAGCTGGACCGCAGAGTGAAGGCAAAAGGGCCAACAAGTGCTAAGCATCTCTGGGAACTACTTCAAGACTGTTGGAATACCATTTCAGGTGACTACCTCTTGAAGCTCATCAAGAGAATGCCAAGAGTGTGCAAAGCAGTAATCAAAGCAAAAGGTGGCTACTTTGAAGAACCTAGAATATAAGACATATTTTCAGTTGTTTCACACTTTTTTGTTAAGTATATAATTCCACATGTGTTAATTCATAGTTTTGATGCCTTCAGTGTGAATCTACAATTTTAATAGCCATGTAAATACAGAAAACTCTTTGAATGAGGTGTGTCCAAACTTTTGGTCTGTACTGTATGTTGATTATTACAGTCTCCAGGAACTGATAGAGTACAGCTCACACTCCCAGAGATCAGAGTCACAGGGAAGATGCATACGGGCACTTTACCTGTGTATTTAGTGTATAGTTTTGCTATCCTGCCATAGCTAGGGCCCTAGCAGTACAACAGAGATGTAATTAACTCATCTACCATCTAATGATGAGATCTCTGCTCAGGGGACCATATGACTGCTATGGGGCCCAGGGCAAGAGGGGGCCCAGTCTTAGTTGGGATCATCTACTCTTCTACTGGAGGTGAAAACTTGGTCAGGACTCTACCCTCTAAAGAAACAACTTTTCGCAAACGAAGCAGTGGAAAAAATGTCCCATGGGTCATTGAAAGGTGTTTAGGTGGAAACCCTTCTGTCCTGGGTGGGGGGCCTGGTTTGATCCTTGTTTTGGACCCCTTACTTCTCCATGTACGCCACTGTCTCTGCCCATTCTCTCCAAGTCTACACAGCAAAGCTGACAAGTACACTGGAAATAACAGTAACCAGTACGTTTTTTTCTGCATCTTTTCAATAAAAGCCTAGTGAAAATAATAGTAATAAAAGCTAGCAGCAAATATATTATAAGATAAAAATACACATTGCTCACTTATTCAATCCAGCAGCCATGACATGTTGTTTCAGAATCTGAACAGTGTAGCTAGCTGCAGTGGTGATGTTCACACTGAAGCCTGGACCACTTGTGCATTGCTGCTAGAGCGATGAAGGAATTAACAGATAAGTAATGTGTCTTTTTATTTTTTACTTGGAACACTCTTTTAACAGTTATGCACAGTATACTTATATTAAAATCTATTCATTCACTGTCTGAATTAGTGATGTTGATCAGTGGGAAATTAAGAGGTTGCTGTAGTGGATTTATGGTTGAAGTTTCTTGTCCCTTTAATAATGTATATACCTAGAAATGCTTCATTTCTATGAATATTGAATTTGAAAGGATAACGAAAAATGTGCCCATTGTTTCAAAGTAACTGTTGTTCTAAGAAATGTTCAGTTGAGTGTTGATATCGCAGTACATAGCTGGGTACTATGAGTAAGTATTCTTTGCTGTATTTATTCTGAAGAAATCTCAGTTCTCTTTCTTGTTCCAAGAGAAGCTATTTTGTGTACAACCCTAATTATATTTCAGCTTTGATTCTGAGCTTCTAATAACGTTGGTGTCATGCTTACAGATGTCTTGCTCGATTGAGTTTGTCAGTTTGTGCAGGGTGGAAAATGTAATCTCTTTCAAGTTTTGTCTAGTATGTCCTAGCTTGACTTAACATGTCATCTTCAATTAGAGAAACAAAGACACAGCTAAGGTCTCCTGACCTGTCTCAGACTCAACAGAGAAGTATGGCTGTCCATGCAGAATACTGTAGACGACTTTTGCACTATTTCCATAGGTTGGATCGTCTGCATCATTGGCTGTGACTTGAACGACAAATGTTCCTGCAATGAAAGGGGGAGAACGTTTTAGAAAAATGGTTTTCACAAAAAAAAAATGAAAGTAAGAAAAATAGTAAGAATATAAAAAGGAAAGTGATGGCATAATAAATGACAAAAAAGAAATGAATGAAAAAGGATGAAAGTGAAAACCAGTGAGAGAAAACAGCATGTTAAAAAATCAAAATAAAGAGTAAAATGGGAAAAAAGAAAAAAATCAAGCAAAAGCAAATAGATAATCTAGAATTATAACATACATTTATTTAAATATATCATAACAAAACAAAACATAAAGATTATTTGTACATTAAAGGTGTTGTTCAGCCATAAACATTTTTAAAGGTTCCTCATGGTGTAAAAAAAGTCAGTGCACATTTTACCAATACCCTGCTGTTCCTAATCTGATATTTAATGGTCCCCCGTTGGCCTTTACTTCCTGGTCTCTCTCGATGCACAGGAAATGCCTGCCCAAGCAATCACTGTAGACAGCGGTCACCTATCTAAGTCAGTGACTGGCTCAGTGGTCCAGGAAGCAGGGACTTGTGGGGTCACAATGGGAGTGTTGGAGATAGGTAAAGCGACTACTGACATATGGTTAATTTACACAATGGGGAGCCTTTAATTGGTACACGATTGCATATATTGCTATTTTATTTCTGCAATTCATATTCTTACTTATTTTACTTGCTTATATAGCACCAACCTATTCCACAGTGTTTTAAATACATTATCATCACTTGCTGTCCCCAGAAAAACCCGCAATCCAAATTCTCTATCAGTATGTCTTGTGCAGATTCGGAGGAAACTGGAATACCTGGAAGAAACCTCTGAAAACATAGGGAGAACCTACCTCCATGCAGATGTAGTCCTTAGTTGGATCTGAACCCGTGGCACCAGCGCTGCAAGCTACCACACTGCCCATAACAATAATGCTCTTGATGTTATATTGTTATGCTAGCAAATAAATCCAGGACATAATCACAGAAGTTCTTACTGGGCATGGCTTTGCAGTATAAATAAAGCTGAGTTGTAATATTACACATAACCTGTGGACTGGAATGATGCTGTTTTTTTGACAAAAGCGGACAGTTTTTCCTACATATGGCCCTCTTGATCAATACACTTTCATAATGGGGGCTTCTTTCCGACATTCTCTTTAGCACTTTCACTCTATTAAGTTAGAAGCACCTGAACATCAGTCTTTGTACTCTCAGTTTTAAAAGAAAATTACATGGAGTGATATACATTTCTTACTATATCCCCTTGTATAAGAGTGCAACACTTTCCTACACAGTAACAATAAAAAGTGTATGCTGACCCATACAGACTCAGCATAAACCAAAAAGACACTATTTTAGCATGTCGGTGCATGGGGCTTTATGGATAAGTTTGGCATATAGGTTGAACATACAGTGCCTTGCGAAAGTATTCGGCCCCCTGGAACTTTTCAACCTTTTGCCACATTTCAGGCTTCAAACAAAAAGATATAACATTTTAAATTTTTGGTGAAGAATCAACAAGTGGGTCACAATTGTGAAGTGGAACGAAATTTATTAGATATAACATTTTAAATTTTTGGTGAAGAATCAACAAGTGGGTCACAATTGTGAAGTGGAACGAAATTTATTGGATCATTTAAACTTTTTTTGTAATAATAAAACTGAAAAGTTGGGCGTGCAAAATTATTCGGCCCATTTACTTTCAGTTCAGAAAACTCACTCCAGAAGTTCATTGAGGATCTCTGAATGATCCAATGTTGTCCTAAATGACTGATGAAGATAAATAGAATCCACCTGTGTGTAATCAAGTCTCCGTATAAATGCACCTGCTCTGTGATAGTCTCAGGGTTCTGCATCATGAAGACCAAGGAACACACCAGGCAGGTCCGTGATACTGTTATGGAGAAGTTTAAAGCTGGATTTGGATACCAAAAGATTTCCCAAGCTTTAAACATCCCAAGGAGCACTGTGCAAGCGATCATATTGAAATGGAAGGAGTATCAGACCACTGCAAATCCACCAAGATCCGGCCGTCCCGCTAAATTTTCATCTCAAACAAGGAGAAGACTGATCAGAGATGCAGCCAAGAGGCCCATGATCACTCTGGATGAACTGCAGAGATCTACAGCTGAGGTGGGAGAGTCTGTCCATAGGACAACAATCAGTCGAACACTTTACAAATCTGGCCTTTTTGGAAGAGTGGCAAGAAGAAAGCCATTTCTCAAAGATATCCATAAAAAGTCTCGTTTACAGTTTGCCACAAGCCACCTGGGAGACACACCAAACAAGTGGAAGAAGGTGCTCTGGTCAGATGAAACCAAAATCGAACTTTGTGGAAACAATGCAAAACGATATGTTTGGCGTAAAAGCTACACAGCTCATCAACCTGAACACACCATCCCCACTGTCAAACATGGTGGTGGCAGCATCATGGTTTGGGCCTGCTTTTCATCAGCAGGGACAGGGAAGATGGTTAAAACTGATGGGAAGATGGATGGAGCCAAATACAGGACCATTCTGGATGAAAACCTGTTGGAGTCTGCAAAAGACCTGAGACTAGGATGGAGATGTATCTTCCAACAAGACAATGATCCCAAACATAAAGCAAAATATACAATTGAATGGTTAGAATGGCCAAGTCAAAGTCCAGACCTGAATCCAATTGAGAATATGTGGAATGAGCTGAAAACTGCTGTTCACAAACGCTCTCCATCCAACCTCAAAGAGCTCGAGCTGTTTTGCAAGGAAGAATGGGCAAGAATTTCAGTCTCTAGATGTGCAAAACTGATAGAGACATACCCCAAGCGACTTGCAGCTGTAGTCACAGCAAAAGGTCGCGCAACAAAGTATTAATGCAAGGGGGCCGAATAATTTTGCACGCCCCACAGTTTTATTATTACAAAAAAGTTTAAATGATCCAATAAATTTCGTTCCACTTCACAACTGTGACCCACTTGTTGATTCTTCACAAAAAATGTTAAATGTTATATCTTTTTGTTTGAAGCCTGAAATGTGGCAAAAGGTTGAAAAGTTCCAGGGGGCCGAATACTTTCGCAAGGCACTATATTTAAAGAACATGTAAGACCAGAACCTTAAAGTAATTTCCTAACATATGGTACTTCTATTAGATCTGCCGCCGACTACAGGCTCAGACTCGGTTATATCAGCCTGTAATAGCTGATTACAATCTGACAGAACCGGCTTCTGCATTCCAGCAGTATGGAGTTGGAAGGCAATCACCACCATGATAATCTTTTATTCCTGCAGTTATTGGTTCATATAAAACATGTCTTCTCAGTGGACATCTTAATAAGCAAATGTTTCTAGCACTGGGTAGGACTCCGTCTGACTTCAGAAAAGCCTGACATCTCTATGGCATGTATTGTATTCACCATAGCTCTGTGAGTCTGAAACATTTCTAAAAGCTTCAGGACTACATTTAAATGATAGCATCACAACAATGGGCAGCCCTGCAAGATAATCTTTCCCTATACATCTTTCTGTTATACCCTGGACTCCTTGGTGGTTTGCCTGCCTACTATAAATATCCCTTCTTATCTCAAACTGTGCTGTTGATTTGGGATTCTGTGACTAAGAAAAGGTCTTTACTCTCATCTGGGACCCCTCACACCTCTGTAAAACCATCAGTTCACTGTCAGGCACGACAGATTTAAAATTTTAGGACTCACACTTGTGCATAAACTTTGTGTACAGGAAGTTTTTTTTGCAATGCAACTAAGGTCCTTTTCAGAGTTCTTGGGATCTGCTGCACAGAAACTATGATTTTGTTGCCCACATCAACAATGCTTTGCATTTACTTGCTCATCGAATGATCCTTTACGCAGGACAATTATCAGGAACAAGCATTTCTTTCTGTTGCAATAATTTCCCTGATTTTCGACTGTGTAAAGAGAACTTTAGTGAGAGGGTGACCTTGACAGATCCTCTACTTATGAGGAACTGCATAAGATTTACCAACTCGAAAATCAATCTTCTATCTCATGTTTAGTCCAGGAGCAAAACTTCTCTCTAGATGGTACTGGTGCCAACAGGTCCATAAAATGTTCCCATAGTCTTTTAATATTTGTTTGAGATGTGCTGTGGGTTCCTATTTGCACATTTCTGAGTCGCTGTGTTTTACATGAATAATAAGATTTGATCAGGTACTGGTCTTACACTCTTGTCCATGATTTCAGAATCTTTGTCAAAGTCAAAAAAAGGGGTCTCCTAAGGCATTTTCTGTATGCAACAAGAACTAGTATTCCTACAAACTGGAAATAAATAACTTTTCAACCCAGATCTGTGATTGTTGATACCATACACAGGATATGTAGAATGGAGGAGATGGTGGCCAGATACAATGACAAATTTGATGTTTTATGGATACTGTGTTATCACTGGGATGCATTTAGGGAGTCTGCAGGTGTGCAGGCCTGGGCTGTTGGAGCATCTGAGATAATTTTCTTTTCTTTCTTTTACACAATCAGATTTGGAGTTTGGGTACTGGAAGCCTCCTTTTTTGTTTCCCAACTTGCTTATTCCTCTCCTTATTTTCCCATTGGTTTGTGTTTGATTTATGGCAGTGACTGCTTTGACCAACAGCTTCACTAATTTTCCTTTTTTTTTCTTGGCTCTGATATATCAGATTTTTTTTATATTACTCTCATATGATACGTTGGTGTAATGATACCTATATGTTCTATGAGTGTTGCATTATTCTTTGAAAATTCAATAAATATTGATTTAAATGATATCATCAAACATGCTGCAGATTAGCAGCTTCTGGTGAAGCTTCTGCTCCACCACATACAAAAGAATGATCTATTAGATTGAGACTAAATTCTATGGGATTGTTGTCATACTTCTGGAACCTGCTTGGAATGACATGTAAAGGGCCCTTTACACAAGCCAATGCATTGGTCAATTATCAGGAACAAACTATTTGTTCCAGATAATTATCTGTTCATCAGAGGTGAAAGCTGCATTCACGTGTAGCAATCACCTCCTCTGTACGGAGGCAAGTGATCTCTACATCACTCGTTTATCTACTTACTCATTGTTTCTGGACAACAGTTCGCTGTTTAGACAGCACGATCTACTGCCCAGAAATTATGATGTAAGTGATCACACAAGCGATGCTTTTACCTAATGAATGAGCTTTTGCTAGTTCATCGAGTGATCAGCCTTTTACAGAGGGAAGTTATCAGGAATGAGCATTCCTAGTAACACTTCTTCCCGATAGTTGCCCAGATCATTGGCCCATGTAAAGTGGCTTACATGTCCCTCATTACCCCGATCCTGGCTATTGGACAGATATCAAGATCCACAGTTTACAGTAATACCAGTAACCATTTAAAATTGTGCTTCTCAAGGATGATGTCTAACCCTTTCTTAACTCTATCCACATTTCAGCCATTACAAAATCCTGTGGGGGCATGTAAAAGAACTTTACAGTTAGTATTGATCGGTATTAATCAGTTTCACTATAGGCATACCACCATGTAGGGTAGGTGCCCCAAAACATAACCATACCTTTCTTGTGAAAATCTGTTCTTTTAACTCTGATAAATATTTCTTTTTATTTTTTATAGAAATTTTGTGGTTAATGTTCTGTAGCCAGAGTCGCTCTGTTTGGTGCACCTGACATTCCCAGTGTAATCACTACCAGCTCTGAAATCTCAGGGACTGTCAATCAAACCAGAGGAAGGGCATTGGTTTGAGTTACTGACAGAGCAATGGTGCACATGATATGACTCCACCTAAGGTACACCAAAAATTGTATTTGCATATTAAGAAAAGGAAGCATTTCTCAGGATTAAAGGGGTATTCTCATCTTAGACAATGGGGGCATATCGCTAGGATATGCCCCCATTGTCATATAGGTGCGGGTCCCACCGCTGGGACCCGCACCTATAGCCAGAACGGAGCGGGGAGCTGCGGCCACCACCAGGCGCAGCTCCCCGCGCCGCTCATAGGAATGAATGGGAGCCGGGCCGTGCATGCGCGGTCGGCTCCCATTCATTTCTATGGAGCCGACGGAAGTAGCCGAGCCAGCGCTCGGCTATTTTCGGCGGCCCCATAGAAATGAATGGAGGGCGGCTGCGCATGCGCAGTGCGCCCTCATTCACTTCGGGGGCTCCGTTCTGGATATAGGTGCAGGTCCCAGCGGTGGGACCCGCACCTATAAGACAATGGGGGCATATCCTAGCGATATGCCCCCATTGTCTAAAATGAGAATAACCCTTTAAGGAATGGATTTTCACAAAAAAAGATATGGTTATATTTTGGGGTACCCACCCCACATGGCGGTATGCTTCCTTTGAAACCAATTTTATAGGTGACAGACTCCCTTTAAGATGCTATGAAAACACCTTAAACAACAAGACATGATATTGGCACATATGGTATAAAGTGTTGACATTGTGGTGCTTGTATTACTTATTAGTTTGGGTCCCAGTGGTCCTCACCACAACAGTATACCATAATGTTAGTGAAAACCCATTTAACACAGACAAAATACAAAAAGGAAACAATCTAGTGCAAAGGCTTTTACTACACAATAATCTAGCAGGGCGGTTTTTGGATTAATCCATTCACTTTAAACACAAATGTGTTAGTAAAGTCATGGTAAGACCTACATACTGCAGATTACCACAGAGCTTTCCAAATTACATCTCAACGGAAGGTGAGACTACAAAATGTTCTCTCCAGAAATAAATCCCTATAATTTACTTCTTACAGTTACTTTCAAAGAAGGAACACTTCACATTGAGAGAAAGCTCTCACCTCTATATGAAGATATTTCATTGAGTTATAGCTCCTAGCATTAGTAAAAAATTCTTGTTATATTAGATGGTATGTTTCATTAACTGACCATACTCAGGAAGCTTCATACACTACTCACATTCACATTAAATTGCTTAGTACATCATTTAAGTAGAAAAGATAGACATCTTTGCAGAAACGCTCATTAGGCTTCAGCACATTGTTCCACTCTTTTATTTATACGAAAAAATAAGGATCCTTTTATCAACAGAAAAAAATGTCCTCTTTTCAGATATATGCCATTTCCGAGGCTTCAGATTTACAAGGTTAAATATGTCAATCAGATAATGGATGAATGCAGTGACATATGGCGAAAAGTAGGCTAATGCACAGATAATTATGAAATGAGTTTTATTCATGTGATGGAAAAAGCATCATTTTGTTAAACGTATTAATTTAGCACCAGTGCACACATCAGGAGGTATATAGAAAACTACACAGTAGTGCAAAATGCATCTACACTTCTTTACCTACAGGACCATTAAGTTAAAAGCTGGCTTATGCTGTCTAACCCCTCGAGCAGAATAAAGGACTCTTATATTTTTCTGTCAAAGCCAATTCTATTCTATGAAGATCGTATTTGATCGTATTTTCTCCTAATTCTCATTCATCCATAGTAAACAGGGTAAGAACTCATTTTGTAATTGGTATGCTACAGTATTTAAGAATTTAAAAAAAGCAAATCTGAAGGATCTCATCCAGGCAATTTTTACTCTAATAGAGTGCTTTAGAGCTGTCTACATAAATTCAATTTGCATCTGTCTTCTATGGGTCATTTTTCTGCAGTAAATCATTACTTCTGACAAATCTGCACATTGCTGAGTAATCATTCTCAGCCGATGGCACGTGGAACATTTCACGGCTAGAGGGAAGAATAGATTCAATGAAATTCCAGCAAATTCTGGAAGCAAACATAACACCATCCATAAAAAAGCTGAAGTTGAAAAGATGGCTTCTACAAATGGATAACTATCCTAAACACACCTCAAAATCCACAATAGACTACCTCCAAAGGCACAAGCTGAAGGTTTTACCATGACCCTCATAGTCCCCTGATCTGAACATCATTGAAAATCTATGGACAGACCTCAGAAGAGCAGTGCATGCAAGATGTTCCATGAATGTCACAGAACTGGAAGACTTTAGCAAGGAAGAATGGATGGAAATCCCTCAAACCAGAAATGAAAGACTCTTGGCTGGCTACAAAATGTGTTTATACAGTGTGATACTTGCCAAAGGGGGGCTACGAGGTACTAACCATGCAGGGTGCCCAAAGTTTTACATTTGGCCCTTTTCATTTTTTGTTATTTTGAAAATCGAAAAGATGAAAATAAAAAATTGTTTTTGCTTAAAATACAAAGGGAATTTTTGCATGCTGCTGCTGTGTGTGTGTATATATATATATATATATATATATATATATTACACACATGCACACATATATATATCCTCTTTTTGTAACTATTACTGCTACAAGAATGCATGCTCAATGTATACAGTCCAATGATAGGTTTTCTAGACATGTATAGATTGCTAGTAACATTGATAGCATTTTTATCCAAGTCATAATGGAATTTACATTAAATGGTTCAAAGAGTAAAGTATGCCTGTGTGACCAGCGAGTCATAAGAAAAACGAGGAACAGACACTTATGTGCACTTGGGTTATTATCTCTGCCTACAAAGGCAGCCCTAATGAGAACTAATTATCTACTCTTCTTTCCTTGCTGCAGTCTGGGAGATCAACGGATCTGATATGTGGAACTAGGTTCTCCCATTGTTCGTCTGTGTTGCTACATTTTAACAACTGTCATCATAAGAGGAGATACACAGTTGTGAAAGCTTTGTCTTTGAACACTTTTATCAGCCCATTAAAAAATCTTTCTTTCTACAATGTGCCATTTCCTTTTAATCTTTGATTACATGCTTCATTATCCTGGCTTATGACAGTTGTTTTTTAACTTGTCTTCTTCCAACTTCCTGTGTTTTTTTTATTGTTTTTTTCTTCTTTAATTGCCAAACCAAGTTTTGTAACAAGTTATATTTTGTCAAAGTTATAGGAAAAAGTTATGTCTCAGGGGAATTTAAAACCATTGTCCAGTCAGGAGCTGAAAAATGAAATGCATCTCAGTACCAAGAGTGGATGATTACCTGATATTTATTTTACACAGATCTTGCTGCTTGTCTGCTTTTTAGCTTAGTTCCATTAGCGTGTATGTGTGACTTCAGTTTAGGCTACGTTCACACTTGCATTGATGTTTTACGGTATTAAGATCCGGCAGAGGATCTCAATACCGGAAAAAAACGTTTTCATTTAGTCCTCATGCATTCTGAATCCAAAGAGATCTGTTCAGGATGCACTAGGATGTCTTATGTGTCGGCAGCATTCCATTTTGTGACCGGACCGGTAATAAAACCGGGAAAAAACGGGTCAGTCATTGAAAACTGATCCGTCACCAATTGACTTTCAATGTGTTTCTCTTTGCTCTCCGTTTTCTGATTTCACACAACTGCATCCTAACAGAACGGATGCATCCTGATGTGCAAAATCAAAATGGATCCATTTAATTCTGGTATTGAGATCCTCTGCCGGATCTCAATACCGGAATTAACAACAGAAGTGTGAAAGTAGCCTGAGCTACAAAAAGTTTGATGTAGTCTGTGACACATCCCCTATCTGATCATTGGTTCTGTCTGATGATCACTCCCTCCCCTTAAAGGGGTTGTCCCACGAAAAACATTCTACAGTTTTCAAACCAGCACCTGGATCTGAATACTTTTGTAATTGCATGTCATTAAAAATTTTGAATAGCTACTGAGTTATTCAATAAAATGTATCTCTATAGGACCACTTAATTTCTCATTTCTTTGACCTATTCACTGAGCAGGCCGCACATGCTCAGTTTCAACTTTTAACTGCCTCCTGAGCTGTGATAGGCAGAGCTGAGACACGCCTCCTTAGCTGCAGCAGAAAAGACACTCCCCTGAGCTGTCAGCTTGATATAAATCTAGGAGAGAAATGGATGGGGGGATCTCTGGAGCCATGTGAGGTACAGGGCGGATTCTAGCTTTGTTAGAAAGAGGTTGTCATGTACTATAGGATGTCTGATTTTCATTTTTTACATTATTCGTGGGATAACCCCTTTAAGACTCTGCCTTCTCAGTTTGCCTGCTGTCAATACAGGTCTATAAGAGTCTCACAAGGAGGTCGGTGCATGGAGATACTATTTCTACTACAACGGGGCAGAAAGATTATAAAGTACTAATTAGTAAACTAATGGTTAGAAAAGGAAGATTGCTAGTTAACTGCCACACATATACTGAGGGGAATTTTAACACTGAGTTTTATCACTGATCATAAAATTCAAGAGAATTTTTTTAAAGGCACTTTCCAGGTCTTCCTTAATTACTTAGTTGTAGATTCTAGTCTTAATAACCCCTATATCTGGTGGTGGATCTGCCGGAGTTATGAAGAGGCGCAGTTATGTTGGTCCCCCACGGATCAGATACTGAACACCTATCCAGAAGATAGGTCATCCGTTCTAAAGTCTTGGAAAACCCTTTTAAAGCCTTACATATTGATACAAGGGTGTTTACCATTTTTGCAGGATGCAGCTATGCCTTGTGATATTAAGGAAGAATGGAGTGTTTGTGTAGTAAACTCAAAGGGTACAGGGCCACCCACCTGATCTCATAATATGGGTACACTATACAAATCCACTGACTGGCACTTTATGCATCTAGGTGTCAGTAAAAGGTTGGGTTTCCACAAAGCCATGAGGTGGCCACAACCCTGCCTACCCACAGCAGCAGCCAATGGCCACACATTTGCTGGTTAACTGACATATATTATCAGGCAGCTGGCTTTCTTGGTGTAGTGAATGTTTCAACAATCACCCTTTAGATGCGCTGATTATCGTTCACAATTTTGATCACATATTACATTGTAAAGCGGACTGCTCCATTTACACAAAGCGAAATTTGAGTGGCGTACAGATCACGATTCCTGTTTACACGTGTGAAATTGTTAACGTCCAACGATGATTTTTGTTGCCCACACAAACTACTGAACCAACAAGAAACCTACCGATTGTCGGTTGTCGCTCTATGGTTCATTGCTTTTACACTGCTCGATAATCGTGCTGTTTCACTCGATTTAACGATAATTTACACGAAAATCGGCTCATGTAAAGGTACCTTAACGTTGTGAGAAGAATCATGCCGGGTTAGAAGAGAACTACATGGCAAGTTTTCTAAAGTGTGGCTATCATTGTGTTATGTTTTGTAGGGACAGGGATGTTATACATTTCTGTAATGTAAACAGGGTGTAAACAGTCTCTCTCAAAGTGAATATCGCCAAGGAGAGCCTGTCTTTGGCATTCTACTGAGCGTTTAAGATGTGGAACATACAGAGGCAGACCTCCAGCCCCTGCCTCCCAATATGTACCCTGTCAGCTCTGCCTGTCGGCCTATCTGACTTGTTGCCAGTGCCAACCCTTGCTTATTTATCTCTATTCCATGAAGAACAAAACTACGAGTGCTTAGCGCTGACAGTGTGTACAATGTCCTTGTATGCCTACTGTTGGCGCTAAGCGCTGGAAGTCCCGTTCTCCTCTATTCTCCATGAACTCAGTAATTAACAGGAAAGAGAGAGGAGCTTCCAGCACATATCACTGACAGTAGGTATACGGGGATATAAAACTTAAAGGGGTTCTGTAGTTCTTTAAAACTGATGATCTATCCTCTGGATAGATCATCAGCCTCTGATCGTCGGAGTCCGACACTCTGTTCACTTGAATGAAGCTTAGCCTCGCCCAGGCCAGTGATACTAGTCGTGACGTCACTGGTCTGCGGTAAACACAGAGAAGGCCGCAGCGCTCCTGCAGCGCTGCTGCCTTCTCAAACAGCTGATCGGCGGGGGTCCCGGGTGTCGGACCGCCGCCGATCAGAGGCTGATGATCTATCCAGGGGATAGATCATCAGTTTTACAGAACTGCATAACCCCTTTAAAGGATATGGACACTTTTGAAAAAAAATTTTTTTTACCCTAATAAATTTATTTTGTGGAAAAAAGCATTTCTCTAATTGGTTTTGTTTATCTATTTTTTTTTTGTTTTTGTTCTACAGCCTGCTGTGCTTCCTATACACAGCAGGCTGTTCTCAGTGAGTTTACAGAGAATCCGTCAGATGACGGATTTTCTGTAACTCCTCCTGCCTCCACCGGGAGCGCGCACTGCTCTCCCTGCTAATGACAGCCCCAGTCTGCCATATGTTTTACAGCTCCTAATACACATCCCAGGCATTGGCACTTTCATTATCAGCCCTGCCATGTGTATTAGGGACTGTAAAACACATTCCTGACTGGTGCTGTCATATGCCAATACAATGGCCGGTGCTGTCATTACCATACGCATTGTATGCTAATGACAGTGCTCTGGCTACTAACGTCACATATATAGTGCACAACATAGCCCCAGCGGGCGAGCTGTGCAAGTACCCCCAAACGGCAGCACAGGGACACCCCCCCCTTCAGGAAAGTGCAGCAGCATAGGCACCCCCTCCCCTTCCCCACGGCGCAGCATAGGCATCCTCCAACCCCCCCTTTCCTTCAGGATGGTGCGGCAGCACAGGCATCCCCCCCCCTTCAGGACGGCGCGGCTGGCAGAACGGTAACACCCGCCCCTTCAGGATGGCCGAGAGGAGACCCGGCAGCAGGAGCAGAGACAACCATTCCCCCCCCTTCAGGATGGCCGAGGCGAGCAGATCGTCAATACACAGCTGACAATCTGCTTCATACGGCTGGAATGGGTGTTGGCAAGGGTGCCTTACGGCCCGCTGTATGGAAGGAGCTAACCATTAGGCCGCTGCGCTGCTGTGGCAGCGTCCCGATGGTTACCATGGCAACTGGATGACTTCACAGGCAGCCGGCCTTGTCTTGGTATTATCTGAGCCTGATCAGACTCCTGCTAAAGGCAGGAGCCTGATCAGACTAAATGTAAGTCAAAATACACTGCAGTACACTATACTGCAGAAAATGGAAACACAAAAACATGATTTTTTTTTCAAAAATGTTATTATTGTGTAAAATAAAATGTAAAAAATTCACATATTAGGTGACCTATCAAAATACCATGTGATCCAACCCGTCTGGCGAACGCAGTAAAAAATTAAAATAAAAAATGTGCCAAAAAAGCCATTTTTTATCACCTTACATCACATGTGTAATACCAAGCAATTAAAAAGTCATATGTGCCCCAAAATGGTACCAATCAAACCGTCATCTCATCCCGCAAAAACTGAGCCCCTACATAGGACAATCGCCGAAAAAATAAAAACAATATGGGTTTCAGAAAACGGAAACACAAAAACGTTATTTTTTTTCAAAAATGCTTTTATTGTGTAAAATAAAATGTAAAAAATGCACATATTAGGTATCGCCGTGTCCGTAATGACCTGCTCTATAAAAATAGCATGGGATCCAACATGTCTACTGAACGCCGTAAAAAAAATTAAATAAAAAAAGTACCAAAAAAGCCATTTTTAGCACCTTAAATCACAAAAAGTGTAATACCAAGCGATCAAAAAGTCATATGTGCCCCAAAATGGTACTTATCAAACCGTCATCTCATCCCGCAAAAAATGAGACCCTACCTAGGACAATCGCCACAAAAATATTAAAAAAAAGGCTTTCAGAAAATGGAGACACAAAAACATGATTTTTTTTTTCCAAAAATGCTTTTATTGTATAAAATCAAATTTAAAAAATGCACATATTAGGTATCGGTGCATCCGTAACAACCTGCTCTATAAAAATAGCATGTGATCCAACCCGTCTGGTGAACGCCATAAAGAAAAAAAAAAATCGGGCCAAAAAAGCCATTTTTTATCACCTTACATCACAACAAGTTTAATACCAAGCGATCAAACAGTCATATGTGCCCCAAAATGGTACCAGTCAAACCATCATCTCATCCCGCAAAAAATGAGACCTTACCTAAGACAATCACCATTTTTTGGTTACCTTGCCTCACAAAAAGCGTAATATATATACGCACACACAACACACAACTACCTCTAGCAAAAGATTTATATACTGCAGGCTACATTTTTTCCAGAAGAGTAAAAATACTCCTCTGACCATTTTTGAGGAGTATTTTCAGCCGAGGAGGAGTACAAAAATTGGCAGTTATTCATACACAGTATATAATACATAGGCCTATATAACATTATGGGGTTGCTATTTATGCAGGGAAACCATTACCAGTCTTCTCTATAATGTCTTCCATGCAGAAATAGCAAATTTTGACCATTTTAAATTTATCTCTCATAAGACTGAATATGCAATATGCAATAAGAACAGGGATGTCTGGTTGTTGTGGCAGGGAGCAGTGGTGGCACTGGGTAGCTGGGTGGCAGTGGGTAGGGTCTAGGACGAATGCACAGGAGGCAGTTATAGGACAGTCTTATACACGATGTATCGGACTGTTGCACAGTATAGTGTACCGTATAGTCCTTTCTTTGATCTCTGGACAGTGCACTCCATACAGGAGAATAGACCTATGGTGCAGGGTACTTGCATAGAAAAACTAATAGCCAAGAGGTTGCACATAACCCTGTTCCTGACCCTTATGTTAAAACATAGCTTTCATTTGATTGCTCTAATACCTAAACACCCAAAGGAAAAAACTAATTTTAAAAACCTGCTGTTTCTCTAGATGACTTATGTTGATAGTAGTGTTAATAGAGTCTCAAAGGTCTATAAAAGTAGGGTAACTGCTTTTATAGCAATGGCACACATAAGGCCAAATATAAATATGGAGGTGCTGCCAATGGATCCGGCAACAAATCCTGGACAATATAAGAATTAAAAAAATGGCAGCACTCTCACAAAAATGAGTGAAAATAAAAACACTTAATTCAACCCTGTGGTCGCAACTAGGAATGAGCGTACAAGGTTCAGGTTTGGGTTATGAAAGAATTCCATTATGGATTCTGTTACCACGGACCATAACTAAGCGTCCATTCACACATCCGCATAATGGGTACGCATCCGTTCTGAATTTTGCGGAAGGGGTGCGGACCTGTTGATTTTCAACGGGGCTGCAAAAGATGCGGACAGCACACCATGTGCTGTCCACATTCGCACTTCCGTTCTGCGGCCCCGCAAAAAAAATAGAGAATGTCCTATTCTTGTCCGCAGCCACGGACAAGAATAGGCATTTCTATCATAGTGCTGGCCATGTGCGGACTGCAAAATGTGGAACGCACATGGACGGTGTCTGTCTTTTGTGGATACGCAATTTGTAGACCGCAAACCAGTTGTCGACTTGTGAATGGACCCTTATGGTCCGTGGTAGCAGAATCCATTACCTTGTACGCCGAACTTGAAACACAAGTTCATGCAACACTAGTCGCAACATTTTAGCTCATAGCTTGAAAAGAGACTCTGTGAATGAGCTGAAAACATTGCAAACACAGGGGGGAATAAAGTGTTTGAGAGTGGGGACATTTTTTCACAATACTGTATTCAGAAGAGATTGCACACATAGTGTACTCAGAAGAGACTGCACACAATACCGTACTCAGAAGAGACTGCAGACACATACTGTAATAAGAAGCTATTGCACACAATACTGTACTCAGAAGAGACTGCACAAACATACTGCACTCAGAAGAGACTGCACACAATACTGTACTCAGAAGAGACTGCACACACTTACTGTACTCAGAAGAGAGCGCACACACATACTGTACTCAGAAGAGACTGCACACACATAGTGTACTCAGAAGAGACTGCACACACATAGTGTACTCAGCAGAGAGTGCATGTAGTTAGAGCTGTAAGGAATGAGATCTATATCCTGCTTATAACGCCATGGTTCTGACTATAGATATCTGTGATAATATTATCAGCAGAAATATCTATTGTGTCTACGAATAATGGACTTTCTACAGAAGGGAAAGAGAGAGCTAGAAAGTGAACAAGTTGGTGATGAGCACTCACTTTACATTTGTTCCCTCTGTATTGTTATATAGATAGAGAAATCTGTCAGTGAAGGTGACACCTGTGTGTGTGGCACCTATGGGAAGGATAATGTGAAATATATATAAAAACCTAATTCTGGTAAATCATATGTATAATGGTAACATTTATTCAATAATTACAATTCATAATAAATAATATATCCAGCGCTGGTAAAAACATGAAATGGAAAAAATAGAAAAAAATATATAAAAAGATATATATAAAAAATAAAAAATCATAAAAAATACATAGTGTAAAAATATATATAAAAGTCTGAGGATTGGTCCCTATTCTAGCCATGTTACATTTGCATTGTATTTGCCCTTCTATGCTACAGGAACCTATTCAGGCTGAGTAGAGATCTTTTCACTATTTCACCACTAGGTGGTGTTATAATATCATTTATATAAATATCTCAGTAACAGGTTAGAACCAGTCAAAGTTCAGAGAGTAGAGTTCAGTCAGTGAGAAGTAACAGACAAGTCAAGTGCAGGAGGAGAGGAAAGGAGAAGATTCCATTCTGAGGCTGCCATATTAGCCTGTCCCTGGCCAAGTCAGGTCTCCGTTGGCATTCACCAATCCTAAGCCCCTAGGACCTGAGCCCAACCTGGATAAGGGAAGACTGAAAGAGGTAAACTCCTATTTGTGGTTTCATGGACTTTGCTGGCGCCTGTGTGATTAGGAGTAGCCTCTGGCGCCTACACACGTATCTTACAACTCCAGACGTCAAGTTGTAGAATAATACCAGGAGGTCGATTATTGAACAAACCCATGGAATAAAGGAGCAACACACGTGGGACGCCACTGTTAGTGTTGCGCATCTGAACGGCTTGAACAATCCGAGGAGATAAATTATAGGAGGCACGCACAACAGCTGAGAGGTATGCACAGCAGCTGAGCGAGCGAGACGCGCTCACAACACAAATCAGCGTCCTCGTGTTGCCAGCCATACGGCGGTACACTGACGGAACTGAGGAACACTGCTCTCCACCGAACCCACCAACGAACAAGGAGGGGGTAATGTACCAACTATAAAGAACTGTTTTTAACCAAATGATAATATACAACTTTTGAACAGTAACTTAGCGCTAATATTGTTATTTAGCATGGATACAGTGCATAGAGGAATTCAGCGCCACAAAGTGCATAATTCAGCGCTCATCCTCATATTCTATTATAAATAGATACCATTTACAAGGACTGTTCGATTTATAGGGACTATTTTTTTACAGATTAATCAACAAATATTGACTTTCTTTACCTCAGTTATATGTCTTATTGAAACAGTACCAAGCAGAACGGGACATTTAACGGACTTCATTCTGTACACTGATATCATGTGGTATATAGAATTGACCAGCACTGGCATTATATAATTATATATGTGTGTACCTCTTTTATAGGATTTACATATATACATTTGATCCTCTCTTTTTTACTTTTTATTTCTATTTTTATATTTTTGGATTTTTATACTGTGATATTTTAAACCTTATCTATTTTTACGATAAAAATAAAATTATATTTTTATGATCTTATATACTATATTACTTTGATTCATCCACCTAACTGAAACTGATTATATACACATCTCCACATTCTCTTCCAACCAGATATTGGGTGGTCATCCGAAATTAACACTATTTCCTACATAGTAAGTTGTATTTTTACCCACATTTGTTCCTCTGGGAATTATCTAATGCACCCGGAAATAATGGAGCAGATGATGTGATGCCTGCCATCCAGGGATACCGCCCCGTGGGTTGCTGTATTGAAATAGAATTATGTATTGAATGTTATCGAGAGCCAGGACTAGTTCAGATGGATAGAAAAGAAGAAAATAGAAACTAAGGAGAAAAGTTGTTTATTTGTAAGAGAAACATCTATATAGGGCTGGGCGATTAATCGGATTAATTTGATTAATTCGCCCATTGCAAGCCTCACGATTTTATTTCACGATTTTCCTAAAATGGCGCCCGACATATAAAATAAAAAAAATCTCTCACCTGTCCTGCACCGCGGCTCCGCTCCGGTGTCCGGCGCTCCTCTTCTTTTCCGGGCTGCGCTGCACTGTCCTGACCGCGTACAGCGTCAGGATGTAGTGCGCGCACTCTGACCTGACGCTGCACGCAGTCAGGTGACAGTGCAGCGCCGGGAGAAGAAGAGGGGGGGAGCGGAGGAGCCGCAGTGCAGGACAGGTGAGAGATTTTTTTTTATTATTATGATGGTGGCTGCTCTGGAGGGGGCACTTTGGGCTGCTCTGAGGTCTGGAGGGGGCACTTTGGGCTGCTCTGAGGTCTGGAGGGGGCACTTTGGGCTGCTCTGAGGTCTGAAGGGGGCACTTTGGGCTGCTCTGAGGTCTGAAGGGGGCACTTTGGGCTGCTCTGAGGTCTGAAGGGGGCATTTTGGGCTGCTCTGAGGTCTGGAGGGGGCATTTTGGGCTGCTCTGAGGTCTGAAGGGGGCACTTTGGGCTGCTCTGAGGTCTGAAGGGGGCATTTTGGGCTGCTCTGAGGTCTGAAGGGGGCACTTTGGGCTGCTCTGAGGTCTGGAGGGGGCACTTTGGGCTGCTCTGAGGTCTGAAGGGGGCACTTTGGGCTGCTCTGAGGTCTGAAGGGGGCACTTTGGGCTGCTCTGAGGTCTGGAGGGGGCACTTTGGGTTGCTCTGAGGTCTGGAGGGGGCACTTTGGGCTGCTCTGAGGTCTGGAGGGGGCACTTTGGGCTGCTCTGAGGTCTGGAGGGGGCACTTTGGGCTGCTCTGAGGTCTGGAGGGGGCACTTTGGGCTGCTCTGAGGTCTGGAGGGGCACTTGGCTGCCTGGTTGGGGGGCCTTGGCCTCTGAGGTCTGAAGGGGGCACTTTGGGCTAATCTGAGGTCTGATGGGGCACAGTGGGATAATCTGAGGTCTGATGGGGCACAGTGGGCTAATCTGGGCTGATGGGGCAATGGGCTGATGTGGGATCTGATGGGGCACAATGGGCTGATGTGGGGTCTGATGGGGCACAATGGGCTGATGTGGGGTCTGATGGGGCACAGTGGGCTGATGTGGGGTCTGATGGGGCACAATGGGCTGATGTGGGGTCTGATTGGGCATAATGGGCTGATCTGAGGTCTGATGTGGGCACAGTGGGCTGATCTGAGGTCTGATGGGGGCACAGTGGGCTGATCTGAGGTCAGATGGGGGCACAGTGGGCTGATTTGAGGTCAGATGGGGGCACAGTGGGCTGATCTGAGGTCAGATGGGGGCACAGTGGGCTGATCTGAGGTCAGATGGGGGCACAGTGGGCTGATCTGAGGTCTGATGGGGGCACAGTGGGCTGATCTGAGGTCTGATGGGGGCACAGTGGGCTGATCTGAGGTCTGATGAGGGCACAGTGGGCTGATGTGAGGTCTGATGGGGGTATAGTAGGCTTTTTTTATTTATTTTTTTATATTTTTACTAACATAAGAAAATCGAGATTTAAATCGTGAATCGTCCAAAATTTAAAAAAAAAAAAAAAAAAAAAAAAAAAAAAGAGATTTTTTTTTGGCCATATCGCCCAGCTCTACATCTATATTGAGACTCACTACTGAAGTAACCAGCCTAAAGAGGAATTTCCTGCAGCATCTTTATTGATATTTATTGCTAAGAGAAATAACTGTAAACTGTACTTTAAAGAAGGGTTCATCTCCCAAGGCAAAAGTAAAGTTCCCCTGTTTTGATACAAGCTGCCTCCTCTTTATTTTACATTTACTCTACTTTGTGCCGCAAGGCGCTAGCATCACGAAAATCATCAGGGACCCTGCCGACCGACACCCTAATACTATACCACCAATGGCACCTCGCCTTACCATCCGGCAGAACCTCTGAAAACCAGAGAGTGCCTCAAAGGGATTGGTGTCCCCCTTCCACACAACTGCACACTAGCCCAGGGACTAGAAGTCACCAAACTGTGAGTAATATAACCACCGGCACCATTATCACTGTGACACTACAATACTCACATATGCCCCTGTGGTCTGGTACGCTGCATGTGCTTTCAGGCCTGTCCTTTTTTCCCTTTTAGTGACACGGGGGACAGAGAACAATGGTTCTTCTAGCACTTAGTGATGAAAATAGGTATACAGGAATGCTCAGCGCTTTCAGTTCTGTTCTTCTCTATCTTCCCTGTTAGTGACTAAGTGCATGGAGTTCAGCGTGTTGACAGTAGATATACAGGGACATAGTCATAGACATAGTATACAGCAGGGGCGTTGCTAGGCTAAAACATTTGGGGCCTGGGCCCCTGATGTTTCCTCCCAGGCCCCGAATGTCCTGCCTGCCTGCTAGATACAATTGTATTGCCATCCTCAGGCAATACAATCGAATCTAAAGCACTGCACGAGGTGTAGGACCTGTGGTGACATCACAGGTCATGTGATCGGTGCAGTAGCTGAGAAGGACCTGCAATGATGTCACTGGTCACATGTCATCATGTGACCAGTGCAGGAGAGCTCCACAGTGAAGAGTGAAGAAACTCTAGGGGAAGAAGCTCTGCTGATGTCTGGTAAGAAGAGGTAAGATAAGAAGAGGTAAGTGAAGGCAGAGTAATGCTGGGAGTAGTAGTTATTTAACTGGGACTGTATGTTAGGGCTGAAGAGAGGGATGTTACTTACACTGGATTGAATGTTCAGTGGGTGATGCTATTTACATGGGACTGTGTTGGAGGGGGCTGTGGGAGGGAGTGATGTTATTTACATGGGACTGTATGTTGATGGCGGCTGTGGGAGGGGATGATGTTATTTCATGGGAGTGAATTTTGGAGGGGGCTGAGGGAGAGAGTGATGTTATTTACATGGGACTGAACGTTGGAGGGGGCTGTGGGAGGGGGTGATGTTATTTTCATGGGACTGTATGTTGAAGGCAGCTGCAGAGGGAATGATGTTATTTATATGGGACTGTATATTGGAAGAGCTGAAGGGAGGGCAGTGATGTTATTTACATGGGACTGTATGTTGGAGGGGCTGAAGGGAGGGGTGTGATGTTATTTACATGGAACTCTATGGCGGACGGAGGGAAAATAATTTTATTTACATAGGACTGTATGGTGGAGGGGCTGAGGAATCATCATTGCTGAGGGCACTAAAGGGAGGAATATAACTAAAGGGTCATTATAACAGTAGGGGGCAGTATAAATACTGGGGGCACTTCAGGGCAAGCATTATAACAGGAGGGGGCAATATAAATACTGGGGCACTGCAGGGGTATTATAAATCCAGGGGACATTACAGATGTTCTTATTACTACTGGGGCCTCTATAGGAGGGACTTATAGATCCACCTTATTTCTACTAAGAGCACTATGGGGGATCTTATTACTACTGAAGGGTCTGTAGAGAGCTTTATTACCACTGGGGGAACAATAGGAGGGCTTTATTTCTACTGGGGGCTTTGTAAGGGTATTATTAATACTGGAGAGCTCTTCTACTGATGGGGGCACTGTTGGGGAGCATTATTACTGTTCGGGGCACTGTAGGAGGCAGTATTACTAATGAGGGCACTGTCGAAGGGAATTACTATTGGTGGGACTTTGAGAAGCACTAATTACTATGGGGGGCACTGATATTTCTTCAGGATAGTATTTGGGGGTATTGAAGGGCACAGCGAGCAGCAGGATAACACTGTGGGGACTACTGTGATGAAATGTGAGGAAGCTAAGATATCTGTGTGTCACACTCTGCAGAGACGAGGTGGCTGAGAGAAGTTGTCCGGACCGAAGATGATGACAGAGAAGATCTACATCAGAGGAGATGTCACCTGGAGGCCCTGGATGTGAAAGGTAAGTGCTGCTGCGGAAGGGCGGGGGGGCAGGTGGTCGACTTAGAGAATTGGGCTATATTCATTGGGGCTTGGGCCCCGGATCTTTTGAGACCCTAGCAACGCCCCTGGTATACAGTGTCAATGCTGAGCAATTTCAGTCCTGTTCTCTCTGTTCTCTACGCTCACCAACTAAGAAGCACAGAGCACTTAAAAGGGGGGCATGGGTAGGGTAGTGAGCTAAGAGGCCTGCCCCTGTATGTTCTACATAGTCATCTTCAGCATTCAGTAGAACGCTGAAGATGGGCTCTCCTTAGCAATGCTCAGTAACCTCCCAAAACCTCATGTGACTGTAGGGAATCGCAGGAAACTTGCCTTTCTCATAAAAACGTTTTGAAAAACAATAAATTACTGTATAACCCAATTTTTTTAACTCTTTCTTTTTCATACAGTTTCAACTGCAGAAGATGTTGCTCTGGCCTATGAGAAGTGAGTAAATATTCTTGCTTGATATACATCCAAAATGACTGATCTGCAGATATCCTATCAGAATAGAAGTAAGCAGCAAGTAGCAGTAAGGGCAGGCTCTTCTGTCTTCATTGTTTGCATGTATTTATATTAATACAAATTTATTAATCACATTTATATCCAAAAATCAGTCATAAAGCAAATATCAGACATCAGAAGACAGGATTCCTTGGCAGCTCATATATCTGTAAGCACAGTGACCACACTTACCCACTTCTGACATCTCTGGCACAGTGGCAGTGTAAACATCCTTGGTAAATTTTGGCTCATTGTCATTAATGTCATGAATCTTGATGACAAACTCGGATTTGGGCTCAACAGCTTTTCCTGTGTTCTTGTCCACAGCTTGGGCTTGTAGTACATATGATGATTTTTCTTCCCTGTCCAGACGTTTAATTGCCTGAATGTCGCCAGTATCTTCATTGATTATGAAAACATCCCCAGCACCCTCTCCAGAGAGAATATATTTCAATGATTTTTGTCCATGATCCTGGTCTGAGTGAAGCTGGAATACAAGACACATGTTATAAGTATTCATTGTGTACTAGACACTGGATTGTTTAATTGCATGCGTTTAAAGAATAGTAGTGTATGATTATGCTGTGTATTCGGTTTGTGTTCATTATTTGAACGCTGTGAATAGAATATAAATTTGATATGTAATTAATAGACTTGGATATAATCATAATATTCTTAACAAGATGGCTCTATTTTGTTGTGCAGGTCTTGTATTCTAATTTTCATGAGACGCTTTGCTATGTTAGGAGTAACTTTTACTGAAAAAAAAAGTTATATATGTAGCTACTCAAGTGGATAAGGTTAATAAAAGACGCAGGTGCATCATGCCCAAGCTATAGTTCTATTGTGTTGATCCCAAGGAAGACAAAAACCCTATGAAGTAGTCACCAATTAGACCATATTAGAGGAAAAGTCCTTTTTGACTCCAAATATGGAGAACACATCCCTGGATCAACTTCTCTTGAATAGCAACTTGTGATGATGTCACTTGAGCAGTACTGGCCAATCAAGAGCCGTGCTGGGCAAGCAGTGTCTTGGACTACCGATGCACAGTGTGGTCTGAGAAACAATGTGACTATCTTAGGTGGCAGAAGAGGGGCCCAGGAATCGCTGAATCCATAGCTCAAAAGATGAAGTGGAAGGCACCAGGTAAATATACCCTCCGTTCCCCAGCTAATGTGAAAGTTTTATTTGGAACAAGGGGATCATTTTACTTATCTCTGCACCCGCTCTAATTCAGATATGCCCTGCACAATAAGGCCTCTTTCACATGAACGTATTTTTTGCAGACTTCGATCCGCATTTTTCACATGAAAAATGCGGACCCATTCATTTCTATGGGTCCGCAAAAAATGCGGACAGCACACCGTGTGATGTCCGCATCCGTTTTGCCGTACGTAGCCCGCAAAAAAAAAAATAGAGCATGTCCTATTCTTGTCCGTATTACGGACAAGGATAATACTGTTCTATTAGGGGCCAGCTGTTCCATTCCGCAAAATACGGAATGCACACAGATGCCATCCTTTGTTTTTGTGGCTCCGCAATTTGCGGAGCCGCAAAACACAACGTTCGTGTGAAAGAGGCCTAATCCAGATGACAAGAGATTTAGGCCCCATTCATTCGTGTGAATGGGGCTGTATCTATCTGCAAAATTGCAGGAATAGATGCGGCCCCATTCACCTCTATGGGGCCGGGAGCCGCGGCACGGAGCTAGCTATTTTGAAGCATGTCCTATACTTGTCTGTGCGCACGAACAAGTATAGGCATTTTCAATGGGGCCGCACGGCATGTGTTCCGAGCGCTGCGGAACACACGCCGGGCGGCCCCCGTATATTTGCGGGTCCGCAAATATACGTTTGTGTGAATGGACCCTTATATAGAGGGAAAACTGTTTTTGTCATGAGCATCCATGCCTGATACACCCCATTATTTCATCTGGCCTTGCAGCAGCCACCTGGCATTGGTTACTAAAGTGTTCTCCCAATGCCAAGCAGTAATACTGATCAGTCAGGGGAAAACCCCAATTTGATTTTGCCCTGATGGAACCAATCATATTGGCCCCTTATACAGACAGTACCTACTAATAGAAGATGTCTTATTTTTTATGATCATGCTTAGCGTGTTTATTTTACGGATTTTACTCTTATATAGTGCTGACACATTCCGCAGCGATTTACAGACATTAGCATCACGCTGTTTCCAATGGGGCTCACAATCTAAGTTCCCTATCGGTATGTCTTTGGAGTGTGGGTGGAGATCATTGGAGGAAACCCATGCATACATGGGGAGAACATACAAACTCCATGCAGATGGTGAACTTGGGACCTAGGACCCCAGCAAGGCACCAGTGCTAACCACTAAGCCACCGTGCTGCCCCATTTTGATATGGGGATGAATCTTTTAGACTGTTTAAACCAGGGCTGTGGAGTCAGAGTCGTGGAGTCGGAGTCGGTGACCATTTTGGTGGAGTCGGAGTTGGAGTCGGTATAAAATGGACCGACTCCTAAAATAAATAATAATTGGGTACATTTAGTTCAAGGCAGTATGTGCTGAATATGTTTTCATAAGAATTTGGGAACATGATGAAATGTCCTATAAATGTCTGTTCTATTCCTGAACTAAGGACCTAGGCTTTCAGTTGAGATGACTGCGTGCTGCCCTTCATGTAGATGCTTAGAAGTGAAACTCCTCTGCTACAGATCAGAGGAAAAGGGTACTGGGAAGGAATGGCTGCACTCATCTCAGATCTGCTAGAGAAAACAGGATTAAAGGGGTTTTCTCACTAGTTACAAAGATTAGCTTTCAACATAAAGGGACAATTAAAAGAAGACATTTTCTAAATACAGTGGTCAGTCATGAGCTATAGACAGTTCAGCAGGTCTCTTGACTGCACACAGGTTTCTATGGTAACCTGCAGACCAGAAAGACTGTTATCTGATTGGCTGAGAGCAGGAGTGACCTCAGTAAGGACCGCGAAGCATGGCTTTACCTGTAATTGTGTTAGAGATCACAACCTCCTGCTCTGTCAGAGTAATTTAATATATGCTAATAATTGCTGGAGACCCCCTCACAGCCTGAGAAGACAGAGTGCATGCAAACTGCCTGTCAGCCAGTGAATCAATGTGGTGATAAAACCCCTTTAAGGCAAGTACTTCTTAGTATATCTAAACTTTCAATAAACTGTGCATAAATCACTTGTCCAGTGCATGTTCTCTCTGTATGCTTTATGTTTTAGTTTGCTTTTCTTCTGAGCTCATGTTTGGAGTGGTTAGCTGCTCTCATGGCTTCTATATGCTGCTGATGAAAAACACCTAGAGCCTTATGTATGAAAACTATCTAGGTGTAGAAGCTTCTTTGTTGCCTATAGAAACCAATCAGAGCTCCCCTTTCATTTCATATAGTGCTCTGGAGAAATGAAAGGGGAGCTCTGATTGGTTGCTATGGGCAACAAAGAAAGTCTTAGACCTAGACAGTTTTAATACATCAGGCCCTTAGTGAGCTGTACCCAGAGAAGCCTGATACTGATAGTTCAGAGTAAAGATATCTAGTAAAACATATGTTACAACCTTTTTTTGTCATGACATATCTGTACTATTGATTTATGCAAAGTTTGTTTAAAGTTATCACTTAAACATGCACCATGTATGAGGGAGTCGGAGTCAGGAGTCGGAGTCAGGGGAAATTGAGGAGTTGGAGTCTGGGCTTTGGCTTACCGACTCCACAGCCCTGGTTTAAACAAATCCAACCCTTCTGACACCTCTATCCGTTGGTACACAGTCCACAAGACGTTACATTCAATAACCATTAATAGGCTGGAACTAGGGGAAGAAGCAAATGTTTTTCTATAAGGCAAGTACTAAGATTACTACTGTAAGCACAATTGTCACAGGAGATGTTTGGAAGCTGTTACCAGAGTATTCAAGGCTAGCAATAAGAGGATATGAAAACACTTGATGCTGATGTGCTATACGCAGGACAAAGACTAGGAATAACATTGTTCTACAAGTCTTCAGTTCACCCGGTCACCTATCTACAGCCCACTACACAACAATTACGTACATAAATGTACAATATGTGCTTACTTTTGTTAGTAGTGTGGGATGCCATTTGTCCACCAAGGTGAGAACGCATGGACCCCTCATACTAGCAATACCGTCTCCTCCTCTAAGGGAAATTCCTTTCGATGCTTGGTACAGCCGAGGTAAAAACAGCTATACAATTACGGGTATGCCTACATGCAGGACACATGTGTACAAGAAATAACCGGAAGTCTGCTTTCATTTAATTTTTTTTTTTTTAAATCTAACAATAAATGTTTGCATATCCAGTTTCAAAACCTATGCATTTACATAGTGACTGTTAAAGGGGTTATCCAGGATCAGAAGAATATGACTTCTTTCTTCCAAAAACAGCACCACCTGTTCACAGGTTGTGCAAGGTATTGCATCTCACTTCAATGGTGCTGAGCAGTAATACCAGGTACAACCCATGGACAGTTGTGGTGCTGTTTCTGGGAGAAGGCAACCATGTTTGTCTAAGGCTGGACAACCCCTTTAAATGGCATGGTGTTCACACTGTGACAAGGGGTCTCATTGGAGAATAAACCTGAGGGCTCATGCATATGGCTGTAATCGGCCCAAGAAATTCAGTCCGTGTGTTGGCCGCATCTCCCACACTGATCGCGGCTTCCCTGACCAGAATTTATAATACAGTCAGTCTATCTGCTGTGTATGCATATGATGATGTGTGTGTATACTGCAATAGCCCCACAATCAGACACAAACTGACTGTATTATAAATTTCTATGATACAGTCAGTCCAGGTCAAGAGCCGGAGTCGGCCCAGGGAGATGTGGGCGACCCACACACCGCATCGCCCCGGCTGATCATGGTCAAGTGCATGAGCCCTTGGTGTGGCTGACAGTATAGATTTCATTTTCACAATTAGGCCATTTATTTAGTTTTCGTAGGCGATCGATTTGCCAGTGACATCAGGACACTTTCCTGTAAGGGTTAAACAACGCTCTAAATAGCTCCCTTTGACTTTCTCCTTTGCATTGACTGCTGCAGCCGATGCTATTTATTTTCTCCATAATAAACTACCAAAGGTCATAGTCCCTGTCACATAATCCATGTACAGTATATCCCCTAATTCCACCTGATTCAGTCTCGCTCCAAACGTGCATAATCAATTTCCCTGCTCAACGGCTTTTACTTCTTTTATTTTTGCAACAATAGCAGAAACAATCATTTCATAAAGTCTTGTGAAAGAGACAATCAATATATGGACAGTAGGGATGGGATTTCAGCTGAAATATGTCTCTCTTTCTCTGTCTCACATCAGCACTTTCCAGTCTAATGCTGAATCTCCAATATAAAAGTGCAGAATGTCTACATCATATTGTATGCTTAGGCCTCAATGTATATTAGTACTATTATAATGAAGCAGTGATTGCTGATGTCTTCGATGCAGGTAAAAAATAAATGTATGTAGTAATCTGCATTAGTTGCGGTAATGTTAGTTGTGTGTAGCTTACTTTTAACATTTCCAACATGTGATCCTCGTAACCTGGTAATAATACAGTGCAATAATAGTTCATGAAGATGACTAGTATTGGTCTGGGTAAGTTTGTCAAGTGGTCAGGGCAAAGAGTGGACAGTGACGTCAACAGCTGCATACAGATGTAGCAAAGTCGAACTTGTTATTTAGGCTATGTTCAACACGTGGAAATGCTTGTTCCATATTCTTTCAGACCACTCATACACATGCAGGCTGAGTGTGCATGTGTGAAACGTGAATAAGCCGTTGCCAGGCACCTCTTCTGACGGTTTATCTCCCCCTTTTAAATCCATTCTACCTAGTGGAATCTGTGAGCTCTCCACTGCTCGGTATTGGGTAAGAGGGTCCCAGGCTGTCTTCATCGGATTTCTGATCACCACCTGCAAACTTCCTGCAAGGACAGGGTCACGTGTGTTGATGTAACCAATGACTGGTCTCAGCAGTGATGTGTTCCCAAGAGGCAGGTGAGCTAGCAGTAACATGCTGCTTGGAGACACGTCATTGGCTGCAGCAGCAGTTACTCTGTCCGTGCAGGAAGTTAATATGTGGGGACCAGAAGTGCACTAAAGGCAGCCCAGTACTCAGAGTGCAGTGGTTGGGGGGGATTTAAAAAAATCATGGACAACCCTTTTAAGAGGAAAAAGGCTTCCAACATACCAACTCTTCCTATGAAGACATCAGGGGAAAACCAAAATACCATTAAATGGTTGGCCGGGTCTGTCAAAATTGTCAGGTTCGGACGACATTCATCCAATGTATATGGCCACCATGACTAATACAGGGCTTTGTGCCACACCATTACAAAACTGCTGTCAATCATATTAAAGTCAATGTAATGATACAAACAATTTTCCACAGTTGCCTGCTTCGGTTTCTGTATCCTGCTTCTGTGGGAAATTTTTAATGACATAACCAATTTTGTGTGTTTACGCCTTTTTTTATTCTGTATTTGTCATCCACTAAAGTGAACGAGGAAAAAACACCACAAATGGGACTTGCTACAGACTGTAAAAAATGGACAAAAATGTAGTTTATTATAACATCTGGCCAGTAAATTATTACTGCTGGGAGTTATACACAGACATGCCAGACTGCAGGGAATTACAAATTCTCCCTCATTCCCAGGTGAATCTGTGTAACTAAAACAATTGGATGTGACAGACAGAAATTTGCTCCATTAGTCGTAACAAATTAAGAACTGTTTCTTGGTGTTTACTAGACTAAACTCCACACTTGTAGAATTTAATCAGATATTGTACAATAAAATGTACGTGCAGCAATACCCATAAACACCATTTTTCAATAGTGAGTATTATCCTGCCACCATAACAGCATATTGTTTACACACTGAAATCCATGACAAACTGTATGTAGCAAATCCCTATGCTCCCTCTAGTGGTGACCGAAGGCAGACGGAATATTAACTTTTGGAACAGTTTTCAGATTTTTTTATACTGATGAACTATTCTCTGGATAGGTCATCAGTATCTGACCAGTGAGGGTCCAACACCTGGGACCTCCACCGATCTGCTATTTGAGGAGGTCATGGCACTCCGATGAGTGATGCAGCTTTCTCACTGATTACCCAGCACAGTGCCATACATTGGCACTTGAATAGGGCTGAGCTCTGCTTAGGTCACGTGACCAATGAACATGATGTCACTGGCCCAGGGTAAGCTGTGAAAAGGTTGTTGATTAGCAAGGGTCCTGGCTATCATAAAGTTGGATAACTTTACAAAGTGGATTTACAGCACTGTATCACAAAAATAGAGCTCCAACTACTATAAAGAGATTTCAAGACATAAATCAGCGCATAATTTTGGACCTACTGCCGTAACCCTGTCATTTATACTATTGGGATGCTCTATCTACTTAAATGAAATGTGTCACCAAAACTGTTCTATTTCCTGAACATGATTATGGGGGCGGCCATGTTACCCCAGCTGTTCTTAACAGCATTTACACAGTATAAAAAACACAGCAGCCCCATGGTCCATAGACACAATGGTCGGGGGGGGGCTTATTGACTTCTATGGGAAGTTTTCTAGGCATGCTTTGATCTGTGCAGAGGTCATTGTAAAAGGAAAGAATAAATAAGCTTTGGCAATCATGTATTGTGAATGATGGATCCTGTCTTATCTATACACAGAGGTGGTATCATTACAGGCAGGATTAGAATGACAGATAAGGAAGTGACTGTAGTAAAGTGATCTCTACCATCAAGACCTATTATTAGGTTTAGTGGCCAGTGCAAAAACTGCAGGATTTTATGTTTTTTGTTTAAATATAGATAGTGACATGGAAAATAAGAAATAACATCACCAAAAATTCTTTAAAAAATTTTTAAACAAAAAAACATTTTCTGATGATACACTCCTTTTAAGTTTTGACTGATTACACTGTATTATGGACATGCTATTTAAGCATTTATGTTTGGGGGATTTCATAATAAAGCTAGTGTAAATCAAAAATAATTTTGGCCAAAGGTGTTCACAATATTTTTTTTATCATTTGCGCACAATATGGTAATTGACTGTCTTTATATTAGCGCTGAGTGTCATCGCTAATTATTATCTAACAGTGAATGACGTGAATGACTTTTTTGGTACTTTGTACGGTTTGTAACAGGAGGCCTGAGAGCTTGGTGGTTATCTCTGAAGGGCATGACGTAAGCAGTATCTTACATTGCACTGAGGTCTAGCAGATAATATCAGCCATTGTGACCAGAATGCAATTTTGCTTGAATGAGAATCTACAGACCGGGAGCTTGAGGAGGCTGATATCACTGTACGTGGGTAGCATTACACAGCATGAGGTAGAACTGTAATTCTCATATGGCATATTAATACTGCGTATTGCATTGTATATAAATATTAATGTTTTTCATGCAGTCTAGAAATCCAGTACAAGGAATGAAATCCTGAGATGTATTGATTTGTATACATTTCAGCCTAAGATTGATTTAGCTTATAATTTTCTCCAATATTGATTTGCATCAAGAAACAAAATGCTCAGCATATAATACAGGTGTATTGCTTTCTCAAAGACTGCCACATTTCACATTAGGAAATACTTGTGTCGAGGTAATTAGGTCTGAAATAACCATTTAGACAATTGCCGCATGCCCTAAACACTTACAGCTAATGTTTACTGATGCCAGGAAAATGCACTAAGAGGTAACAGAAGGGCAGAGCACTTGAATATGCATGTGCTTGCTAGGTCTATGACCTGCTAGGTGAAGAGTATATCATTCCTTTCTTTGACTCTCACCATAAATTATTATTTTTTTTACCTTTTTGCTCTTTCTCTCTTCCTTGTATTGTCTAGATTTATTGCTGAACTTTATAAACAGAACTTCAAGAATCCCACACTAGATAATGTGTGTTCTCCCCCAAAAATCTGAATATGATATCAAGAATATGGAATGTGGTTCCTCACGTAACGTCTACCCTACTGTTATTTAGTCATACAAATGTGCCCACCCTCATCTTGCCCATGAATTTCACAATGTATAAATCTGAAACACTCTCAAGTAGACACATACAGCATAAACAATTGGCCCTGCACCTAGTCACAAATTGTCTACAGTGCAGGGGATATCGAGACTGGCGTAGAAGGCCCCTTTCTTTATAAATCTCAGCCATAAAGTTTCAGTCAATTCCAACAATTTCTTCTTTTTTGTCAATGAGTATGTATTAGAAGGCCATATTCTGCTTACTTTTTCCAAAAAATAGAAGTTTTAGAGACAGTTTGTAACGGAGACACACGGGGATAAGGTGCGCCCTGACTTTTCCCACAATTGTCCCTGCCTACTTGCCTCACCCTAGGCTAAAGGTCCTAGGCTAAATAGTCAGCTAAGCAAAGTCAAACCGGGAGAGTACGTCAGGAGCCGAGGGATAAGCAGAATCGAGGTCGAGGTCACAAGCAATAGGTCTGGATACACGGTAAGGTCACAAGTCAAATAACGCACAGCACTGCAAAGAAAGGAACTTCAATAACAGGCAACTTGCACTGGCAATTGCCATCTTTAAATAGGCCGCCCTAGGTCATGTGACGTGGCCAGCGTCACATGACCTGTGATGCAAACAGGGAGTCGACCCATACTCAAAACAAATGACAATTAGCCATGTGGTGTGGTCAGCACCACATGGCTGCCCCCTAAGTAAATGCTAATTAGGTGAAACGCTGGCTGCCAGGCCAGTGCTTCACTCACTGCTCGTAATGCTAGGGGGCAGGGAAGACGCCGGCCGCACGAGATCCAGAAGTGCGCCGGGTCCTCTGCGCCTGATCACCATGGCGATGAGGACACTCCCCTCGTCCCCGCGCCGCCTGCAGCAGAGGAGGCCGGCAGCGCCGCACAGAGGGAGCGCGCCGCAGGCCACTCGTTACAGAGTTTTAAAAGTTGCCCTAATAACTAATATCTCTCTTCACATAGACTGTTAAATATGATAAGCTAAAAGGTTTATATGTGACCAGTCTTCACTTTGAGTACAAAAGAGAGATCACCTATACACCTACTTACAGCCCCTACTCTTGTGAACGAAAACTAGCTTTTTTCTCAGGTCATCGATGAAGTAGTAGATGGCACTTTAGGTCTCCTGAAATGGCACTCAAGGGCTCCTTTAGTGGTAACTAGTTAAACACTGATATGGCTATGTACACAAATGTTCAAAAAAAATTCTTGAGGAAAGAACAGAAAGGGGGGGACATGATTGGAACATTTAGACATACTGTATTTTTCATTTTATAAGACACACTTTTTCCAATAATGGCAATACATCTCATAAAGCAAATACTAATGAGCGTTTCCATTATAGAATGACTCATTTGTACAGATGAATTGTGGAGCAGTGAGTGTAGCGCTGCTAGCACTGGTATTACTCACTACTCCCTGGTCTTCTCCAGGCACCTTTCCTTTCTGTTGTAGCTCTTTCACTGTAACAGCCACAGAAAATAAGGCTGGAGGCAGTTGAAGATTTAAACTGAGCGTATGCAACCACCTCAATGAAGTGGATGGAGCGATAAGGGAAAGAACTGTTAGAGACAATGCTTGTGGAACCACTGTGCCAACTAACTGGTCTGACGTAGGGCTAATCCTGAGGGTGTTATCCTGGTGGTCCTCTGGATTTTCCCTCCTTAACCCCTATAAAAGGATCTGACCTTCGCGGCAGGACAGTCACCAGACCGCTAGCTCTTGAAATAGTCCCAGTGTAGTAGGCAGCTTACCCATGGGGGTCAGAGACACCAGTGAAAGGCAGCAAGGGATCAGGCAATCATAGTCAATTAATAGGCAGAGGTCACAGCAGGCAGAATTTGTGTGATTCTAAGAAACCAATCAGTGGTCATGGGAGGCAGTATCAGAGTCAGTTACCAGGCAGATGTTCAGTATACAGGTGTACAATCAGAATACCACACTTTCACTGGCTAAACTAGTAAACTAGGAACTTAAGCTCAGGCAGCCATCCATTAGGGAAGGCACTTAAAAAACCAAGAGGCCTCCAGCCATAGGCTGAGGGAGAATTAGAAAGAGCCAGAAAGCGTGCACATGACTTACAGGCAGGGAGAGGAGGCCATAAGGGGAAGCGCAGGATGCGGCCTGCAGGAACAGAAAGAGACCTTGGTGGCCGGGCCTGCTGTGGATAATGTAGAGGAGGGGCTGCAGCTCTCGGCTGCCGGGCATGACAAGGAGGGTGAGCAAGGTGGAGCCTATGCATGCCCAGGGGAACAAGGCAGAAGTGGGCATGGGCCATGAGCTATAATAAGAACAAAAGGATTTTTTACTGGCTTGTAATGTGAGATCTTGTAATGTTAAGTCTTAATACAAAAACTCTAAAGATATTAATAAGCTAAGAGCTACAGATGTACCAAGCAAGATGTTAACCCCCACGGCGTGCTATGGTGTAAGCATAACGTGCCAACACTCTTTGTGTTGCATGTCTTTCATAGGCTTAACATGCAAATAGCGCAAAGCTCCAAAGGTTTGGAGAGTTAAAGAGAACCTGTCACCACTTTTAGACTACATGCACACGACCCTATGTGTTTTGCAGTCCGCAAATTGTGGTTCTGCAATAAAAACGGATGTCCGTATGGCATCCGTTTTTTTTTTTTGCTGATCCATTGTAACAATGCCTATCCTTGTCCGCAAAACGGACAAGAATAGGACATGTTCTATTTTTTTTGCGGAGCTACGGAACGGACATACTGATGCGGATAGCACACAGTGTGCTGTCCGCATTTTTTGCTGACCCATTGAAATGAATGGGTTCGCATCCTATTCGCAAAAAAAACGTAACGGACACGGAACCAAAACACAGAGGGCAGCATAAAATAGTGACAGGCATGCTGATTATGTGTGCTTATTATGTACTTTCCTTGAAATTTATTATGCTAAAGAAGTCTTTGAAATTCATTAACTGCGTGGCTGGTCCTGCCTTCTTGCCATTGATTGACAGCTTTCTCCCTATGCACGCACAGTAATGGGAAGAATCCTGTCAATCATCTGGACGGATGGGCAGGTCTAGCCCGCAACTGATGAATATTATGGACTCCTTGCTCAACTAATAAACTTAAAATTTCAGGGTAAGTACAGCAGAAGCACAAATATGCTGACCTCGGGTACCGCAGCAAAAAGGAGAGAACAGATTCCTTTTAGGAATAATAGCGTAGTGCACCGAAAGTTTGTTTGGCATGTACTACCTCTGTACACTACAAAATGTAGGCTGTATGAAGTGTCTCTTGAAGGGAAAATATCTAAACCTTGCATACAAAGTAGAAAAGTGGTACGAGAGTGCCATGCAATAACACTAATCAGAGATACATTTCCTCAGGAGAAGAAAACACATTCACAAACTCTGAAAACAATAAAAACATTAAAACACCAAGAGCAAAGTTTTAGCAGCCTTCAAACCTTGACTTTTAAATTAAATAGAGGATTTTACATTTTTAATTTTTTTTTTTTCTAAATGTGTTTCAATCTCTATTAGAAGCAGGGAAACGAAAAACTGTGAAGTAAATGTGCATCTACAATAGAATAGAAACTAAAATCACCCTATTTATAATGGAGCTCAGTGATGCCTCAGTCACATGTCAGTATTCCATGGACGAAAGCTGCACGTGTTCTCCACAGACAGCACACGTACCCATTCATTTTAATGTATGCATTCACCCATCAGTGTTTTAGCACGGTCCGTTGGTCCGTGTTTTTAGCACGGATGTATGCTCTATTTTGTCTGTGTTCACGGATCCATCACGCCCATTACAGTCTATGGGTCCGTGAAAACCTCAGATGCAACACGGATGCCATCCATATTTCACGGATCATTTGGAAGAGATGTTTTGAAAATTATTTCTCAGCTGTTCAGTGTCAGTGAAACATGGATGACACATGGACAGCAAAAACAGACACACGGACCCAACACGGATCCATCAAGGACATCTTCACGGAGGCATCACGCACCACCTTTTTGCACGATTTAAGCATGGACACGGAGATGTAAATAAGGCTTTACTGCCCTGTGAGACACTGATAAAATATGATGGATGGATGGATAGATAGATAAATAGCTAGATTAGATGGATAGATAGATAGAAAGATAGATGATAGATAGATAGAGAATAGATAAATAAATGATAGATAAATAGGTGATAGATAGATAGATAGATAGATAGAAAGATAGATAGATAGATAGATGATAGATAGATAGAAAGATAGATGGATAGATAGATGATAGATAGATAGATAGATAGATAAATAGGTGATAAATAGATAGATGACAGGTAGATAGATGGTAGATAGATAATAGGTAGATAGATAGATAATAGGTAGATAGATAGATAATAGGTAGATAGATAGATAGATAGATAGATAGATAGATAGATAATAGGTAGATAGATAGATGATAGATATGATAGATAGATAGATAATAGATAGATAGATTAGATAGACAATAGGTAGATGATAGATAATAAGTAGATAGATAGATAATAGGTAGATAGATAGATAATAGGTAGATAGATAGATAGATAGATAGATAGATAATAGGTAGATAGATAGATGATAGATATGATAGATAGATAGATAGATAATAGATAGATAGATTAGATAGACAATAGGTAGATGGATAGTAGATAGATGATAGGTAGGCAGATAGATAGATCAAAGATAGAAACTAGATGATAGGAGCAAAATGTGGTGAAATTCACGCATATGTAAACATGCAAGCTTGAGAAAGCTCCAAGGCAGTGGATTGAAGGTTTGCATGGGTGAATAAACAGGACCATATTTCACCAATTGCGGAGTACTGCTGAGTTTTTCCTATTTCTGACCCTCTGTAGGTAAGTGCACATAATAATTCAAATATTTATATTATTCATTATGGACTCATAAAATGCACTGAGTGATCTACTTGACTTAAAGGGAAGCTGTCACGTCTGAAACGCATATAAAACTGAGAGCATTACCTTATAGTAGCCCCAGTCTGTTCCTAATCATGGGTTTGATGTGTTTATACTGAGGCTCAATAGGTGAAAAACACGATCTTTTAAGCGCCATCAGCGCTATCTTTCAGGTCCCTTTCAAGTCAAGGGGGCAGCGGTTTCCTTGCTTGAATTCAAGGTAAGCACGCCCCCTCTATTGTGATTGACAGGATGCAGTAAGGTGCGCTCTCATGTCCCGCTGCCGCTGCCCGGCTTCAGCGCAGCAGGAAGCTAAAAGAATAGCGAGCGCTCCCGCTCGCACTGGCTGGTGCATGCGCAGTGCACCGCTGAAGCTGCGCGGCGAGGCCATGGGAGCGCTGCATCCTGTCAATCACAAGAAAGGGGGCGTGCTTACCTTGACCTCAAGCAAGGAAGCCACTGCCCCCTTGACTTGAAAGGGACCTGAAAGATAGCGCTGATGGCGCTTAAAAGATTGTGTTTTTCACCTATTGAGCCTCAGTATAACACATCAAACCCATGATTAGGAACAGACTGGGGGCTACTATAAGGTAATGCTCTCGGTTTTATATGTGTTTCTGATGTGACAGGTTCCCTTTAAGTAAAATCCACTTGATACAGTGATGAAGATTATTAATGCAGACCACATTTTACAACCCTAGCTTTTTAACTTGCCATCAGTTCTATTCTACGAGCCTGGCAATACTGTCTGCTGCGCTTCGGAAAACGTTTCATGTGAAAGCTTGACAAATAGTGTTGTAAGGCCCTGCATCACAATAATAAGTAAGCCTTGAATCCTTCAATACTGATTAATGGAATGCTGATGCTTCGTGGCAAACACAATGCTGCCGAAGAACAGGTCACGGCTGCCACATGCCACACATTTTTACTGGGACTATGAAGGACACACGAGTGTTAACTTCATATTACAATAAAAGCCTAGGAATAGAATAGGAAAGTGATGTCAAGAAGTGAGTCCTGTGCAGATCATAATCCATTTTAATGGGCAGTTATGCAGCTGGAACAGTTATTGTGAAATGTAGATGTAAATTACGAGTTCAGCCTTCATGTTTTAGAAAGTGAAGGCAAGTAACAGAACTTTATACAAAGACATAATGTATAATTATATAAAATGACCACATAGTTACATAGATAATACAGAGGAAAAAAGACATAATTCCATCAAGTTCAACCAAGGATAGGTGGTATAGATAGTTCTTCATACAGTGTCCATGTAAGAATCCCAACATGGTCATGTTTAGATGCCAAACACATAATCAGTGGCCTGCAGCATAATTTAGGATGTACCCCCTAAATATATGATGGGGTCACTTATGGGTTTTCTACTTATTAGGGGCATGGGGCCCCCTGCTGCCTCACTCAACACTGTATAGAAGTGGAGTTCAGGTGGTTGCTAATAATCGTGGCTATCTCTGTTCTAGTTTAGGGGAGATACGGAAATTTTTTACCCATAAACTGCAATGGAAAGAGCCACACTTATGCACAGTGACCTCTTCACGTCTTCTTCAGTGGTTTTCTGAATAGTCACCAAACATGATGGGTTCCAGAGATGGCATCACTGGTTTCTTGTGCACCCTCAGTAACAGGGTTGGACATTTTTTTTGGCTAAGCTACCTCCTGGCTAGACCTGTAAAAAGATAGCCTACTTAACTATTTCCTGCTGCTGAGTCCCGGTTCCTTCATTCCTTGTCCTTGGCTAGCTTACTATCAACATCTGCTTTGACACTGCTGCAGAATGAGGTTACATATGGTTTGTAGTCTTGAACCATGTGGGTCTGCATACGAGCATTAGACAGGAAATGGTAAGGCAGGCTACAATAAAAATATCCGTATGGAGGTATAGCTGCATCAGACTAGGTGCTCACCTTCAGCTAATAGTCATAAGCAGAAATCTCCCTACACTGTCAGTATTTTGCATCAGTATTTGTAAGCCAAAACCTGGAGTGGAACATAGAGAGAAAAGATACTATAGAAATATGTGCGTTTTGGACCCACTCCTGGTTTTGGCTTACAAATACTGACCAAATAGTGATGCAAAATACTGACTGTGTGAAAGAGACCATTAGCTAGAAATGATCCAACGGGAATTCTAAAAGCACATATGGGTGGCTGATCCTACAGAAAGGAGTTTTAGGTAGCACATATCTAGTCATGACAGGTCTAGCTGCTGAAATGTGATTCCACTGTAGAAGCCATCCACTGCAGGAACAATGTGGCGTTATGCAGTGACCATTGACGACCATGTAACACACACAACCACTGGGTGACTACACACAGACTTACATGGCATAAACATCATCCTACAGAGTATTGTGCTTCCTTTCCAAGCTGGTTGGGTCACACAACTTGGGATATGTTGAGCCTACGGGAAATGTAAGGAAGAACACATCTGTACGTGGTTGTGCCATGTCCACTACAGTGTAGGCTTAATCCCTTTTAACCCCTTAATGACCAGATCGTTTTTTTCAGTTTTTGCCTCTCCATGTTTAAGCAGCCATAACTTTTTTGTTAATTGACATGGCTGTGTAAGGCCTTGCGTTATGCGAGAGAAATTGCAATTTTTTTGTGCTGTTTGAAGTTAAATATTAACTACTTTGTAATTTTTATCCATTTTTTGCATTGCAAATGTAGAAAAAGTGCTTTTTGACATTGCTTTTCACTTTATTGTTTTTACTGTACATATATCACACTAAATATCCTATTAAAGGGTTTGTCCAGTTTCAGAGCTGAACCTGGACATATCTCCTTCATCACCCAGGCAGCCCCTCTGATATCAGCTTTGGAGCATTTCATGATGAATCGCACAGCTGTAAAATGGCTAGGGCACTACTAAAGCCCGCCCATCAGTGCCGGTGACGTCAACGGGAACACTGCTAGGTGGAAATCTCTCTATAAATATAAACAAACAGCCCCTGCCCTACATCACGAATGGCAAGGGCTCTTTGTTTATATTAGAAATGCGCCGATGCCTATGTCAAAGGGGTTCCCTGGGTGAAAATGGGGATATCCCTTTAAATGAGTTCTTCAAGTTATTTTGGTCATGTGGATACCTAATATGTGTATTTTTTTCATTCAAGTATGTAAACTAAAATGCATTTTATGAAAAATAATAGTTTTTTTGCAAGCTTTTTTAATTAAAAAATGTCATTACATTTTTATAATCCCATTAAAAAACGACTGTCTTACAAAATTATTTATTAGCATAAGCTCCTGTAAGCTCATACATTATGCTCTGTGCCTTTTTGGTACAGGCTGCGGTTCGGGCGACACTAGCATGACCTAACAGCGGAATTAGTCCACAGACATGGCTGGAGTCCTTTGTAGGTCCTCAGGGCCGACTGCAGAGAGCTTACCAAGCCTCCCATCAGATCACTGGCAGCTGTGGTTCATGCTGTGGTTACAGACCTTGGCAATTAAAGGGTCAACAGTTGGGACTGGAGTTATCACCGATCCTGGCAGTAGAACAAAAGGCTGTTCTAAGAAACGAAGCCCCCCTGCTCTCTGACAAAAGACAGTGGGTGCTCTTTAAGGGGTCTGGTACTTCCACTTTATAGAGGTATTTACAAGGCACCTGCACATTGAAATCTACTTGTTAGACACAATACAGTTCTGCAAAGGAATCTTTATATACCTTGTCATTATACGGAGATGTGTATGCAGGCGTCCCTGCATTATCATCTGTCTCCTGCTGCAGTGTGAATGTAGCAATGGGTGACTCATTCAGCATTTCATAGTCAAACATGTTGCTGGATCATAGCACAGTTTTCTCTGATTTTAGGAGAAAAAAAAACTGCTTCTGGCGCATGAACGCCCAGTCTCTCCACCTCTGTCTGATATTTAAAAGTAAATTTTATTTTTTTCTTACATTTTAATGGCAGAAATAATTAGAAAACTCTAACTCTTTGCTCTGTATAAACCCACAGCATGTGGATCAAGAATAATGATAAGCATGATGTTGATATATTAGCTTTTGCCAACACACACCCATGTAATTATGCAGAAAGCCACCCACGTTCTTTGGACACAAATCATTAATATCTTAGATGACAACCGTTGACTAATGTAAAAAATACTACCAGATAATACAGAAGGTTGTGAGTACCAACTGTATCTGATTATTAGACATGCAACTTTTCAACATTACTAAAGATCATTTTTCAGATGTTCCTCTTAAAAATTAAGGTCATAGAGCCATCCCAAAAGCACTCAGGTTATTACTTCACAAGAAATTGTATTATATTAAAAAAAAGAAACTAATAAAAAGCAACATTTCCAAACTTCTTGCATTCTCTCTATTGCTGTCTGTCAATCAATCAATTCATATTTCTTTCTATCAGGGCTTGACAAAACCATGTTGTGAAATCACCATGGCACCTAGAAAATCAGCCCTGTTGACCCGGTTCTGCATACTGTCCTTCACAAATTCACTAACAGCATGGGGATCATCTCTCTCCACAGAAGTGATCACAGACTGCTAGTACAAGGCAGACTAAACATACAATGGCCGTCATATAATGGCGGAGCAGTGTGTTCTTCATGCCTCAATCTCACATTTGTCTACTCTGTACCTAAAATCTGTTTAAGGCTTCATTCACACGACCGTATTTTGTTTCCGTGTCCGTTCCGTTTTTTTTGCGGACCGTATGCGGAACCATTCATTTCAATGGGTCCGAAAAAAAAACGGAAGGTACTCCGTATGCATTCCGTTTCCGTGTGTCCGTATTTCCGTTCCGCAAAAAAGATAGAACATGTCCTGTTCTTGTCCGTTTTGCTGACAAGGATAGGCATTGTTACAATGGATCCGCAAAAAAACGGAAACACGGATGCCATACGGAACGTCATCCGTTTTTTTTGCGGATCCGCAACTTGCGGCCGGCAAAACACATACGGTCGTGTGAATGAAGCCTAAAGGGAGTCTTTCACCTGTTTTTCACCTATATAACTAACAGCAGTGCCCAACAGAAGATTGCATACACATCCCAGACATACCTGTGTGCACTGTGTCCCTTTATTCCATGTCCAGGAAAAGCACTTTTATTCTGCAGGAAAGCAACTCCTAAGTGCCCAGCTGAAAGTGAAACTAAAAACAGCTTTCTCTCCTGACTCGATTTCTAACAGCTATATCTTCTGATATACTGGATATAATGATGCGATTTTGGTATCATTTTAAAGCATCGAATGTCAGCTTTCAAAGGTCTGAACCATTCTTCTATTTCCTACCAATCCCAAGATATGCGCAGCTAAAGCAGCCCTCTCGTCCTCAGTCTGGTTTGCCGCAGCAGCAGTGGGCACTTGGGAGCAGTTTTCCTGCAGAATAAAAGTGCTTTTTCTGGACATGGAATACACACACACAGTGCACAGAGGTATGTCTGAGATGTGTATGCAATCTTCTGTGGGGCAGTGCTGTTAGTTATATAGGTGAAAAACAGGTGAAAGACTCCCTTTAAAAAAGATGCACAAATTGGCAAGTTGTTTGGCCCAATCTGGAGCAATTAGGGATTCTACATTTTCTTCTGACTTGTTTGAAAAGGGTCAGGTTTATTGAAGGGGCAGCCATTCATAGGAAAGGGAAGTGGTGTAACATGGTCCATTTTGCACCAAACTTGTCCCACAAATCTGGCGTAAAATTCTGTCTCAAAGTAAGTCAATCAACAGTTGGTATAGAATTACACAGGAGGGTCTATCACTGTTACATTTATCATCCAGCCTGATCCAGTTTGATAAATCTGGTGCAGTTTTAAACATCCTATCCAAGTTTATGCAATTTATAGGGTCAGTAAATCTGGGCCACGGTATGCAGCAGTCTTGTCAGTAGACGGCACATCATAGGAACATGATGGAGGACAGTATTCATAGAGGGGAGGCCTTGCAGTGACTACTGGGAGTGAGAAAGCTCTGAAGGGGGATATAGCCTTGTTGAGATCTTTGGTATAACAGGGAGACTTCTTTGACTAATGTGGGGTTTGCTGGGAATTTAAATTTTTTTTTATAAATATGCTGCCTTCACTCCTCAACTAGACTTTTTGGGGCCTTTGCTGGCAACTTTTTGGCCAACATTCGTTCAAGCCTGATCTATCCACAGTTTGATTTGTTGCATGTGATTACATAACTTGAGTTAAATTATAAAGAAGATATCTTCAGTAAAGCTTTTTAACATCAGCAATTAAATAAGTTTACATCTTCTTAAGATGACCATGCTCCTTACATAGCTGTCATCGAACAATCAGTCAACCAACAGCTATTCCTCACAACTAGAGATGAGCGAACGTGCTTGAAACGAGCACTGTACCGCTCGGCTCCCCTGCGCTCGCATGGGCGCAGGCAGCCGCTTCCGTCCTCCTCAGGAGGACGGAAGCGGCTGCCTGCGCCCATGCGAGCGCAGGGGAGCCGAGCGGTACAGTGCTCGTTTCGAGCACGTTCGCTCATCTCTACTCACAACTCATTCATTCCGACACTTCTGACGCTGACAGAGCTTTGGGATTCCCTCGTATGAACACATTTAGAATTTCTTTCCCACTTATAAATAACACCTGCACTGGGAAAATATATTTTTTTATCACAATTTCAAAAAAGACATTCTTTTTCACACACATATAATTTAAGCATCATTTGAGCTCTGTAAATTGAAATCACTATAGTCAGGTTTATTCTGAGCATCATAATGTGTGTTAGTTATATTTACAATTGATTTTTCTGGCGAAAGAGAAAAAAAAAAACACTGTTCCACATGAATCACTCATCTTGCCGTCTTTTCTATTGACTCATCATTAGAGTACACATCCAATGGCTATGCAAAGTCTCTCAGTACACAGATAGTAAAGAACACAATCCATCCTATTCCTTGCGTTTTTTTCCTTTTTTTTGTTTGTATTGAACTTGAACTTGATTGAACATTTGCCTTGTTTGTACCACTGGGAGAAACCTTTAACAAGGCCACATAGACGGAGAGTAAGAGCATGAGATGGAACTTCTAGTGACCACTCCAGCACTCCAAGCTTGACGGTCAACTAGGTAGAAAGTCGAGCTAAACCTGAGCTCACACAATCTACAGAAACAAGTAGGTGTGAAAAGCTAAACACAATATGCGGATGCAGTGAATGCAGAGAAGCGTTATACCTGCGAAAGCTGATTTATCTCAAGAGCTGCATTAAAACATTGCTGAGGAAAAAAAAATGGAAAAATAGTAACCTTACTGATGAACATTGAAATGTAACATATAAAACTGTAACCAATAATGAATAATATTTCTACCGTCACTCTTTTCTATAATTTAACTCCCTAAATAAAGAGAAGGGCTATTCTAGTGCCTCCTCAAACATCAAGCACCCTAAAGCACCTTCCCTCATGCAATGCATGGTTCTTTTATACCCCTGAACCTGTCTGCACCCCCTATGGTACAATACTCCCCCCTCCTTCCCTACCACATATACTATGTAAAGAAGAATCCTGTGCATCCATTTATTTGGCAATTTTATGGCAACCTGAGCTTGTCCTGATTTGCATATACAGTGTGCCTGAACTCACCCACATTTACCATCTGTAAGTGGTAATTCATACGCCATACTCCTTTTAATGTCAGCATCAGTAAAGGTCCCTTTATATGGGACAATATTATAGCGTTCCTTCCCGACAATCTGCTGATCGCTAGCAGAGCAGATTTACATGCACCGATCCTCTCCAGAGTTCGGGGGGAGTGATCGCTAATGCCATCACTCTTCCCCATAAGGACTTGTTGTTTGCCAGCATGATCTGCTGCCGGATCATTTTTGTGTGCGCACAAACGATCAGATTACCAGATGAACTAGTGTCTTGCTCGTTCATCAGGTAATCAGTGGTATATTTACACCGCCTGATCATCGCTAACAAGCATTACTTTGTGTAAAGGCCCTTAAAGCCTTGTGCATACCAATGAAGTTCACCCCAGACATGCATCACACAAATAAAATACCTAATATTGCATAAAATATAATGCAGTATATGGCTTTCCTTATTGAAAACCTGTACTTCTTACAAAATGTAATAAAAGCTAGGTTTTATCTGCATATAGTTATATTGGTAAATTTTGTTTTCTGTTACATAGTGACATTAAATAATAACACAGGGGTCATTTATCATTTGAGATTGTTTTTATGTCACTTTTAAGTCTGATTTGCATTGTGTGGTTGGACCAAATCTGTGAAATAGTGCACAGATTTCATTTATTCGGTGCAACTGCACTGTGTTGCATGACTTAGTCCTAAAAAATACACTAGGGGGTTATCTGGTGTAGGATGCAAATTTTCTGCAACATTTCAAGTGTCACAGACTGTAAGGGTACGCCTACACAATGACATTTGTAGTGCGACAATTTATCACAGTAATGTGCAAAATTTTTATAAAGACATTCTATGGTTTCGCACTGTGATATGACACGACAGTCACACAAAGAACCATCCAAGTTGGATTTTTGTGCAGCTGTATTGTCACAGTCGCAGCATGTCGCAGTGTGACTCCATAGACTATCATTACAAAGAATGTTGCACTACATAAATGTTGCACCACACGTGTGGCAGAGTTGTTGTACCCTTCATGTTCTCTAGCTGTACCCTAAGTGTGCCATAATCCAGGCCTAATCTCACTTTTGTGCCTTAAACTTAGACCACAATGAAAATTGGGGTGTCTCCAAAATGTTGCAGAAATATCACAAAAAAGGTGCAATTGGCATGTCATGCAACATTTTTACACAAAAAAACCATAAGACTGAAAAAAGACATCTGTCCATCCAGTTCATCCTGTTATCCTGCAAAGTTGATCCAGAGGAAGGCAAAAAACCCCTGTGAAGTAGAAGCCAATTTTTCTCATTTTCCTTCCCGACTCCAGTCAGGCAATCAGAATAACTCCCTGGATCAACGACCCCTCTCTAGTAACTATAACCTATAATATTGTTACCCTCCAGAAATACATCCAGGCCTCTCTTGAACCCTTTTAGTGAATTTACCATCAGCAGACGCTATCGGCAACCTAGGTTTCAATATGCATTGATCATGAAAAAACATACTGACTGACTCGCCCCCTGTTCAGTTCTGATAATAATATACTCGCTTTCTCCCACACAATTCATGTGCTTGATCTTAAAAAAACACACTAAAACCCCGCACTAGTAAACTACACAGTGTACTAAAAACAATCTGCAATATGTTTAACATAATATAATATAGCAGTATCTGGCGAGATGCACAGTAGGAGTCCAAGTCCTGGGTTTTTTTCACTGATACAAAAGATGTGTTCTAATCTCTAATCAGGGACTCTTATTAAATGATGCAGAATGGAACTCAGAGGGGGCGGCACACTCCCAGATTCTCATTTTATCCTCATTGGGTTTGTAATTTTTTTCTACAAAAAAATCTTCATCATAACCTAAATTATATAGAGTAATCTATTACAATGAGAGGTTACTTGAAGTGGGCATTGATTCACATTAACCACATAGTAGCATAGTTTGTAAGGCTAAAAAAGATTTACGTGTATCCAGTTCAGCCTATTCTCATATAATGTTGATCCAGAGGAAAGCAAAAACCCCAATTAGGTAGAAGCCAATTTTCTTAATTGTAGAAGAAAAAAAGTGTTTTACTGTGAATTCTATGATGAGAGAATAAATAGGTCCACACACAATAGCTAAATGGAAAAAATATATAGTTTACTTAACCCACGGCATCAGGAAGTGTACGCTTCCGGGTGGTGTACAGACGCCCCGAGTGTACACTAGATGGCAGGCCAGGATAAGAAATGAGCAATTTTTGGATTTAACTCCATCTAGTGAATCCCTGATTACTCATAAAGAAAAAAAAAACCTACAATATATTAGCTCATATTTGAGCTTTAAAATAATCACAAAAAATAAAAAAATGTTAAAAAATATATAAAACATAAAAAATATAAAAAAGTTCAAATCACCCCCCTTTCCGTATAATGAAAAAATAAATACCTAAATAACAATAAATATAGACATTATGGGTATCACAGTGACCGAAAACGCCCGTACTTTTAAAATATAAAAAAAAATTCCAATACGTCGAATTGTGTGGCGGAAAAAAGCGTCCAAATGGCGATTCGCCATTTTTTGTCGCTTTTTTTCTAAAAAATAAATAAATAAAAAGTGATCAAAAAGTCATACACACCCCAGAATGGTATCAATAAAAACTTCAGATTGCCCCGCAAAAAATGAGCCTCCATACAGCTCCGTACACATAAATACCAAAAAGTTATAGGGGTCAAGATATGACAACCAAAAAAAAAAAAGGCCAACTTTATAATTATTTTATCACTATCAAAACGCAGGAAAAACTATACATATTAGGTATCGCCGGATTCGTACTGACCAGTAGAATGAAAGTAACCGGTCAGTTTTAATGAAAATCGAACGTTGTAAATAAGAAACCCGTAGAACTGTAGCGGAATAGCGTTTTTTTTGCAATTTCACCCGATTTGGAATTTTTTTCCCGCTTCCCACTACACTATATGCAATATTAAATGGTGGCGTTGGAAAGTACAACTTGTCCCGCAAAAAAAGCCCTCATACAGCTATGTGAACAGAAAAATAAAACAGTTATAACTGTTTGAAGGCAGGAAGCGCAAAACAAAAATGCATAACCGAAAAAACCTCCGGGGTAGAAGGGGTTAAATGATTAAAAAAAATACAGAAGAAACAAGTAATCATAACAAGTACAATAAACAAGAATAAAACCAAAGATATATTTAGCTATGAGTTAAAAATACATCTGTCCGGGGGGAGCCCTCCACTGGATCACCAGGGATATGCAAAAGTAGTTGACTTCTTGACATGGGTGCACCTGAGCAGTCATGTCACTCCTGAACATCTGCATGTTCCATGGACCCCCCTTGGGCTTACAGACACTCACTTTATATACCTTAGGTGACTATTGATTAACTATGGACACTTGTAAAGATTAACCTTTGTTTAGATGAGGCAATGTTTGCGAAGTGTCCAAGACACAGCCATAAATGTACAACCAGACCCCAAATACACAGACTGTATGGTCAACAATAGAACAATAGTAAAGATAAGACAACTATGAGACAAACACAGCAGAGTAAGGAAAGGTATACAAACAAGAAGACATAAGTAAATTGAATATAAAGAACATTAATACAAAAAGTAATCATTCGATATACAAAAAGCCTTTCAAATTCCAAATCTGAATCACTATAACTCCTTTGGTCAACAACCCTTCTCCAGTAATTTATAACTAAAATGTGTAATATTATTACACTCCAGAAATGTATCCTGGCCCCTTTCAATGAATTCACCATCACCACCTCCTCTGACACAGAGTTCCATAGTCTCACTGCTCTTACCATAAAGAATCCTCTTCTATGTTGACTGAAACCTTCTGTCCGCTTGTCACAGTCATGGGTATAAAAAGATCATGAGATAAACCTTTGATACAATATATCTATATGTAGTTATTAGGTCACCTCTCAACTGTTGTTTTCTAAATAACCCTAATTTTGATCATCTTTCTGGGTACTGCAGTCAACCCATTGCATAATTACTTTAGTCATCCACAATTAAACCTGCTCAATCTCTACTGTATCTCTGTGGTTCACTGGTGCCAAAATCATACATAATACTCCATGCGTGGTCTAATGGTGTGTAAAGTGGCAGACCTATGATCTTATCATGTGAATCTAGGTCCATTTTGATGCCCCCGTGACCTTATTAGCTTTGGCCACAGATGTCTGACACTAGTTGCTACAGTTTACTGTCAACTAAAAGTCCATTTACGTATCGTTTTTACCCAGTGTTTTATCATTTAGTACGTACCGTGACATGTATTTTTACTGTTTACAGGTGCATAACCTTACTTATCCACATGCATCTGTGAAAGATGTGTTAAAGGGAATCTGTCACCAGTTTTATTCTGCTAGGATCTAACAGGTCCCCATATTCATGAGCTCCTGGCTCTTTCCACCCACCTGCCTTTGATTGACAGTTTTTTCCATATGAATCAGCAGCAGTTGGGCGAGGAGAGCCAGGAGCTCATGAATATGGGGACTCACTGGCATGTGCTGGAGCTGGTTAGCACAAGATTTTAGCAAAACAGCTGGGTCAATTAAAGAAAGTGACCCAGCATTTTGCTACCAGGATCTGTCACTTGTTTATGTTACCCTTGGTTAGGACACCATAAAACTGATGACAGATTCCCTTTAACCCTTTCAGCATCGGAGGTTTTTTCATTTTTTCGTTTTCATTTTTCACTCCCTACCTTTTTGTGGTTGTAACTATTTTATTTTTCCAGTCAAATAGCTGCAGGTCTAGTGGGGAGCTGGAAAAAATTGTCCTCACACTGTTGCCCCCTAGGGCCATGCAATGAAAGGAGGGGGCACATACCCTTTCTGGGGCTCCTGCCTACTCGTAGCTGGGGTGCCCTTGATGATAGGTGTTTGGATGGGTGCAAGGCAGGGCAAGTAGAGTGCAAAGTATGGCCAGAGTATGGTGTAGGAGTCAGGAAACCAATCTAGAGATTGAAGTAGCAGTGTATGGATTAAGGGAATTATGGCCCCTCTTGCTAAAGTCTCTCTCAGTAGAATCTATGACAAACAATACTCTGGTAGTGGTGGCTGTAATCTCCACTGTGGCATTCATGGTTTTAAAGGCTCATCTGGCCAGGACACATCCAAGTGTGAATGGTGTCTTAACAGTGTCATTAACTTGCAGCAAAGTCTGAATGGCTGTAGTAGCAGATTATCTTGCTGACTCCTATGCAGATTCCAAGTTCTCCAATTATCTATTTTATCTTTCACTCCTTCTCTTTCTGTGGATCTTGCAATAATTCACACAGACATCTGTTAGTCTCTGAAACTTGAGGCCCAAGAAGACGGAGCACAACTCTTCCCTAAGACACCCTGAGTCAGGGGTAGATGAATGCTAGATCCCCACCCAGCCTCCTGCACGGGGCTGCACCAGGGTTTTTAACCCTTGGCTGGACCATCCATACATGTTTATACTGGGTATAATACATAACATGACAATACAATACATGGCATAACATTATATAACATTAAAGAACAAAACATTAGAAAATTTATCTCTGCTATTTCAACCCATATTCAGTTGATTTTTATGTAGGTGGAATATCCCCTTAAATCCTACAGTTATTCAGTGAAAGTGGTAGTCCTGAGAATGTGGTAAGTACAAGTGCTGAGAACATGAAATCTTGATTTCTCATAAACAACTCACCACAGTCATATGATTGACGCCACCTCTTATTATTGCTCTATTTTGAGTTGAGCATTAGACCGGTCATTTGTTCTATATACGTCGCCTGCACCATGCTGTAGTCTAAAATGTATTTTCCTAGGTAAAATGTCCTCTTTTATGACAATTTTCAAACTATTATCTTACTTTTTCTTGCAGTGAACTTTCTAGCCTGTGAAGAAATGGACTTAATGGATCAGTGATTTGGCAAAGTGCAAGTACGTCTTTGTCCTCCAACTATTTCCAAAGGCTGCCTTGTTAATGTCAATTATGGGATAACTAGGGAAGATTTGTTCGAGCGATTTTTATGAAAGTAAATCAGGCACCATGGATTCTCTTAAAGTACTTTTCATGATATACATTATAAAGGGAACATTATAATAATGGTTACTAATAAGGCAAATAAAAATGGAGTTGCCCATAGCAACCAAGTAAGTGACCACAACTGTTATCCAATCTGCATATTATATTACTGGATACCTAATACAGTTTGTTAAGAGCAGGTAAACCAATTTCATACAAATGGTTTGAAAAATTTATGAGGCATATTTATAGGTTAGTAATAAAACGCCCGTGGCATATGGGATGTCATTTCACTCAAGATTTGTAACTTGTTACGATTTAACATGAAATGTTTATTTAGCAATAAAGTTTCTCAGCTTGAAACTACATGTAGACAGGCAAAGAACACACAATAAAAGCTCCACTATGCAGCATTAATACACAATTATTTGTATTGCCATTTTTAACTTCTGGGAATTGCTGCCGGGGAGTCCATGAGTTATTTACATGGATCCACAAGCTGATGATGGTACTAGAAAGCGGCACGGATCTGAAGTGATGGATCAAAGCTTCCATGCAGAACATGTTTCATGTAATGTATGTGTAAAAGGGCTCTTTCATTTTATGTAAAGCTTTTGAAACAAGCAGTCCGGGTTCCTATATTGATTTAGTCAAGAGCAGAGTTGGAGGGGCAGCAAATATCTCAATGGATAGGGCCTCATGCACATGACCATATCCGCTTTGCAGCCTGCAAATCGCAGATCTACAAAATATGAATGCAATATGTGTGACGTCAGTGGGTCCATGGTACGCAGTTTGCTGACATATACTATCTTGGACATACGGGTCGGGAAGGCACAAAGATGATCTGTGTGCTTCCCACATCCATATGTCCGTTTCACAAAAGGATAGAACATGCCCTATATACCTGGCTACAAAATGCAGACCACAGACCCATTGCAGCCAATGGGTCAGCAAAATGTGGATACGACCCAGATAGTATGTATATTTTGCAGATCTGCAATTTGCGGTCACGTGCATGAGGCCTAAGAATTAATTTCAAACTGGGTAGCCATTGCCTATAGAAGCTAATTATATTCACTGTAACATGAAAGCAAAGACCTGATTAGTTGATATGGATAAATCTACGAGTTTTAAATCTCTCCCCCTTTGTTTTTAGGCAAAACAGCATTCAGGATACTGGGAGATTTCAGCTCTAAAACTTACAGAACTATAATGCAGTTTGGGGCTATAATAGAGGCTAAAACTTAGGAACAGTGCAAGTTAAAGGGGTTATCCCATGTAACGAAGTTTGAATTATTTTGTTGTCCATGCCACGACATGCAACTTACCAAATACATGTGATTATCGATTCTTCCTCCTTTTCTTTATATCTGACCTTCTTTCTCATCATTGTTTACTTTCTGTAGTCAATGGTTACGGCCACCCCTGCGATACCGATGTGGTGGCCGCGCTTGCGCACCATCCTCCTTTCTATGCATTGTAGGCAGTCCTACTTGCTTCGCGGGCTTGAGCATATTCGCGCCTGCGCCATGAATGTCTTGCCTCCGTCCTGCTCAGTATGCCAGAATGAAATTTCTGCGCATGCGCGGTCGTTCTTTCTCCTGCGCTTGTCACTCCTGTCAATGTAGTGTAGAAATGACGTTCAGACGGGAGTGCGCACGCACATAGAGGAGGCGGAGTTAGTAGATCAGCGCTCTCAAGTCAATCAAAAGAAAGGACAACGCCCCCTAACTGAGCGGTTTGTTGAAGAAAACAGAGCAGCCGCGGCATGAAAAATAGAAGGTGGGATAACCCCTTTAAGTATCAATTATATTCAAAAACGTAGTCAGCATTTTATATAGTCAAAAGTACTGAAAATGGCAGTTTCACCAAGAGGCGTGACCTGTATAGTTCTTTATCTGTATGTGTTTTTATCATCATGTATTATTAACCTATTTACAGTATAATGGTGAGTAAACGTTGCAAATAATCTATTCTGCATTACCGTTTTGTACCAATTTTGGATTAAAGGGTCACTAATTTAAAAAATAAAAATTATGCCATAGAGAGGTGAGAGATTAAAGAGGACCTGTCACCACTCCTAACATGCCTATTTTATTAGCTTCATGCATTCCCAATGTAATAACAATTCTGGAACATCTATTCTTTATTATTTTTACTAGAAGTTTTGACTGAATTGCCAGCAGTCTGCAGTAAGAGTACAGAGGAGTGGTAACCAGATGGCACTGCTGAAGTCACTTTTTCATGGGGATAAGCAGAACAATTCCAGCGGGCATTATAGGAATCGCTGTATACGGTGCTCAGTCCTCATACATAGATACACACAAATGTCCAAAACCAGGAGAAAAAGAAAAGAGGATAGCACTCACCAGCTTCTTTTCTTATTTCTTTATTATAAAGATCTCACATGGGGACGGGGGCGGATGCTCCACAACACATGGAGGAAAGTGGTGACGGCAGTTTCGCGCACACGCGCTTCATCAGGCCGCTCAGGCCGTCATGATGTAGCGGCCTGAGGAAGCGCGTGTGCACGAAACGGCCGTCACCGCTTTCCTCCATGTGTTGTGAAGCTAACCGTCCCCCCCCTTCCTCCCAATTTGAGATCTTTATAATAAAGAAATAAGAAGCTATGAAGAAGCTGGTGAGTGCTGTCCTATTTTCTTTTTCTCCTGGTTTTGGATATTACATGGAGAATGCATGTTACTATAAAAATAGGCATGTCCTCTTTAAGGGGATAACACATAGCGCACCTTCCTAGCTGCTGAGGACGGAATCAAGATGGGCCCATATATATATATATATATATATATTGCATGTTTTACTGCTCTGTAGAAATACAACTGCTATAAAACTGAGACAATATGCAAATGCTATACAAACTGACGTTCAGAATTTTGCTCACTCATTGCCATTTTATGTTTATTCAGCAGTTAGTATAATTGAATCTGACCTTTAAAAAGTGTATCTATTATTCAAAATCTATATTTTTAATTATTACCGTGTCTCATAGCTTTTCTGCCTGTGCCCTGATATTCCTATCAATCTATTTGACTGACATGTATAGTGAACTGCATACTTCTCTGCAATCACTGGTCCAATCAAGTACGCAGGGTAAGCTAGGAGAGGTTTGCTGGGTTACACTATGTTCATACTAGCTTTTTTCTGTTAATGAAATGATTGGAATTTATGGCAAATATGCATCAGTTTTATAGCTTTATTATGAAAAATGTACAGTGTCATTACTGCAAATAAAACAGCGGGAAAAGGGATTTAAAAAAATCAGATTTTTAATGGTTGCACATGACTGAAAGTACGACTCTCGGTATATAATTGGAATGTTGGATTTTGTCTGATCATACCACAGATACCTGAACATCCCTAAAATCCCACTGAAACCTTATGGCCCATCTCAATGTCTCTTTACATATATTTTTAGGGTCACAACGACCCATAAACTGATAGGCGTGAACAAAGCCATAGGGCCCATGAGGTCAGACTGTCTCGTCCACTGTATTTAGATATAGGGTTAGGATAAGGAGCTCATTCTCCTCCAAGGAGGGCCTAGCTACAAATCTGTAGCAGGAAGCAATCCTAAGGCTAGGGCTACATGGAGACACTGGTCACGTGACACCTGTCGCGGCCAGGATCGCTGAGTAGCGGGGATCCCATAGAAATAAATGGGACCGCTGCGGCAGTCGCAAGAAATCCAACCGTGTTGACGCTTTTTCCTATATTGTGCAAGCACCATCACCGCTGATGGATTGTAGGGTGGTCGTAACCCCTGGAAACGAGCAGTGTATAATGTGATTGAAAAATGAATCCAGTCAGCAAAGGAGACAATATGGACAATCACAATACATTAGTAAGTGCCTTGTATTAACTTTCTCTACTTTATACTGTAAATGCTGGTATAAGGCATAAACATAAGCCTTCAATAAGGTTGTGCCTATATCTTGCACAACCCCTTAAGGTGAGCCTCCTCTGATTTTACCTTATTTGTGTATTGGACGTACTACCCTATTTTTGCGCTTTTTCACGCTTGTCCAGATACTTCTGGACAAGCCCAATATTCGCAGTGTACTTTTTTTTAAAAATTGCATCCTAATGCAATGGAATCCACAAATAACTTGCCCTGAGGTGTAGATTTTAAATATTCCAATATATGCTGTAGATTTTCACCATGAATTTCACGCATTGCAATAGTGTGAAATCCATGGCACATCCACAGCAAAATCCACATGGAATTTGCGTCGGATTCATTGTGGATTTTCCACACCAAAATATGTCTCGTGTGGACGTATCTGAATTCTTATACCCCTGGTCCTTCTACTTTCTCCTTTCACAGCAGACGGTAAATGTGTAAACTGGCAATGCGATCCACTGATATTTACATATATGCCAATTTATCTATATTCAAGTGAAAGCAGATTATCCTGAATTGATTCATTAAACAGAATGAAAGTGATGGCTGACAATCGGGGAGAAATATTGCCTTTTAAATCAGCGCAGGGCCTTGAACTGTCTAGCAAGGGCGCACCGATGAGTAATAAAGCAACGTGTGCATAGGACGAAAACTGCTTTTGATATCTGTCATCTAATTTAAATTATGATGACTTCAGCAGCAGTTAACAGAATATCTTCGCTGGGGGAGCACTCAGAAGCAAGGATAGAAAGCAATCCAATCTGGTCGAAAAAATAAAGATATCCGTGACTGGATGTTAAATAAAACATCATGCCTTCTCAGCAGGTAGCAGCCTTTTTACTACTCCCCGGGGCATGAGGCAGTAGGTAAACTTGCATCCTTAGCTTGCTGACAGATGACCCCTTGATATTTTAAGTGCTTGAAGCTGATAGACCCGTGTGTGACATGCTTTGTAGTAGATGCATCATCGGCTTTCTATCATCATACCGAATTCTATAAATCACTACGGGCTATGCCGTGGGGAGCCATCGGGAGAACAATTTATGTTTATAAGTTTCTACTAGCCCAAGATAATCTCAAGAGTGGCAAACAAATGAAACTGACTTATTTCCAGGAATCCTACCGAGGGAAGAAATGTTGCCTTTATTTACGAAAGCCCCTCTTACCTCCTGACACGCAATGCATTACACTTTATTAATGTAATTCCCGCCTAGGTTATGTTGGACACGCATTATATTTTCACACTGGGTAAAGGAGAATTTTTTCTTTTTCTCCCCGGCTTCCTAACCTCTGTAAATGTATACTTTGAACCAGATCTGTACACATTGCTCAGAGGAATAACAATGTTAGAGGGGAAAACGGAAAAAAGAAGACAACTTAAGTTAAAGGGAACCGGTCATCTCCGAAACACCCCCTGAACTAGAGTAAGCGGTGTATAGTGTAAGTGATGCTGAATCCGAATATGTAAGCTTTATCTTCATACTCACTTCCATTCCGACGCTGTGATAAAACTTACATATTCGGATTCTGCACCACTTACACTATACACCGCTTACTCTAGTTCAGGTGGTGTTTCGGAGATGACAGGTTCCCTTTAAATTGGCAAAATGCGCCGAATGACACTTAAAAAAAAATGAACGCATACAACTATCTTAAAACAATCATTTTTTTTTCATCAGGTTACTATGGAAACTGTATGAATTTTCGCAGGGTTTGCCAAAAGAATGATAAGCTTACTAAATTGATTGCCTTACAATTGTTGATATTTTAACGTATCCATTAGAAATCAAGTCTTGTACAATTAGTTGAAGGCTAAAAATAGCGAGTAGCGAAGGTTTTCAATGTCTTCTGTAATCAAACGAGATAATAAATTCCAAGTGTGAATGCACAAATCCTCATAAACTGTTCAGGAAAAGTTTCCAAGGCTGCTTCCGTAGTCCAAGAAAATCTTTTCACTGTGTCATTCAAAGAGGACATGTCACCACAAAACACTGTGACATCTGCAGGCGGCGGGTTATAGAGCAGGAGGATCTGAGCAGATTGATATCGTTTTATGAAAAAGATTTAGTAAAACTTGTCATTTATACATGCAAAAGTCTCCTTTTTCTGACACTGTACTGTCAGTCAGAATGAAGACTGCCCCCGTGAACAATGAAATCAGAAAAAGCAGAGATATAAATGTATAAATTACTGTTTTACTGAATCTTTCCCCATAAAACTACATATCAATCTGCTCAGCTCCTCCTGATCTATAACCTGCTGCCTGCAGCTCATACACCATGTTCAACGTGACGGGTTCCCTTTAACTGTTTTTTTAGCTATCATCCCTGCAGGATGGCATAGTTTTTACAGTCTCCAATTTGAGACGGACCTAGACCTTACACCATTCCTTCTTATCTACCTGGTTCCTGAATACAATGACAGAATGACTGTGACAGACAAAGCTTTAGAAGTAATTGAGGATGGGTGAGGGTGGGAGTACTGTATTTCACTGAACAGACACAGTGTATGGAGACTTAGCTTTCAGACAATTCTCTTTGGAGAACAAGCACACAAATTTGTTTATCTCAGCCAAACCAAAGACCCCCACCTGTAGACAGCTTCTGAGCTATGCCAAATGCATCTCATCCAACCAACCACTATCCTACTCTGTTCTGATGAGGGGCAAAAACTCTTAAACAGTGCTGTCTACGGAAGGGTGTCTCTAATTTGGCTGATATGAGATAAAATAAGTCCCCATTCAATGTGGTGTTTCTTTAGTGAAAAACAGTTTCACCTCTGAATAACATTTGAAGGCATCACATCCAGCCATCCAGTACCCTGCTCTGTACTGATGGAAGCCCAAAATACTGCTTTCTTGTCTGGCTGATACAAGCTAGAAATACATGGAAGGGATTTGACACAATCTTTTACATGTAATGCTAAATAAAAAGTTAAAGGTACTACAGGCACAAACTAAAACTTTAGCCTTGGGCCAAAGTCACGGTGCATGTTCCTATGGTTGGGGCAGCATGAAACTGCTGACAGGCTCCCTTTAGGTTTTTATAACAAACATACAAGAGTATTTTTACATCTGAAAAGAGTTTGCTCATTGAGAGAACCCCTTTCCATGTGTTCTGTTAGGACATATGAACATTATAGAGGGAACCCTGCTCTCCAGAACCCCTGGCTGAAGCCTTCCCCAGCAATAAGCTGTTATCAACTCATGTTTCTGAAGACGGCTTCCAGGCTGGCATACACATGGTTCTGAGGGACACATGTAAGTGTCTCTCAGAACCATGCAAGGACAGTAGCAAACCTTAAAGGGGCTATCCCATGACTAATGTAAATAATAAAAATAAAGCATCATAGAGTGCATGACAGCTTTCTAACAAAGCTAGAACCAGCCCTGTACCTCTCATGGATCCAGAGATCTCCCCATTCATTGCTCTGCTAGATTTATATCAATCTGGCAACTCAAGGGGAGTGTCTTTTCTGCTGCAGATAAGGGGGCGTGTCTCAGCTCTCCCTATCACAGCTCAGGAGGCAGTTGAAGATGAAACTGAGCATGTGCGGCCATCTCAGTGAGCCGGACATAGAAATAAGGAAAAAACAGCAGGTGGAGCTATACAGATACATTTTATTGAATTGAATTACAAATACAGTCAGGGTTAAAATTACAGCTGATGTTGCTGTACGTGCTGTATGTAAGTGCCCCTTAAGTTGACAATGGTGCCCACTGTATACTAATATACCACGTTTGGCTCATGCTATCAGGTCTTACTTAGGAAACAATACTTTTCTCCAACAAAATGCTAATATAGGGTGCAATTACATGCAGGTCATAGGGTACTAAATGTGCAAATATGATTCTGACAGTATCGATAAGACACAAGTTACTACAAAAACTCAACTGTAATAATATGTGGTGCAACACCTGCAAAATAACAGCTTATTTTTACCTCATTGCTTACTTCAGGCAAAACATTTGACACTCCTCTCCCCTTTGATGGTGTGATGTGATCAGCATTTAAATAACCTGATAATGGTGTCCTGGTCTCCTTGAAGCAAGTTTTGCTACATCACTCAGCCTCCTTTACCTCTAAAAGGACATGTTCTTAGTTGCTGACACATTAGTAATATATATGGGATTTCATTTCACTTGAATCATTGGCATTTTCTCTTCTAGGGCAATGCAACTGAATTACTAAGCAGAACAGAATACGAGCTTGCAGATTCTATTGGCTAAGAATACAATCCTTTTCATGGACGTGTTTTAATACAATTATGCTAACATAGTGCAGAAGTGAGAAATGAACAAATATTCAAATTCATGGAATCAAATTATTCTTATCACTTACAAGAATAAAAATCAATTAAAGGAAAAAGTAGAAAAACAGGTTTGAAAAGCTAAAATCAGCAGGGATTTCAGAAGAAATATGAGTTTTTATATTAAATATAATTTTTAATTGACCATGATAAAAATCGATATATTTTTTTTTAAATCCTACAATTCTGCAGTTTTCACACAGGCCACTGGGCTTCAAGTTGTCTGATTCTTCCTGTTCTGTCTCAGCAGTCATCTCATTATCATCTCAGAATTACTATGCCAAGTAACACCTATATATAGATAACACAGGATCTACCACTTATAGTAGGTAGTGATCACCGCTTACCTTCCGCCTAAACAATTACCTCTGCACACATCACAGAACACACCTAGAACACTCTCCAATAGAAGTTAGGAGTCCTCCCTTCCACAAGTTCCTATGGTCCTTATGGCCATGGTCCACATCTATCCCTGTCTTTCAGTCTATCTATCTGTCCATTTACATATCATTTATCTTACATGAACTTAGGGGGGCATTTATCATCCCCTCAGCACCAGAAAAATGGTGCCAAAAAGTTTAAAAAAACTGCGGCACACACTGCTGTCACACAAAATGTAGTGACTTTTTGCGGCTTCTACTCACTAATCACCAGTTTTCAAAGTGGCGAGCGGCCAGAGTAGGCAGTCTGTCACATGTATTATGATCTATACCAGGAAACTAGGAGATTGTAGCTAAGATCTACATCACCTCCCTTGAACTTAATACTTGTGTGTAAAACGTCAACCTTGATAAAGGCCTCCGATATCTTTAAATTAAAGCTTCTCAGACCTTTTCTTCCTCTTCTGCCAAACCGTGGAGATACCAGCGGGTGTGGGACTTGTAGACGTGGTGTAAAAAATGTGCTGTGAAAAATTCTTTTGGTCTCACAGTGACCTCATAACAGTGTCAGCCACAATGTTACAATCTTGTCATTGACAGAAGCCCCAGTGCTAGTCACAGCCCTACAATACCAATCACAGTGCCCCAGTATCTGCCCTTGTCCTCTTAGCCCTCACAATGCTTTCTATGTTATGCTTCTGCTGCTCTTAGGTACAGCTCATCTGCTGAGACAGGAGCATCAGGTCCTGGGGGAAAGGGGACTGTCATGCAGGATCAGGGGAACTTGGGAGGCAGGAAATAAGGCAGAGTAACTTTACATTCGGGGTGGACTGGGAACTTAAAATGGTGCTGGAAAAAAACCCATAAAAGTGGCCCCAAAGTGGCAAATTAACAGAAGGCTGGGCAACACACTAGTGCAACATATCATCCCAGCAGAACCAAATACCACAGTACAGCACAATATATTTCCCCAAAAGCTGTTCTTCTGTTGTGTACATCAATATCTGCCATTTTCTGTCTTACTGCAGTTGTCTCTGATTAAGATATGGAGCAGGGGCTTAGGAGATGAGATATAGGACACAGCAGTTGAATTCAGAAGGACATGAGTGGTCGCTGGTGGGGTACATGAGTTTCTGATTCTCACAGCATTAATTACCACTCAGAGCTCATTATCAACCTGGCCTGTGGCAGAGAAGAGGGCTTGGGTGACCCCTTGGGCATTGGACCACTGACAAATTTCCCTGTGAGGTCTATGGCCATCCCGTCCAAAAAGGGTCCAGCTGTGCGTGGAGACTTATTGTCAATGCTCCTTAAGAAAATAATATGCAAGGTGGTATCTGCCAAGGAAAGAGAACCATATAGCTAGTGCCACCTAGTGGAAGTGGCTCTCTATGAGTCAAAGTCCAACTTTTTAACAAACCTTGGGACACAACACGGAAAAATAGCTAAGCCAAAAATCCATCCGTAGACAGCTGTTTCAGGGTGTTTGCCCCTCATGAGAATGAGGTAGGGTTCTGGCTGGCTGAGTGCAATGCCTGGGATGCAGCTTAGGCAGAGTGCTAAGTCTCCTTAAAGAGACCAGCTGTATATGGTGATCTGCTGGAAGTCAATGGGACATAACAAGAAAAAATAGCCATTTTCCTGTATGTCATCTAATGTGTGGAAGATCACAAGAACGTGGAAAAAGATATTCCATAAATATAAAAAGTTTCAACCACCTTAACGGAGAAATCTAATAATTCCATATCATCCTGCATCACTTAAGGGGCTGTATCCCATTGTGCTTGATGCATGCCATCACTCATCAATGGGAGGATCATTCACTGACAGCCATATGCTGGCTGGAGCACAGAAGATATAAAAATGGATTCACATTACTATGTGATAATTAGATTGCAGCATGAAGTCACTGCATGCTTAACGGCAGCTCCTTGAATACACTGACATAACTCACAGGTTTTTGTGCTATTACATAGCTACATGGACAAGACACTTGTAGGCAGATAAACTAACTAACCATATGGTCTCCAAATAAAAGCTGCATGAATATCTTATTTGTGAATAATCAATGCGAGGTAACTGAACCGAAAATGATGAATGAATATGAAGTGAACCTTTGCTATTTAATCTCTAGTTTAAGGTTGTGCTACATGTTTCTACAGATCAGTGATGGTGAACCTTTTAAAGACTGAGTGCCCAAACTGCAACCCAAAACCCACTTATTTATCGCAAAGTGCCTACACGGCAGTATACCCTGAATACTACAGTCCAATACAGTATGTCTTCCATGTACTTTATCATTTAGCTATAATAACCTGCCTACATTCAGTGCACTGCCTGTACTGTTCATAGTGCTCCCTGCGCTGATGAATGGCAGGTAAAGTCAAAGGAATAATGGTACACCATAGACTTTTACCAGGGTGGGGGTGCCCACAGAGAGGGCTCTGAGTACCGCCTCTGGCACCTGTGCCATAGGTTCGCCACCACTGCTATAGATAATGATCACATACGTAGTGCTGTCATGTTATCAGCCGGACCAGAAGGGCAGAGACTGCAGCTGCCTCTTTACACAGTGCAATCATCCCATATAGTAATCTGGACGCATGGGGTATTTATAGTCATATCCATACATGAGTGATGAGCAAAGCGAGCTTCAGATGCTACATCCAAAGTCGCTGCGTTCAAAACTTCAGATTAATACTGTACAGAGATCCGTCTCCATATTACAATGTATGGGCTCCAATGAACCGAAGTCACTTATTCACAAAGTCGTGCAAAACTTCATTGAATAACTTTGGTAGTTGATTTTTAAAAACCACTTTACAATTTTACACCAAACTCAGCTTCGGTTCCAACTGGTACCTTAGAACTGAAGCCGAGTTCGGCTCTAAGTTTGGTTTTCCACTGTAAAAATCAACTACTTAAGTTATTTACCAAAGTCTCGCACGACTTCGTGAATATTTGACTTCGGCTCATCAGAGCCCATACATTGTAATACTGTATGAAGACGGATCTCCATACAGTATTAATCCAAAGTTTTGAACAAAGCAACTTCGAATGTAGCGGGTGAAAATTTATGAAGTCCCCATACAAATAAAGTGTATGGGGGCCTTAAAGGGGTATTCCCATCTCACAAATGTAGTTTGTATAGTTAGATATAGCCATACCAATATTATTACTAATAGAATGTATTTATATAAAATGTACCGATTAGAAGATTTGCCTATTTGTATATCCATTGTCCCACACACATCAGTCAGGCCGTTGCCCCTAGTTACGGCCACCGTGGCCACGTAGTAGTGGTGGCCGGCTTATTCTTGTTCAAACCCGCTCTGAGGTAACTGCTGTATTGTGAACGCACATTACATGAACATGCAGAGACACATCTTAGGGTTGTAGCATTTTTATCTGCACTTCCAAAACACAGAGAAACGGTTCCTGTTCCAAGATCAATTCATCTCTAAGGAGCAGGATCTGTTTGTCTTCGTTTTGAACAGATCCTGACCATTGTGTTTTGGGATGGTAGCGTCCAAAACGCAGATGTGAAAGTACCAGAAAATGTGTCTCCACATGCTCATGCAATGTGCGTTCACAATACAGCAGTTACCTCAGAGAGGGTTTGAAAAGAAGCAAGCCGGCCACCATTACTACATGGCCACAGTGGCCGTAACCAGGGGCAACAGCCTGACTGATGTGTGTGGGACAATAGAAGATTTACCTATTAGTATATCCAAACGGTACATTTTATATAAATATATTCTATTAGTAATAATATTGGTGTGGCTATATCTAACTATACAAACTACATTTGTGAGATGGGAATACCCCTTTAAGTGTATTTGGTTGAATAAATAAAGGCTTTCAGACATATTTCTATCATACTTTTTCTGAGGACGGAATACCGATGTAACTTATTTACACTGAAGTGAATGAGTGCCATATGCAAATGTAATGCTTTACATATGCACACGTTAAAGGGGTTGTCCCACTTCAGCATGTAGAGAAAGTTAAAATAAGACACTTACTAATGTATTGTTGTCGTCCATATTGCTTCCTTTGCTGGCTGGATTCATTTTTCTATCACATTATACACTGCTTGTTTCCTGGGTTATGACCACCATGCAATCCAGCAGTGATGGCCGTGCTTGCACACTATAGGAAAAAGCACCTGTCTCTGTGGTGGCTGGGACTGTGGGAGCACGCCTAGGCCAGTACTTTTTCCTATAATGTCTAAGCATGGCCCCTTTAATATAAATACAGAAAACCCTATGAAAACATTTTTATACATTTTGTATTTCCAATTCTTAAAAATTCTTGCCCAATAATTGTTACTTGCCCAATAACAGTGTGATTAAATAGCCTGTTCTGTTTCTAAGCAGCTGAGGAAGAAAAAAAAACTCCTGGGTATTGTTCCTAAATGAGTCAGTGATGCTCTAAATCAATATGTGGTTCGCAGGGAAGGGTAGGAGAAATGTTGGCTTCACCCATTGGTAGCGCAATCCTATTATCTGGCCCACATAAGCTGACAAGGGGCAGACTATTTCCAGTAACTATTAATGCTTCATTCCAGGAAAGAGCGATCATTGACATTTAATTGGTAAAAGTTAGAACAATCAAAAGACATTACTTAAGCAGACAATTAGAAAATACAGGCCAGAAAACGTCTCTGTTTAACCCTGCGCCTACACAATGAATAGTACATGAAAAACCGGAGAACTATTTTAATGACCTCCATAGATTAGCAAATTAATGGTACCTTGGAGGTGTGATAAGGACAGGCAAATTAAAACTAATGGTTTGATATTTACCAGCAGATGAGAGGAAAGCTGCCAATGTACACAATTTAGTCAATTTACTCATCTTTATATGTAGGTAGACAAACCAAAACCACCCGCCACCAGAGACATCTGCATGCAGATTATCATAAAACATGGATTATTTAAATACATAAACACACATTCGGCTACGCGCTAAACTGATAATAACTCTCAAGGTGAATATGCTTGTACTGAACTTAGAAAGCAAGATATACCGTTCAGAGCCCGTGAATGGGATTCACTAATCTTTAAATATCTCCCTACAACAGGAACATTCAAGACACCACTGTCTTACACCAGGCAATCATTCCAGCTAACTTGACGCGCACACACATGGAATATTTTTTTTACTTATAGCTGATGTGACCATTAATGTTTGCAGGCTAATAATGTGTAATATAGTCCTCCAAACCCCCCGGCGCACACATCTCTCTCTGACCCTCTGAAAAACCAATACATTGATCCATTCAGTGAGCAACTTCATTCCAATCAAAGTATAAAGTCCACTGGAAACCAGAGAGACAAGAACAGTTACATGTTTGGAATGCCTTGTGTTCTTAGTCATTACACACATATGACTATGAGATGACTAAGAACAGAAGAGGCGTTTGAAGCGTGTAAGCATCCTTGGTTTCTGAAATTATGTATAGACAAAAAGAGATGAGACATCGGCACATCTCACCATCCACATGATAAAAGTTAAACACCAGACATCAATCACCGGGTCCTGTCATCAAATATCTAGCTTGCCCATGAGACAAATACCTACGGTAAAGTGATGCTGGCCGCCCTGGTGTAAATCAGGTTGGTTACAGATAGCATCAGGAAGCATTTAAATCACTGCCTGTCCCAGAGGTGCACACAATCTAAGGATCCTATATCAGATGCACACACAGCACCATTTTTTGTGCAGTTAACCTATAAGTATATTAATTGACTGATGGTTTTCTGGTCGGAATGATTTCGTTGACCCCGGTGCAGAGAGGTACGAAGCACAATGTGTGGTTTTCTTTATCTAGGGATATATGTATATTTTTAACTAGCAATGTTGTAGGCCACACGGTGTGGTTTGAACTCCAGAACTTGCTTACGTATTCAAACCGTCCGCTCACAATATTTGTAAGGTTAAAAAATTATTATGGCAGTTCTTTCTCATCATTACAGTATATTTTGGTTAGCATATTTGGAGCGCTGTGAAGAATTCTACACAAGTTATCCAAATATCTGTAGGCGGTTTCACCAAGGTAATAATAATGTTGCAGCCCAGTCCCATTCATTATAATAGGACTGAGCTGTACATAGAACCTGGAGACCAGGCCTAGGAAGAGGTTGCAGAGCTTGTCCATGTGCTGTGGCCTTTTTATACGGTTATGAGATGGGGGTGCCCAGTCTGCCCCCACCAATCAGATATTGATCACCTATCCAATCCAGATGACAGGTCATCAATATATTACTTGCCCTTAACATACTATTTATAAAAAGGACAAAAAACATGATATGCAGCGGCACACCGCTCTATGCGCAAAGACACAAGCAAACACTGAAAACATGGATACATCTGAATTGCATTGCTGTTATACTTACTATTTGAAAATTAGAAGTTCTTGTACACATTTGGATCAAAATTGTGTCGGGCCATCTACCAGTGACAAGGTTGCTTCCATCAGATAGGAAACACACCAGCAGACTTACCTCTCCTGGGCCTAAGCCTACAAAATTCAGGGCAATGTAGAATCTATCTATACTCTAGATGGTGTAACTTTTTTTTTTTTTGCATTGTACATTTAGGGGAGTGGCTGCCTTCATTTGGGCCATGTACTCCTGTCCATCTGCCCACCTTGTCACTGCTAGATGGGCCGACACAATATTGATCAAAATGTGCACAAAGAGCTTCTAATTTTCATATAGTAAGTATAGCAGTAATGCAATTCAGATTTACCCATATTTCTCCCGTTTGCATGTGTCTTTGCGTATGGGACACAATGCTGCTGCATATAGTGCTTATTTGCTTTTGCACAGCAACCGTGGAAGCATGAACCTGTACCTTACTACATAGTGTTTGGAGGCGCTGGTCTTTCATCTCTTGTGCATTAAAAAAAAAACAAGGACAGAATAGCTGTAGTTTTTGTATTCATGTTCCCCATATAATTAATAATACCTAATCAATAAATTATAACTACCCCTTAAAATATAACTCATCCCACACAAAAAAACAAGCCATCATATAGCTATAGGAAAATAAAAAAAGTTATGCTTTTGGAACGTAAGTTATGTGTAACCCATTCGAATGGAGGGAAGGTTCAAAGACCATGGGACTGGTGAAGATTGTGAATAAAGAGCTCGGCTATTTCTGGTATTGCTATAGATTTTGAATGGAGCAGTAGTATATATGATCAACCGCCACTGTACATTATTGGTTTTCTCATATGCTGTATTATCCCATTTCTGGCACCTCACCCACAAGATATTTAACTTTCATAAGACTATAAAGATGCTGCACTGTGAATAAATGATACACTCTTCTCATCAATCAATAACTATTTTACACTGTACAATGTCTTTTTGTTGTTGGCTTTAAATCGTGCTGAGCCTATTGTCAGCAGGCTCTTCCAGGTTTCTCTCCATCAATGAATTGTCTCGTATAATTTCGTTAAAAGAGTAAGTAACCTTGATTCTGTTCCCAAAATATATTTATGTATTTCAGATCTCATCTGTCATTAACTGGTGTAATCTCTCATCCATCAAAACCTCCCTGAAGACAACAAACATCTTCCTATGACTTTATTACTGTAGCTTACATAAATAAATTTACCCTCATCAGCAAAAGTTAAGCATTGCTTCCATATCAATCTCAGGTTGAAGGCTCATGTTTCAGACAAAGAGGCCTTCTGAATATTGCTATTTTACATTACATTATATATGGACAGAATTAATTTGCACAAAACACTGAGCTACAAATAAATCTAAAGGACAATGTAACAACTCGATCGGTGCTGGTTTTCTTTGATTTACATGGCACAATCATCACTTGTTCTGACGAATGATTGTGGATCCTCATATAGTTGGCATTACTGTTGGCAGCACATCCCCTCTTTACACAAGGGGATATGCTGGTGTCAATTAATTTTATGTCTGCATAAAAGACATAAAATGGTTAATTGCAGACATGTTTAAAAGTCACTGGATTATGTTACAGGATATACAAATGGGTCATCCAGTTTTGACTTTAAACCAAGTCAACAAGTTGCATGATAATGTAACCGTCAGTCATAAAAATGGTAGCCATAAATGAGACTGAATAACATCTACGAGTGGGGTACACAGGCAGCAGTAGTGAGGTTTATGACCTCCTCAGTGGAATATTTTGTCATCTCCTTGTTGACAGGTTTTTGCATGTAGTGGACTAATTAGCTAGCCAGGGATGGGTATATAGCTGTGGAGGTCCTAGATGTCTTGACCCATGTTGGAACCCATGACAAAATATAGTGCAGCCTCTCCAAAAGGACTCTTCTTTGGGAACACCGCCTCCTTATCCAGACCAGATTTTGTGTGACAGATTTTCAGTTCCAGCATATATTATGTATACTGGTCATCTTTTCTGAGATGAGCACCCCTCTAAGAAACCATTTTCCAATACAATTTTGGAAGGTCATCTCAATGAGGTTTCACTGTCATTTTTAGAAAATCCTTAAGAGCCCTTTTCAAACTTGAAATCTGCTTTCTGGCGCAAAAGAATCTGGTACCGACGTCCCCAAGTATTATTTAAGACATATTGATACATGTTTGTAACCTGAAGAAGGGGCCCTTGTTAGCCCCGAAACGCGTCGTTTTACTGGCTGTGCACCTTATGTCTGACAATAAATTATTGTCTTAAATAATACTTGGGGACGTCAGTACCAGATTCTTTTATCCATACGATTCTCTCTTGGTGGGATTTGGCATCCCTGTTCGAAGACTAAACATCTGCGGCTGCATTCTTTGGACCAAAAGTCGCTACAAAAACTCTCTACGTCTACAATAGTGTTGTGCCTACAGCACAACCTCAAAAGGTGAGCCTCCATCTTATCATATTTTATTGATTTGTATTACCAAAACGTATTTCACGATTGTGCGCCCTTGGTTTCTTTTACCCTTTCTCTATATGAGTAAGATCCAAAGACGCCAACATTAGAACTTTTCAAACTTGAGGAAGACTTTATTTTTGACATTGTTGCTGCAACCTAAAAATAATTTAGTGCTGTACATTGCAGCCAATCAAATTCCAGATTTCATCAACTGGTTACTGTAGGCAAAACTGACACTAAATTTTGTGCAGACCATTTTTAGAAAATGAGGAACTTACAAATCAAAGTTGTAGAAAGTAAATAACCAATATAAAAATGGTCACTTCAAACTGCAAACAAAGAGCGTTAATCTTAAATGAAAAATGTACCACCTAAAACAGGAGATCTCCTCATAAAAACTTCAGATGTTTTCTCGAATCAGAGTAACAGAGTTGCTGAACTCTTTAAGATACTTTCTTTTAAGGTCCATTCACACGTCCGCATAAGGGGTCCACATCCGTCCCGCAATTTTCCAGAACGGGTGCGGACCCGTTCATTTTCAATGGGGCCGCAAAAGATGCGGACAGCACACCATATTGTGTCCACATCAGCACTTCTGTTCCGCGTCCCTGCAAAAAAATAGAACATGTCCTATTCTTGTCCGCAGCCACAGACAAGAAAAGGCATTTATTTTATAGTGCTGGCCATGTGTGGTCCGCAAAATGCGGCCGGTGTCTGTGTTTTGCAGATCCACAATTTGTGGACCGCTAAAAAGTGGTGGATGTGTAAATGGACCCTAAGGGGCTATCTCTTGTACACAACCCTTTATAAGTCAACAGGTCTAGCATTTTTAACTACCATTGATCAGTTGCTAAATAAAGCTGCATCTGACCATCTACTGGTGACTAGCAGCTATTGTAGAGGAGACATACAGAAGTATTCCATTTTGGCAATTCAGATGAGTAGGCAGTCATGAAATACATGGACAAGCTAGGTTTACTAAGGGAAGGGGTTGTGGACTGTATCTATGATGTCCATATACCCTTATAAAGAGTATGGAAAGGAAATGTCCAACTGTTGAGCAAGTTTAAATGCCACTAGGCATCAAGGAGAGAACTCTAACTGCTTTGGTTTCCTTAAATTTGTACCTTTCCTTTTCTCAGATTTACTTGTAAACATATGACTTTTTAACGGCAGTAGTCAGCACTGGGGTCCTAGGTTTAAATCCAACCAAGGACAACATTTGCATGGAGTCCTCCCTGTGTTTGCATGAGTTTCCTCTGGGTACTCCAGTTTTCTCACACACTCCACAAGACATATTGATCTAGATTCCTTTCTAGATTGTGAGCTCCACTGAGGACAGTGAGTATTGATAATGTCTGCAAAGCGCTGTGGAATATGTTGGCACTATATAAGTGGGTATCATAAATACTACTAGTTCTGGAAGTTTAAGGATGTATTACACTAACAGATTATCTGACAGATTTCTGACCAGTCATTGGTCAGATGGCTGATTACACACACAGATGTTTTGTTATACACACCAACTATTGGTCTGATTGGACAGAAATTGGTCCGATAATCTGTTGGTCTAATACAGCCTTACGTCTTTCAATTAAACACCTAAACGTATGGAGAAATCAAACAGCTTTTTGCTTCTTTTGCACAGTTTCGTGGATTTTTTTCTTATTAAAGACATTTCTTGTGTTTTGGGTGACTTTTTATCCAGACAATTTTTAAAATACATTTTTTCTATAGAGAAGCCAAAGGGAAATCAACTGTAACCTGAAAAATGCCATACATAGCGCACACTGTATCTAATATATAAAGCTGAGTGTAGAAGTGTGTGTATGTCTGCTAAAGGAATCCGCACTGTCACATTCAAAATCACGAAATTTGGCACAAAGGTACATCAGGTGTCTGGGAAGGTTTTAGAACGGGTCTCAGCTCTCTAGGACATACCGTTCCTGAGATATGCCAAAAAATGCAAATATAGCACATCACATGACCTACGTTAGCCAATAGAAGCCTGCAGTCTGTCTTTCTCTTCATATCCCAACTGCCATACACCTGGTCACATGTCCCTTATCAGCCAATAGAAGCTCGCAGGTCCTTAGTTACCACACACACAGAGTTTTACACTAGGTTTCCATAACAACCCAGCCACTTTTCTTCACTGCTGTAGGTGCAGGGAGCTGTGGATGACACTATTAAAGGGGTTGTCTCACTTCAGTAAGTGACATTTACCATGTAGAGAAAGTTAATACAAGGCACTTACTAATATATTGGGATTATCCATATTGCTTCCTTTGCTGGCTGAATTCATTTTTCTATCACATTATACACTGCTCATTTCCATGGTTACAGACCACCCTGCAATCCATCAGTAGTGGTCGTGCTTGCACAACATAGGAAAAAGCACCAGCTTATGTGCACTCCCATGGTCCCAGCCACCAGAAAGGCCAGTGTCTTTTCCTATAGTGTACAAGCATGACCACCACTGATGGATTGCAGGGTGGCCGTAACCATGGAAATGAGCAGTGTATAATGTGATGGAAAAATGAATCCAGCCAGCAAAGGAAGCAAAATGGACAATCACAATACATTAGTAAGTAGCTTGTATTAACTTTCACTTTCTCTACATTATAAATGCAACTTACTGAAGTGAGACAACCCCTTTAAGGAAGCGGAGAAATGTGGAGGTCACAGGACTTAAAAACCCCACCCCAAGGCCCCTCTAAGCCACGCCCCTGACCCCGGTTAGGTCACTCACACTCCACAGCCGACAAGGATTGAAAAAATTAAGGTAAAAATCAACTTCTGTCAGCTGCAGGGGTGGGAGGGTGACTTTCTCCCTGCAGCAAACGTTCAGACAGCACAGTGCTGCTGTCTGAGAGTGAGCTGTTCAAAAGGACATCCCTGTGTCCGTCCAGGCCCTGTGCTGGACAGAGGACAGGGAGTATGAAAGCTGTCCAGCCTAAAACCAGACCTCTGGCCACCTTAGTGGCAGGCTGCTGTGGAGTTCACAGCTAAGGGGACGGTCCGGCTATGGAGGTCAGTGTTAAGGGGCAGATTGCTGTAGAGGGCATTGTTAAGGGGGCGGGGGGTTGTGGAAATATTGGTTAAAGAGATGGGGTACTGTGGAGGTCACTAATAAAGGGGCGGGCGCTGTGGAGGTCACTGTTAACGGGGCAGGTTATTGTGGAAATCAATGTTAATGACATGGGGTACTGTGGAGGTCACTAATAAAGGGGCGGCCGCTGTGGAGGTCACTGTTAAAGGGGAGGGCGCTGTGGATGCTACTGTTAAGGGAGCTGGCCGCTGTGGAGGTCACTGTTAAGGGAGGAGGGGACTGTGGAGGCCACTATTAAAGGGGCTGCGGGGTACTGTGAGGTCACTGTTATGGCAGCGGGTACTGTGAGGTCACTGTTAAGGGAGTGGGATACAGTGGAGGTCACTGTTAAGGGAGCCCGGTACTGTTTGGTGATCTCTGTAATGGGGACACCCCTTCCTTTGAGGGATTCCTTCCTTTGAGGGATATCTGGCTTTCACTGTGTTGTAGACCCATAACTGGGGCTCCACGGTTATTTTGCATATTACTGTTTCCCAGGGAGCTATGCACTTTGGATTGCTGTGTTGAGACTCTTAAATGAAGCTCCACTGCGTTTTTTGTAGCTGTTTTGTTTGAGTAGTCTCCAAGGCATTGCTCCCGGTTAGCCAGAATCCTACTCCATACTGATGAGGGGCAATACCCTGAAACAGCTGTCTGTGGATGGATAACTGGCTTAGGTATTCCTTGTCACATCCTTAAAGCTTGTAAAAGAGCGGGATCTTGACATAGGGGCCACTTAATATGATGGATTTGGTGATCTCTGTTATGGGGACACCCCTTTGCTTGGTTTTCCTTCCTTTGAGGGATATCTGGCTTTCACTGTGTTGTAGACCCATAACTGGGGCTCCACGGTTATTTTGTACGGTACTGGGGCAGTCACTGTGGAGGTCTCTGTTAAGGGGGCCGAGAATTATAGCGGTCAGTTAAGTGGACTGTTAAGGGGGTGTGCCCTGTGGAGGTCACTGTCAAGGAGGTGGGGTGCTGTGGAAGTCCCATTTTAAGGGCATGGGGCACAATGGGGGTCAGTGTTAAGGGGTGGTGGGCTGTTGAGGTCATTTTTAAGGGGGCGGGGTGCTGTAGATGTCAATGTTATAGTGGATACTGTCAATATCTTTTAATGACAGTGACACAAATTTTAAATGAAATAGATTAAATACACCCGTGTGTACCCGGGTCCTTCAGCTAGTTAACAATAAAATTAAACATTTCTATAATGTATGAATCCACCTTTTACTTTCTGTATCCAAAGGTTACACACAGGTTCAAGGCTTGCTGGAAAACAAGCCTATCATACACTGTAATGCGCTGTGCACCTGTACGAGAAGGACTAGGTCAGGAAAAATACTCAGCTTCTTAGAGCTTGGCAGCAGGATCCTCTTGTGGACCTTTGCTAATTACTGGGCTGCACCTGCACTTGCCGTCCAGCACCTGTACTGTATATACTATTTGTATACAAAGAGCAAGTACACGAGAGGCCTTATAAGTAAAGGCATAGCCTGACAAGTACAGATGCAGCTCAGAAATTAACAGTGATCCATATGTGGATCCTGCTGCTGGGCCACATCATGTATGGGCATCCTTAGGCTGGGACTACACATAGAGCCTCATTTATCAAAACTGCCTAACAGGATAACTGTCTTAGTTGCCCACAGCAACCAATCAGAGGTAACATTTCATTTTTTCAGAACACTTTAAGGCTACTTTCACACTTGCGTCAGCAGGATCCGTTTGTGAGATCCGTCACATGCTCTCACAAACGGTCCTGAACTGATCAGTTTTGTCCTAATGCATTCTGAATGGAAAAGGACCCGTTCAGAATGCATCAGTTTGCTTCAGTTCAGTCAGCATTCCGTTTTGGAGGTGAACACTAAGACGCTGCTTGCTGCGTTTTGGTGTTCACATGAAGAAACTGATCCAAACTGATCCGTCATGACTCACAATGTAAGTCAATGGGGACGGATCCGTTTTCTCAGACACAATAGAAAACTGATCCGTCCTCCATTGACTTTCAATGAAGTTCATGACGGATCCGTCTCTGCTATGTAAAAGATAATACAATCGGATCCGTTCAGAACGGATGCAGACGGTTGTATTATCATGGCGGATCAGTTTGTGAGAGCCTGGACGGATCTCACAAACAGATCCTGCAAATGCAAGTGTGAAAGTAGCTTTAGAAATGAGAGGTGAACTCTGATTTGTCGCTACAGTTTTCCTGTTAGTTTGGAGGCCCATTGACATTTTGGAGCATTTTTGATTGATTAAGTAACGTCTTGCTCTGCATCCCAGGACGGACTTAGAAACGCTGCTTACAGCTCTTTTGTGCACATCATGGGAATGCGATGAAACGGAACGGAATGCATTCTGGTGCACTCCATTCCCTTCAATTCAGTTTTGTCCCCATTGACAATGAATGGAGACAAAACTGAAGCATTTTCCCCGCTATTGAGATCCTATAGCGGAAAGGGAAAGTGCAGATGTGAAAGTAGCCTTATAAAAGTGGTGAGTGCAGCATGAAAAGGCAAAAGTTGCTAATTTTTTTTACGCAAAACAAGTTTAGTGCAAAAATAAGGAAAAAAAACAATGACTTTGGCTCCATTCACACAACCGTATGTATTCCGTGTCCGTATAAAAACGGAACGGAAGACATACGGAAAGTCTTCCGTAGTGTTCCGCAATTTTGCGGACCCATTGACTTTAATGGGGCTACGGACATGTTTTGCGGCCAAGTATAGGACATGTTTCCTTTTTTTTGCGGGAGAACTTCCGTAATATACGGATGCGGAATGCACACTATGTGCATTCCGCATTTATTTTTCTCCTATGGAAAAATGAATGGGTTCGTATGGTTCCGCATTTTATCCGCAAAAATGCGGATAATATGCGAAAATGTACATACGGTCGTGTGAATGGGGCCTTTGGGTTTAGCATAATTTGCCCAGAAACATTCTGAGCTGGACACCACCTGCTTTGCATCTTGGGCTCTATATGTTACATATGTTCATGAAGGGCAAGAAACCTTTAAATCAGCTGGAGTGATATTATCTGGAGCTGCACGGTAATATATTTTTGTTCCAGCTATACTCATAGGTTACAGCCTCCAATAAGATCTTTATGTCAACATTTACTTAGTCTACTCTCAGCATACAAAAGGGCCACTGAACCATACCAAACTCGATCTACATTAGCACCCAAAAAGCATGTTCTGTTTGCTAAATTGTGGAAAACTATTTGTCACCTTACATTTTCAGCTCTCAAACACTATTTGGCCTGCCTGTGATAAGGCAATTTATTCTCCTGTGATTTGCACTCAATCAATTTCCATCCTACATGTGCTAAAAAGTGATTGCCTTGCACTGTGTAAGGTCTGAAGTTAATGTTATATTTATGCCATGTCATCTGATACGCAGGCCTCACGTCCATTAAATGCCCACATCTTTCTAATTCTTCTTATACATTTAAAGCTGATAGCTTATCTTAAAAGAAAAGGTTATAGAGGTGAGAGATTTGGGCTAATTTAACTCTTCAGCAGAAATTGTAGATTGGTGAAAAGGGAAATTATACTATGTGTGTGTGACTGTCTGAATTCTAATATTCTAAGGGTCTCCTCATGACAGTCTGATGGCCTACTTTTATGAACTGGAATTGTATTATTCAGTGACCCACACACACATCATTCTAACTGACCTATATGCATAGAGATTAAACAGTCAGGGATGGATTCCTTTAACATTTAATTTTCAGTAGCACAGTTCTTACTGTCAGGTGATGCTCAGGATTTTTTCTTACAGAAACTGACCTAAAAACAGTCAACTCTAAAAAAAAAAAACAATAATTTGAAAAATGAAAGACAAGTACTGTAACACAGAAAGTTATAGTCCGGAAATCCTGATAATCACCCAGGACTTGACAGGTCCGTGGTGACCCTTTAACATGACAATGAATTCCTTGATGAGGACATGCTAATGATGACAATGCCAGAGAGTGCAGGGAGTTTACCATGATCTTCAGGAGCAGGGTTGTGTATAGACAGTTTAGAGTAGGGTTCCTCAACTACAGTCCTCAGGACCCACCTACCAATCACGTTTTCAGGATTTCCTTAGAATTGACACAGTGATATAATTAGTGTCAGTGCATCAGAACTTACCACAGGTATTCATTCTGTGGGATATTCTCAAATCATGGCTGATAGGTGAGCCCTTAGGACTGGAGTTGAAGAACACTGGTTTAGAGGATGTCCAATTATCATATTGTATTTTAACAGTTTACATTTAATTTCATTATTTTATTTTCCACACTGCAGGAAACAGAAGTTACACGTATATTATGGGACTATTATATCTCATGACAAAGATTGTTATGTTAACATTTACTTAAAGGGGATGGCTACTTTTGACCAATGTGTAGATGAGATGACTATATGACACGTACTAATATAGCCCTAGTTGATTTTCTGTGCCGTTTGCTTTATTTCATTTTCTGTCATGTCCACACAGAAGACCTGTTAATAAGATGGCCGCTAATGGAGGGTCATGTGATCAGCCAAAAATAACTTCAGACACGTTGCTTAGTCTTCTACACTCAATTACACCACATTGGTCATCTACACTTGTTGAGAGTTTAGTGCAGGGGCAGTGTGTTTGAATGGAGGAAACTGGGTGATATGTCTGGTCCATCAACGGCCATTTTATAGACAGAACAATGACTTGACCACCAAGGCACAATACCTTATAAAATCTAGAAAAGGGTGCAGAATATCAACAAAAACTATAATAGTAAGTGTCACATAGTCATCTTACAAACATATTGAACAACAGTAGCCAGACAGTGGCCCACCCATTTAATCCACGGTAGCTGGTGTCAGGCCTCAAAATCATATTGAGCTTGGGATCCCCAGCACTTTGGGCCTTGTTCTCCACAAAACCAAAGTTCCCCTGAATAAACTGTAATGGGAAAATGAAATATGGAGTCTGATCCAATACAATAGGGACCCCTTTTGTGCTCAACCTCTCACTACTTGAAGTAGAAGTGAACACAAACCAGTGCCAGTAGATATAGCATGAATTTCGAAGACCAGGGTTTAATATGATTCAGATTAGATCTTTTACTACAGCTATCTACAATGTCATAACTGTGACATTCAATGTAATTGGTACTTGGCCCATAATGTTTTATGCTCTCAAAACCTCCATCTGCTTACGGGTATGTGCACATATATTGAATTTACTGACAATGTTCTGCCCAGAATACTGACGGAAAATCCACAGTGTATTACAGTAGCAGAAAAGTGGATAAAATTTTAACAAATATCATGCTCACACTGTGGTGCAGATTTTAGATTTTTGCTTAAGATTTGGCCCTTTGAAATACATAGGTTGAAATCAGCTAGAATATCCTCAAGTAAAGGTGGATTTAGATCGGCTTACTGAGCGTCCGATTGTTGGGAAGGAAGCATTTCTTCACGAATGTCAGCTGCTCGTTCAGCTAAGGAGACCGCGCATTTACATGTAGCGATCTCCTTCACTGTATGAGGACGGTGGATCGCTATAGCGAATCATTACTTCTGAGCAGTAGATCACTGTTTAGACCACACGATCTACTGCTCAGAAGCCACGATCGGTGGTGCCTGCATAAACTACAGGATCGCCCAATGGACGAGCGTTTCCCTTGTTCATTGGGTGATCGTGGGCACATTTAGACGGCCCTGAAGATCGGGAACAACCATTTCTAGGAACGGTCGTTCCCGATAATCTGGACGATTATTGGTGCGCCTAAATCCACCTTAATACATGCAGATTTTACTACTGACCCGAGGAAAACTCCATGTAAAAAGCCATCTGGCACATGTGGACATACCCTACCTATCCACACACTGTTAGGGCTCATGCTCACAACCGTATGTATTTTGCGGTCCACAAAAAACGGATCCACAAAAAAAGGATGACCGTATGTCCGTGTGCATTCCGTATTTTGCAAAACGGAACAGCTGGCCTCTAATAGAGCAGTACTATCCTTGTCTGTAACGCGGACAATAATATGACATGTTCTATTTTTTTGTGGAACAGAAATACGGACATACGGATACAGAATGCACATGGAGTACCTTCCGTTTTTTGGCAGACCCATTGAAATGAATGGTTTTGCATCCGGCCACAAAAAAAAAAAAAAAAATGGAACGGACACGGAAAGAAAATACATTCGTGTGCAAACGGGGAGGGAACTATTGAGAATCCACTGAAGAGAAAGAACCCAATCATAATAGCAATTAGGTTAAGATATGGATGTCATCAGGAGGCGGGATGATTGATTTGGTGCAATTAATGAATAAATTACATATGAAATCCTGATAATCACTTAAGGGGGCAGGAGGCGTTATAATTTCACACTTGCTTACTTTTTCATTTATAAGTAATAAAAAAGTAATGCAGAAGCTATCCTTAAAATATATCGAGAAAATCCACTGTGAGTTTAGGTTTTCATCTTTTCCATTCCAAATTCAGACTCAGCAGAGAACCCAAAACGAGTCCACTTAATATTTAAAATGGTGAAATAAGCGGTCTCGAAACAACTGTAAATGCATTATTCATCGGCTGGGAAATAAAATTTAATGGGACTGATAAATTCCTTTCTGTTTCCTCTTTGTTTTTTACAGCGTGATGCAGATACATTTCTCACCTAGAGAGAAGCAGGCGTTTCTACCACCAACATATGGTTGGAATGAACCTGGGCAGATGCAACTAATTCCCAACACAAATGTCATCACTCATTGCACTATAAAATGAGAAATATGCACTTATAGGGAGCACCGGTACGGGAGCAATGTGGGACTGGTACGGTGAGCATTTACTTTATTATTGTACACCATTAAAAAAATGTAATTGGCTGGACAACCCCTTTAAGGCCCCTTTCACACGGGCGAGATTTCCGCGCGGGTGCAATGCGTGATGCGAATACATTGCACCCGCACTGAATCCTGACCAATTCATTTCAATGGGGCTTTTCACATGAGCAATGTTTTTCACGCATCAGTTCTCCGTTGCGTGAAAATCGCAGCATGTTCTATATTCTGCGTTTTTCACGCAGCCCTGGCCCCATTGAAGTGAATGGGTCTGCGTGAATCATGCCTTGCATCCGCACGCAAGTGCGGATGCAATGCGTGATTCACTGATGGTTGCTAAGAGATGTTGTTTGTAAACATTCAGTTTTTTATCACGCGCGTGAAAAACGCATCAAAACGCTTCGCACCTGTGCGGAAAAAACTGAACGAACGCACGCGCGATTGCGTGCGGATTGGTGCGGATTTTCCGGAACGCATCCGGACTGAATCCGTGACGCCCGTGTGAAAGAGGCCTAAAGGTGGCATACTATGACAAGTGAGCAAAGTATAAATGATTATTTTAACCACTTAACCCGTTGACTACATGTCTGGGCGGATGGCACACATCTCTGCACGGATGTTTTAAAATGTCACTGCAAAGACCGTACTTGCACGCTAACCCTGCAGCTTCAGGAGCAGGGAGGCCGCTCCCCAGAGAGAAGGTAGAGATGGTTTTTCATTGTCCCTGCCTTCTCGATCGCCCTATACACTGTGCTGGACGAGTGCTGTGTGAAGAGATCAGAATGTCGCTTCCTGCTCCAGCCCTACTCGCTAAGCTATCACCAGGAGACGTCTGTGCCACCCAGATCAGCTCTGCAGTGAGGTTATACCGCCCTGTACAACCTCTCTGAGGCTAATATGTCAGCCCTGGCTACAGGAGAGATCAGGAATAAATGTAAAAAAAATGTAATAATGTAAATTCCCCAAAGGTCTTGTATAAGCTTATGGGGGAGCACAAAGTGTCAAATAGAAAAAATAAAGACAAAATAAAAAATAAAAAAAACACATGCCACACTGCAGCTTCTAGCCCCACCTCCAGCGACCATAACCCATACATCAAAATGACCGTTATGGAAAGCAGACATAATAAAAAAAAATTTAGTTCCATGCTGTGCTAATAACAATAAAAAAATATGTGAAACAGACCATGCTCCCTTTTTTTTCCATTTTTCTTTTTATAAAAAATAAAAACAAAAAATACTGAAATAAAAATCATATAAAACAGCCCTGTCTTGTGTTTAAAGATCCCTTTTACTACAACTGCTTGTAAACTTTTACTTCTGAGATCTTTTTGCACAAAATACGGCAGCTGAAATCCAAGGAGAACATTCGTAAGTGAACACAGTCAACATTAAAAGTGGTTGTCTCGCTGACGTAAATGGCATTTATCACGTAGACAACGTTAAATACTCGCAAACACAATACTAATGTATTCTCCATATTGCCTCCTTTTCTGGCTAGAATCATTTTTCCATCACATTATACACTGCTCGTTTCCATGGTTATGACCACCCTGTAATCCAGCAACGGTGGACGTGACTACACACTATAAAAAAAAAAAAAAAAAAAAAAAAATCGCTGGCTTTCTGGTTGCTGGGACCACGGGAGTGCACATAGGCCTACACTTTTTCCTACAGTGTGCAAGCATGGTCACTGCTGCTGGATTGCAGGGTGGTCATAACCATGGAAACAAGCAGTGTATAATGTGATGGGAAAATGAATCCAGCCAGCAAAGGAGGCAATATGGATAATAACAATACATTAGTAAGTAACTTTCTCTACATGATAAATGCAATTTGCTGAATCCCATTAAGGCCAGGTATTTTGCAGTATGCTATAGCGAAAAGGAGAAGTATAATGAAAGATTTTTTTAAATCTTGCCTCTGAAAGTCCCAATTTTGGTTAAAAAAGTGTGAACATAGTCTAATAGGTGGCCTGTTCACGTTTCAGTTTATTTGTAGAAAAATATGTAGATTCTAAACCATCCACTCTTAATGCTATAAAAGATATTGGCATAAATGTTAAAAAGACCGATCTATAGCGAGCAAATGTACAGATGGTGAGAAAAAATAAACAGCTCTGCATTCTTCATGACACCTAGCTTAATACACAGATGCACAGCAGAACTGGAAAGTACATCACATGCTTCCGACTGACACTGATTTAGAAACGCGCTTGCTAATAAAGAATTCGTTTTTTTTTTCAATAGTACATTAACCTGAAGACACAGCTCACAATAATATGTTAAAATAATGTTATAGCTTAAAATATAAGAAATTAAGCTGGTGCAAAACAGCGACGTGGTGCGCAACAGCACATCTACGAAAAGTCTATGAAAACCATTTGTGCGCCTTTTCTGCAACTTGCTGCTGTCCCTATTGACAGTCATTAGATGGATGTGATGTTACAATGTGACATTGCGATCTTCATCTCACGCTACATGTCACTGTGTAGCCTCAACCTAAGGTAGTTGTCCTACTTTTTCTTAGAATGATGCTGCCCAAGCAATCAACTGATCTCTGATTCTCTAACTTGTGTGGTCACTTATAAAAAATAGCCCTCCAAAGCACTCATTTGAATAGTGGGGTGACCATATAATATATAGCGGCTTCAAGTCTCTCAGGGCTCATGGACATAATCAGGTTTTTCTTCAGTGTGCTATACATTTTCAAAAAACGGATCGCATACTAACCAATACAGGTCTATGTGGCTATTCACAAATCTGTTTTTTCCACAGATACTTGTGCCCAATGTGATAATCTCACTGAAGGTCCTATTCTTCAGCTGTTTTGTGTATGAGAAAGGGATTGAGAAAAAAACAAAAAACGGAATGCACAGAGAAGTTATTTTTGCGGACTGGAAATCGGATGTGCCTGCATAAATACACGGTTTATTATGCTCAAGGCAGGCAGGTCTTTGCTGCTCATTAGAAGTAGAATGATTATATAGAAAAATAATTACTGTGCACTGCACACCATTATGGAATATGCATATATTTAGTTCCAAAATCCACGCCAAATCCCACGCGTGCACATGTGGTTTCTGCATTGGGAATTTTGAGTCGGATGTTTGCTGTTATGGAGATAAGTAGCATGATGCGAATAGTCCTCTCAATAGGCCAAAACTATGTCAAAGTGTAAAAATGTCAAGCAATATTTAAAAAAAAAACTTTTTCCTGCTTGGGCAAAAAATAGGCCTTTACCCTATTGTTTATTGAAAAAAAACATATGTGATGTATACATATATACCTGTTAGGCCACTGAGGCACAAATAAAATAAATAAGTGACTCTCTGGATCCAAGCTCTGGGCAGCCAGACAATAACGACCGCTCCCGAAGGGCGAAATAATACAGGAGACAAGATACCCAATAGTAAGGTAACAGCTTACACCAACATGTACCGCGCAACAGCGCTTGAGACTGGAGCCAGAGCTTTGGCTACACAGACCTCCAGACGGGCGACGCCCACCGTGTACCCGTGCTCCAGAAGGGGGCTACAGCACGGCCGCAAGCGTGGCCTACAAGCACTCAGAGTGATTCACACTACACGAGAAGACTGAGACGGAGCAGGTACGGGAACCCACACACAAGTGCAAGAAGCACTGAAACATACAAGACACATACAGCGTCAATAGCAAGGGGACCGGACCATATAGCAGTCGCACATGAACAAGGCACCGGCCCTGCCCAGCAGAAGCTCAGGGTTTAAATAGCAGTGAGCTAATTGGCAGGGCGTGGTGCTTGACATACTTCCTGTGAACATCTGGTGAAAGTGACATCACCAGGAGTCTCAAGGACCTGGCGCATGACCACTTCCTGTGCACGTCTGGCGGAAGTGACATCACCAGGGGTCTCAGGGACCTGGCGCATGACCACTTCCTGTGCCGGACCTTGTTCCCTGTAGTAAGACTGTGGGCGCAAGGATACCGCACTGAGATTCGCCCGTACCCCTTCACCAACACCCGCAGCCCGGGAGGGCAAGCGACCGCGTGCACGATGTCGACGCACGCGCCTTACATATACCCATCCATTATCCGTCCATTATCAATGGGAACCTGTCAGTAGGAAATTCACTATTAAAGCCACGCACACCACCTTGAAGGGCTAGCTCATTTGACTGTAATGATACCCTTCACTGAGATACACAGTAGCTTCATTCTGGAGAAAAAGTACTGTTCATTCACAAGCAAATGACCAGTTAAGTGCACTGAGGGCAGGCCCAAGCCACTCGTGCACCCTTGCTCCTTCTGCCTCCTCCGACAGCCCTTTCCTCACTTTCTCAATTAGCAGGGCCAGGTAAGATGACTATGCAGGAACCTCGAGCTGTCAATCAAGAAAAGGAGGGGCTGGAAGAGGAAGCAGGAGGAGCAAGTCTGCCCAGAGTGGCTTGGTCCTGCCCTCGGTGCACTTAATTGTGTATTTGCATATGGGTTAAAAGTATTTTTACACTGAAGTCAATGGGGGAAAAAAACTGTTTTCTCCTGCTGCATCAGTGGCAGATTTTAATCAAGGAAATCTGTAAGGATACCCTGAAAGTGGTGCTCCTTTAAAAACTTGACATAATAGAAGTCACTGTAGTTATTTCACCTGTACTTTTAGTCCCTATCATTCCAGCTAAAAGGAGAAACAAAATTCACACAAGATTTAAATTTAATGTGCTTTCTGACTGACAGTAGTTATCCGAGGTCGCCTGAAACAACCTATATTTAAACCAAAGAGAGGCAGTGGAAAGGCAGCTGCTTTGGAGAATATTTTATCATATCATAGGAAGCGTAAAGTACCAGAGTATTTCTCTTTTTTTTTTAGTAATACTGAACACCTAGAATTCAGTCCCGCAAAAGACTATTCAACACACGCAGCAGGAGTTCTGCCAAAATGTCAGAAACGGGAATGACTAGCCGCAAACATTTTTATAATTGCTTGGAGAGAGGTTCTTGATTTGCGTGCCATATTTCAGCTCTTTTTTTCTCCCACAAGCTACACGCAGGTAGTAAATGACTCTCGACCGTCTCTACTGTACGGCATGCTAACATCTAGATCTAAGACTTGAAGAGAGACACAATACCTTGCCCACATATTGGTATTCTGTTCCTGTATATTCCTCAAGAAGAAAAAACTGATTCCACATCCAGCCTCTTTTAGAGCGTCTCCTTTCCATTTCATTTCCTCGTCCGGGGTCCTCCGCTGTTGTTTCGGCACTAGGAGTAGTCCTTTCTGGAAGAGGAGTCGTGTAGCTTTTCTGGGGCTGACTAACCCAAAAAAGAAGAAATAAAAAGCATCCCAAAGTCCTCATATTGTGGTCACGAAGATGTGAGCAGAAAGCATACACTACTGAAGTTCCTTGTTAATTCCCAAACCAGGTTATTTCTTCTATCGTATTCAGCATCAATCTTCGAGCTGTCCCATTTCTAGGTCTCTGACTCTCAGCGGATATCTGCAAGAAAATCCAACAGAAATGATAATTTGACATTGCTGGACCTACAAGCTGTACAGTTAAACAAACAATAAAGCCATGTAAAATGTGCCTGGCTGCCTGTGTTCCCTCTGTGATGACTGCGATGATAAAATGAGGCTGTGTATGTTAAAAATTCATGGAAAACATCAATTCACTTTAGAAATATGTCTGTTTTATACTGATTTACAGCACGTCTATAGGCTTCTGCTTATGAGGAAGCGAGATAAAAATGTCTATCAGTCGGGGCTACGCTGTGATCTGTGCCATAACGGCAAGGAAATTGTGTTCTGTAAGAGATACAAAAGGTTAAAAAGTATGCCCGAGTATAAAATGCATTATACAGGGAGTGGGGAACCGGAGAAATATTACCGAAATACAGCAGAACACATTGTACTAGTCTGAATAATTTTCTAATATGACCTGTGCTGACATTCATTGTAATGCAAGGCACTACAGTTCACCCTACTGTGAAGGCAAGAATTTGTTAAACATGTTGACTGTAACATTGTATTAAAATACATTCATTAAATTACACTGTGAGAGGAGATAAATGGTGTACCCTCCAACGAGTGGATTAAGAATCACTTAGTCACTCTGGCATCTGAAGCGATCGGCTCACTTGTAAGGAGTTGTTTTACATCCACTACGTTATGTCGTTTAGAAACAGCAACTTCCAGCACCCCCAAGAAGAAGCGTATATAGTGCAAATGTAGAGTTACATAAAGACCATTAAGAGGGCAGGTTGTCCAAGTTTTCAATAACAAGATCCGCTCTTACAGTGTCGCTCTCGGTTCTGGCTCAAAAAGGAGGCCCCATACAGTGGACCTACTGTATGAAATACTGAAGTAAATGAATACACGTTCTCTTTAAAGGAGTTTTCCAACTTTTAACTCAAGATAGGTCATTAGTATCTGATAGGTGTTTGAGTATCTCAGCTCTTTGAGAAGGCACCGGAGCTCCTGTGAGCACGGCGGCCTCCTTGCAGCTTACCAAGCACAGCGCCGTACATTATATAGTGGCCATGCTTGGTATAGCAGATCAGCCCTATTCAGTTGAATGGGACTGAGCTGCGTCTAGGTCACATGACCAATGAACATGATGTGACTGGCCTAGGCTAAGCAACGGTCCTGTGAGCGCTTAGGTTTCTCAAACAGCTGATCGGCATACATCTTGGGTGTCAGACACTGATAGGTCCTCAGTTTAAAAAAATTTGGAAAATGCCGTTAAGGAATTCATAATAACCACATGAAACATGTACTGTATGTGAAAACTGCCATGAACAGAAAAAGTGCCATTTTGCCCATAGCCCCAACCAAATTCCAGCTTTCCTTTTCAACAGTAGGTTTCAACAATAAATGAAAGGATCTGAATGGTTGCTATAGGCTTTTTTTTAGCGTTTTCAGCTGTTTTTCTACATGAGATTATTTTGGTTACATCTGGCGAGGTTGAGAACCTGTGGCTTGTTCCTGTCCGGCAGACTGGCCAATACTAGCTTACACAGCATACTACCAACTGAAAACTTTCTTTAGAGAACATGTTTTTAAAACTGAAGATCTATAAGAAAAATCAGTATGTGATATATACTGGACTGGCAACTGCCACTGACGTAAGGTAAGTGCAACATTTACAATGAATAGATAAAATAATGGGTAGAATGCAGAGTACATACATCTCAACTACCAAAAAAAAATAAAAAATGATACAGCCCAATATACTGCAGGGTGTAGTATTCAGGCTGCAATTACTTCGTCTCTATCTCCAGTGGAGTTTATGATCTAAAACTTTACTCTCAGTCATAAAGGGAATCTGTCACCAGCAACATCCATATCTAGCTGTTTGCATAGACACTTAGTAGTGGTTTACCTGATTAAAATGCTGTTTTTCTTTGGTCGATCCGCAGCTCCATTCCAAAGTTATGATATTTGTTCTCGATATGCAAATTAGATCTTTGGTGCAATGAGGATGTCACCTTTGCTCTTGTTGCACCCACTCTCTGCTCCTTTCTGTAGTCAGCTTCTCCATCACTGCTTTGCCACTGTCTGGCCCCTGTCAATAAAAGCAGCAAGGGACGGGCTGGCCACAGGAAGGGGTGAAGCTTGGGTGTAACAAGAGCAATGGTGACGCCTTTATTGCACCAAAGACCTAATTTGCATATTAGGAAAAAAGCATCATAACTTGGGAACTGAGCCTCAGATCAACAAAAGAAAAACAGTTCTAATCAGGTGAACCACAGCTATGTGTCTATGCAAACAGTTTGTTAGGGAGGTTAATGGTGATAGATTCTCTTTAAAGACTATAATCAATATTTCAGAAAGCTAACAAGGAAACCTGCGTACTCAGAAGAACCTAATGCAAGCACAGGGAGAAAACAGAAATCTCATATATAGCCAAACAATACAATGAAGACTGTCATGTTTAAGGATGAAATCCTAGAAAAGGTCTTGAACTGTAATGGACAGTCTATAAAACTAATATTATCTACTGTAGGTTATGACCCTTCTGCTCTTTATTACCATGTGTAAGACAATAAAGTGGCAAGAAAAGCATTGAGCCCAGGATACAGGTCCAAAAACCGCAGGCTTTGTTTGGCTGCGGCAATGACGTGCCTATATACTCCGCGTCACCACTGCAGCCAATCATCGGCCTTAGTGGTCTTGCACTGTATACTGTTGAGGCCACTGATTGGCTGCAGTGATGTCTGGTGTATATGGTATATCATTGCTGCAGCCAAGAAAATGTTAGAGCTGGAGCAACGGGAGGATTGGGTGCGATGGAAGCAGCAGGGCATAAAATGAGTAAGTATATGTCCTACTATTATTTTATGAAAATTGCTTGCTTGGGGGAAATATTTTAATAAGTTGGACAACCTCTTTAAGGCTACTTTCACACTAGCGTTTTTGCTGGATCCGGCAGGGTTCAGCAAAAACCCTTCCATTACTGATAATACAACCATCTGCATCCATTATGAACGATACAGTTGTATTATCTTTAACACACCCAAGACGGATCCGACATGAACTCCATTGAAAGTCAATGGAGGACGGATCCGTTTTCTATTCTGTCAGATTGTTTCAGAGAAAGCCTTGTGGGTCATGATGGGCCCGTCTTGGTCTGCATGCTGTGGTTTGCTCTCCGGTATGAGAACGGAACAGAATGCATTTTGGAGCATTCTATTCTGTTCAGTTACGTTTTGTCCCCATTGGCAATGAGTGGGGACAAACTCTATGACGGATCTCAATACCGGAAAATGTAAACACAAGTGTGAAAGTAGCCTAAATAAGGCATATTTCAGGCACACAAAGCGGTGCAATGGTTAGTTGCACTGCTATCCGAGACTTCTCCCCCCTCACGCCAGGTCTAAAATTGTGGGCAGGGAAGAGGATGGGATGTCAGGCCCATCTCACTTACTATTTCCTACACCTGTTTTAGAAGCTGGCTTACATTTAGAACTGGTGATGGATGTGCCAAGGTTATGGAGAGGCCTTTGCATCTTCATAACTTCAGTTGATCCACTGCTACGTAGTTTAGGGCTTTATTAAGACCATCGTATAAAACGCCGGTCTTAATAAATGTGCCCCAAAGCATGCTGGACAAACATTTATAAAAATATTTAAAAAAAATCCTTAAAATGTGAAAATAGCTCAATCTTATATAAGGCAGCATGGAAACGTTCTCTTTCATTCCACGGAATACAGTTTCATATTCAACCAGTAAACATCTGCTAGGTGGCGCATAGAATACCGCACTGGTCCTGAGCCATTAATGAAGCACAGTATGGAGCTGTAGTGTCACAAGTCACCAATGGCGAACTGACAAGTAAAACTACACAAAACCAATTCAACGTAGAGGTTATCATTGCTAGAAAAAAAGTAGAAGACAGTTGTTTCAAGCCCAATGAAATGGGGTCTCAGCATTCAAGTCACACTAATAATTATGTTGTCCTCTTAAACCTGTCACCCGGCTGGTGGGTCATTCTAAATCTGTCAGAAATCGCAGGGCCTGAAATGTGCAATTGCCTGGCACTGCAAGGCTCTTTCCCTTCCCCTCCGTTTCAACTGCATCCTCGCTCTTTGCCTTTCTCTCTGCCCTATTATAACCACCATGACATTAATGCATGCTGCTCTATTCTCCTAGGTACAATTACAGGAAAAAGGAGACAGTATCATCTGCATGTACTAGAAAATCAAACCACACGCTTCACAACAGGGTGTCATAGAGAAAGATTATATATATATATATATATATATATATATATATATATAGAGGCAGAACTTTCTTTCTTTTAGCTAAATATACCACTTACATTGTTAAACAGTGCAGCCATTTGTGCCCACTGATATGATGTATTCTCTCAGCAATTTACTGCTGGCAAAGGTAAAGAGTGTCAAGTGTCTGCCCAAGCGATTGGAAAATGAGACGGTACACAGGGGTTACTGTATCCACAGGAGCAGCACAACGTCCTATTAGAAGCTACCAATTAATGACTATGACACAAGCAACTGCTGCAATCGTGGTTGGATTTCCAGCGCAGAAACATGTAGTTAAGCACTTCCCAAGAAAACATCTGCTTTTTATTTCATTAGATGTGACTAATCAGCTCCTGCTTTCCGCCAACGACAGCAAGCCTTATAATTAGTAACTCGCATTATCGTTACTGCCGCTTAATGTCCACTTAGAAAATATCCAAAATATTACCGCTCAGGAAAACGGCTTTATTTCCAGGTCTAATTGACTCCTAGATAAATAAATAAGACCGTAACGACACCACCTTCTTGAAGAACCTGACACAAAGACACTGTTACTGCGGGACGCGCTCTGATTTCTCTGACATTTATTACCAGTTGCCGAGCACTTGACATATTGTCACCGTGTAAGCGCGCAGGTAGGAAATGACAGAAAGGGTTTTCTTGTTTTACCACCTCACCGCGCGTTGTCTGGTAAACTTATTTAAGCTACAAAGGTTACAGCAAAATCCTAATTAAGGAGGCACTTGAGAAATGGAATGATCTTTCGGCGGCTAATCCAACGGCGATGAGGTGTGCATGCGGAAAGCTGCGCTCTCTTTATTCTCTTTCCAACGGAAAAGTTATTGGGCGATAATTATATATAAAACATCCCAGGAATGCTGGCACAATGATCAATTCTGGCACCTTATAGCTTAATAAATCTCCTTAATTTACTTGTCCCATTCACTTACAGGTCCTGTTAACACACTGCTAAATATACAATAGCAAAGGGATGAAAATCAATATTAATATCTATGCAATGAAAATGAAGAAGTGCACCTTTGCTCGTGACTAACCTATGCAGATTTAAGATACATCTAAAGTAGGTCCTGGAAAAGTAGAAAATCTGTGATACGTCCCAGGGTTTATGGGTCAGGTCAATTATTAAGGGGAATTTGACATCACCCACTGGGGAGATTTATCAAAACTGGCTGAGTTGCCCGTACCAACCAATCAGATTTCACCTTACATTTTTTCAGAGCTGTGGAAAATGAGAGATGGATTCTGATTGGTTGCTATGGGCATCTAAGCCAGTTTTCCTTTAGACGAGATTTTATAACTCACCCTTATTGAGTTATTTTAACTGTGTTTCCCACAGAATCCATGATACTTTGATTCTTTTGACTCTTCTCCTGTCACTTCATGTGGCCATTAATTATACAGCCACTTCATTTAAAGGGTTTGGCCACTTTCTGGTTACTGTTGACCAACGTGTATGTAAGATGACTAAATAGCACTTACTAATATAGTCTTTGTTGAAATTCTGCACCATTGTCTATATTTTATAATGTATGCCCAGAGGTCTTGTCCATAAAATGGCTGCTGATGGAGGGTCATGTGACTAGGGAAATAATCTCCATGTGATGGCTCCACCATTCAAATACACTGAACCTGCCATCTACACTTGTTCTGTTGGGAGATTAATACAACCAATGCTGTATTAGTAAGTGCCATATAGACATCTTACATACACATTAGTCACAAGTAACCAGAAGGTGGCCAACCCCTTACACTTTCCAGTATAAAACTGTCCACCATTTCTAGCTATGGCTTACATTCTATACCTTCTTTATCTTCTTAGAACTCATTAATCGCACTAAACCTTGGAGGGAACCTTACTGAGTTGACATAATTCATATTACACTAATTTTCTAAAGTTAAACATTAAAGTCAAATCAGTTTAACTCCATGTTGAATGTCAATAGATTTTATTTAAATGATTAGAAGAACATGGCTGATCTCTGTCAAAGACAGCACCACCTCTATCCATGGGTTGTGTGTAGGGATGAGCGAACCCGAACTTTATTATGTGTATGTATTCGTTATATTCCGTTTTCCCAACCCAACTGAACCCAGTGAAGTTCGGGTTCATTCATCCCTAGTTGTGTGTGCATAGCCACAATAGCGCACACAACCTGAGGCCGGTGGTGCTGCTGTTTCTGGAAGAAAGCTGCCATCTTTTTTTAATCTTCTTTTAAAGGGGTTGTCCAAGTTATGAAAAAAAATAGCACTGTAAATCGGATGGGTAGCAATATATAACTAAGTTCAGCAAGTTTTAGGCAAAAAAAATCTATATTTCCTCATTTCCCTGGTTCTCTTCTGGCCTTTGTTTACATGCAGTAATAACAATCTCTGCCCCTCCCCCCTTCTCTGCAAAGGCAGTGAATATAAGTGCTGAGTGATATGTCTGCCTGCTAGAATACTCAGCAGCATGTTGTTTGTGTAGGACTACAAGTCCCAGCTGTACAATGACACTGCTGATACACACAGGAAATTCTCCCTACCTGTTCTTGTAGAATACAATTCCTCTATAGCTCCTTGCCCAGCATTTGTCTCCTCTCACTGCTGCAGCTACTATTTGTTGTAAAGCCTTGAGCCCTCAGTGTGTTCTGGCTGAAGAGGTTAATGTTTTATCTGAAGGAATCCAGGGAGGGAGCAGATAGCAGGAGCCCGGCAAAGAAAGGGGGCATGGCCAGTGACGTCACGTGTATAGAGTGTTATCTGAACTCTGAGGCTTGTGCACGAAACATCATAGACCAGGGAGATAAGGTGACATCACAGGTCATGTGACCCTCAGTCAACTCTGAGAAACCAGCAGCTTTAGAAACACAAAGTATATGGGAAAGTTGTTATACCTGACAAGTTAGAAACATATAAAGAACAAAAAAATAACTCGGACAACCCCTTTAAGGGTTACAGTCTCTATGTGAATCTCTAGTATGTATTCCTCAGCAGTTATGCAACTGTGACGGCTTTTGTCCAGGCCTGAGGGGTCAGTAAATCAAATGTCCGACTCCAGCTCCTTTATTTTGGCTTGTGTATAATTAGTAAGAATCAAGGTACCGTAGTAAGATACTAACAACAGGCTTTTCAAAACTGACTCCACAGCCTTCATCTTGTCTTTCTATTATCTCCATAAACCATTTTGTTTCTTTTTCCTCTTCCCATCGTATCCCCGCCCCTGTATTCTCATTTCTGTATCCTTTCAGGTCTCTTCTGTGTGATAACATTCTCGGGCGTGCTTTCCCTTGGGATGTTACAGATTTCTTGCTGGGACATGTACCAACATATTAGGTATTGTTCCTCTGGAGAGGCAGTTCCAGATGCTTCTCCGTGTCACTGTATGCATTCATGTTCTGGATACATTTACTGAACTATAGTAGGTGACATCAATTTGTAAATGCTGGTAAGCCATTACTAGTACATCATATGATATATTCGGGTACACTGTGGATTATACAGATATGACACAAGATCTGTACACACCTGTGAACAATATTACATTTATTATTAACTGTCTAATTATTAATAATTTACATGCAGGGAGAAGACATTAACTTGACCATGACTCATTGCTCCTGGGACTCATTATTTTACTTGCATGGTTCTCACCAAACATTACATTCTGCAAAACCTGGAGCCTGAACTTACTTAGTAACAGCAATTAATATAATCATCATGATTTACTGAATGAGTAAAACCACAACCTATTGACTTACTGGGTACATGAGTAATTTTATAAGGCATTGTCTGCTTTTAGATAACCCCATGTTCTGTGACCTATTCAATCATGTAACAGAGGAAACCTGCGTGGAGGACTGAAGGGATAGTGCATAGGGCCACTGGTTAGAAAGTCCACAAGTCCCAGAATATCTGTACTTACTGAATATATAGCTAAATATAAGGGACAGGGCAAGGTATATTTGAGTAAATTTGATGGCGGTAAGATGCAGGAGTTTATACCGCCTATTGTTTTGGTGCATCTTTTCCACAAACCACACCCTATGTTAGACTGTCTAAAAGCCTTAATAAATGTGGTTTATGTTTGGCAGAACTCTGGCTTAAAAGAGTTGTGTCACGGAACATATTCTACATTTTTCAAACCAGCACTTAGATCTGGATACTTTTGTAATGACAGTACATGTAATAAAAATTTTGTATAGCCACTGAGCTATTCAATAAAATGTACAGCGCCACCTGCCGTTTGTTCTTTTCCTTATTTTTTTGCCCGTCTCACTGAGTTGGTCGAACATGCTGAGTTTAAATCTTCCACTGCCACCAGCCATATAATCTGTTAGAAGCTGAGGCAGTAACATGGAGACAGCTTCAGCAGAAAGGACACATCCCCTGAGCTGCCAGGCTGAAGATTACCTAGCAGAGCAATTGGAGCAGAGAATGTGGAGATATTTTGACCTATGTGCTGTATAACAAAGGTACTGTCATGTACTATATGTTGTCTGATTTTCATTTTTACATCAATCATGGCATAACTCCTTTAATCTTCCCCATAGTGTTTCATACATTTCCCATATATGTAAGCACGCTCTGATCTAAATGCATTTGCCTGCTCTCCTGATAGAAACTTGATTCTACATGTTTAGTTCAGAAAGGGCTGGTGGCCGTTGCTGTAAGATAACTCTACACAGAGGGAAACCTGTGAGGCTACGTACTTAGGCTAAGACTATAGAAGAAGGCAAGAGGCCGATCCAGACTTTCCTAATGGAACAATTCATTGAACTTGCATTCTTCTTTCAAAACAACCAACTGATTAAATTTCCATCGGTTGGTACAGTTTACTCTAGAAACTCATTATTAAAGGGTTATTCCCATCTTGGACAATGGGGGCATATCGCTAGGATATGCTCCCATTGTCCTATAGATGCGGGTCCCACCGCTGGGACCCGCACCTTTATCGAGAACGGGGCACCGAAAGTGAAGGAGGGCGCACCGCGCATGCGCGGCCGCCCTCCATTCATTTGTATGGGGCCGCCAAAAATAGCCGAGCGTTGGCTCGGCTATTTCCGTCGGCTCTATACAAATGAATGGGAGCTGGGCCGCGCATGTGCGGAGCGCCCTTCTTCACTTTCGGGGCCCCATTCTCCATATAGGTGCGGGAACCCAGCGGTGGACCCGCACCTATAGGACAATGGGGGCATATCCTAGCGATATGCCCCCATTGTCCAAGATGGGAATATCCCTCGTTCTCATACTGTGGAGGTAATGGCTGCATGTAAATGCAGTGCTTCACCTCCACTTATCGCTTCCTTCCTGACAATCTGCTGCTCCTCAGCCTGTGTAAATGCGCATTTGATTATTAACAAGTACACAAATGAGAGCCAGATACTATACAGTGTTCGTGAAATTGTCCTTTGCGATAAATTTGTCATATTAGATTTAGTTGTAATTCATTCCTGTTTGGGAAGGCATCCTCAAAGAGTCAGCCAAGAACTCATCGCTAAAAGTAAAGTCATTAGTGACTTTACATGACTACATATCATGTATTCTTAGAAGCCGTCATCATTTGGCTACAGTCTTATCTTCAAGCCACAAACTATGTCTGATCATCATCCAGCTCACTCTATAAACCCTTCTCACATACAGAATAAAGATGGCAAAGACAACATAGTAAGCAGACTGCTGAGCCTTCTGCTTCAATAAACAAATAAAATTACGCTCAACCTCCATTTTCTTTTCATATCTCATATGGCATGATTATACAAATCATTTTGTGAAAATATATTTCTGTATGAAACGCCTCATTTCTTTGTGGGATACTTGAACGCTTGGATGTTTAGATTGCCTTGTGTCATGCTGGTTTTTAATGTTTCTTTACTAGAAATTGACTTTTACGTTCAAAAGGAAAATAGTGATGTAAAGATTGGTGACATGGCCCCCTTTTAACAGTGGGTTTTTATCTAAACTACAGGAGAAGAATATAAATCAGCTGTTGTGAGAAGGCAGCAGCGCTCCTGTGAGGAGCTTACCAAGCACAGTGGCGTACATTGTATAGTGGATGTGCTTGGTATTGCAGCTCCGCTCCATTTTTTTGAATGGGGCTGAGCTGGTCCTAGGCCACGTGATTGATGAACGTGTTGTCACTTGGCTTAGGAAAAGCAGAGAGAAGGCCTCGGTGCTCAAAGGAGCAGCGGTGCCTTCTCAAACAGCTGATTGACCTCCTCCGATCAGATACTAATGACCTATCCAGAGGATAGGTCATCAGTAAAAAAAAAAAAAATCGAAGGAAACCCCTTTAACATGTAAATTAATATTATAATGATAGAGTTAGGAGTGCATAAAATACTACAGTCAGCTTGCTCTTAGGCCTCACACACAATACGGGTTCATACAATCTATGAAATGTATGGAGTCACAATGCAGTACCCATAAAAGTTTAGGGTGCTTTACAGCTTATCTTATTTATACTGTCGGATTCTGTACATACTATATATGTGGAGAATGATTACATAACACGGTACTGCACATACCACTATTAGGCAGTATGAAAAAAGAGCCCATAACTCCCTAGTATGGAGTCACAGGACCTCCATGTGCCATCCTACAGCCTCTAGCTTTGCACTAGAAAGATCAAAACAGCATTGCTACATTTCAACGTTACTTCATACAGATGCTTTTCTACTTCATATAGTCTATAATAAAATGAATTGCTTATATAATACAATTATAATTGTTTCACATTACAAATGAGCAAGCCAGAAATACAGCTGCTTAAGTAGACTTGAGAGTTCTTCATTTATATTCAAGAAGTTCAAAGGGTTTTCTCGGCGCCGGGTGTCGGACCCTTGTCAGCTAATGATAGCCTTCACTGAAGATAGGCCAACATTTGTAAAATCCTGGAAAACCTCTTTAAGGCATCCTGAACTTCCACTTGAACAAGTTTATTTGATCATTATTTTCAAGGTGAAAAAACGAAGAGTATCAATTTCCAAATTAAAAACCTAAACTAAGGCCATAGTTTTTCTTTGAAGTGGAGTACCCCTTTAATGGATATGAATATCAAATTAAGTAGAAGCAAAAACTAATCTGAGGAATATCTACCACACTTGGTATATTGTGCTGTAGGCAAATCACTACGTAAGTAAGGTGGCCATTCATATCAGTTGTTCAAAATTGACAATTTTAGCCCAAAAAAAATGTTTTTCAGGTAAATGATTGTTTTAGCTGACCAATGAAAGACAATCCCCAGCTAAAAAGACTGTACACCAAATGATTGTTTATTCAACTGGTGTTCAACCATCAACCAACTTCAAGTTAATGAGTATGGCCAACTTTAATCATCCTCATACACATTTCAGCGCAGCTAAAACAGGCCATGTACAGAACATGCAAGGACTACAAGTAATTTAAATTTTGAAGATAAATAGAAAAAGAAAATTGATAAAAATAATGATATAAAACAGTACACTAAAAATAATAGAAATTGAAAAATCAACGACTTTGACTATTGCATGTATATGTACTTTGCATTAAAATTACTTAACGTATAAAATGATTAGAAATGTTATTTATTCTAGACGGTTGGAGCTTTCAAATGAATAACAAGAAGGATTACTTGCTCCAGAAGTCTAATCCTGTACTGTTATAGCCTTGATCACACTAATCAACATTTCATTTCTTTCACAACACAGGAAATCAATTTAAAAATATTGCTATGCTGTGGCGGTATATTCTTATTCAAAACGCAACTGTTAGCCCCCATACTATTCCTAGTAATTTTAATGAAGCTAATTGCAGTCTTCTAGCTTTTCTTATCGGGAAGAAATGTAAAGTGAACTGAAAAAAAAAAGTTCAGAAGTATTTGCTGGGTGGTCTTTTTTGTAGGAGCTTGTCAAAGGTGATTTGCTACCACTGTCAGTCTGTGCTGAGCAAAGGGCTATTTACTGGTGATGAATCACTTCTATGGAACGGAAAGTAGGGTCATGCAGGATCAATGTTAATGGGAAAGCCGAGTGGAAAGAAAAGAAGAAAAGAGCAGTGGTCAGACATATACTTCGACAACAGCTTCCAGCATAACAAAGTATACATCAGAGATGTTCAGTCTCACCTCTTTGAGGATGACACCGCTTGGCAAATTGCTGGAAGGTTCATATTTGACACCTTTTCTTTACAAAATGAATTGTGGGAAAACAACCAAACTACAAAAGTTTAACAATATTAGAGATGTCTACGGACATCTGAGATGTGAGGCTCAACCTTCAGATCTATTGTTATATATATTTATTCTAATTGTATAGATTTCAAGTTAGAGTATGATGATCCCTGAAATGATAACAGCAAAATATAAAAAACAGATCTAAAATCGTTATTTTTAATAAACGTTCTAAACACATTTTACTTTCAACAATTTCATTGTCAGGGCTTTACAAAGTCCACAATGCCAGTCTTTTCAAATACATGTTTTATTATTGAGCCAGGAATCTATGTACAGTTATGTTTCAAAGGTTGCTCAGATGTAGACAATAGCTAAAGGAAGCTAACGGTATCTTTGAAACATCTGTAAAGCACTGGGTATACTGCTTGCCATCCTATTTGCATGAGCTTTATACAGCAGTGTCTTCATTATGTTTCAGAGGGTGTGTGGATGTAAGGGATACACTTCACATTTGGTGGATCCGTCCCACTGTGAAAACGCTTTTTGAAAATCTTATCACTTTTTTAACAACTGCCTTCCCGTCTCTCTTTTTCACTGTTAGAGAATATGTTTCCGAGCATTAAATATACCCCACAAAAGCTCACTCAGTATTTCACTATGGCTGCTGGAATTCACATAAATTAGTTGCTGGATTGAGACGTGTAAGGTTCTTTGTAAGGTCTTTCACAAGAGCCATGTGAATGTAAATGACACAAGAACAGCAAGCAGAGCCACCATTTCAATGAACTGTACGGAGACTATGCAGACTGTCTATTGGATCTGTGTTTTCTGCACCCATCAGGCAGTTATACAATGTAGAGTAGACATGCTATAAATGTTTAACCTCATATAAACGTTCTCTGAATCCTATATACTCATCCATCAGCTGTCTCGTCCAACTCTCCTATACCATGCGTTGAATGTACTTTGTCCTGCTATATGACATCACGCATACTATACTTTTTAATCAATAAAGACCAAGACAAATTGACCGCTGTCATCGAGGGTTTTGTAAGGGATTAATTTGTTTAAAATTATAATTTATTTGTTTTAGAAATAATGCATTCCATACTTAGCCAGGTCCTTCTTCAGGCATAAAAACACAGTCATTGTGTATTTAACATGGTTGTCCGGGCTACAGGATAGGTCATCAATATTAGATCAGTGGTGATTCTGACTCCTGGCACCCCCACTCATCAGCTGTTTTAGGCTGCACTGGTGCTGGAATCTAACAGTGTACTGATGGAAGCAGATGGCCCTGTATACTGTGTAATTTCCGGCACCAGCATAGTAAAGTACACTGACACGGCCACTAGTGTGTATGGAACTGTTTGGAGTTCCTGCCACCGCCGCCCTAAACAGCTGATCAGTGGTGGTGCCGGGCGTCAGACACCCACAGTTCAGATACTGATCGGTCATCAATATCAGTAGTTCTGAGAACTCATTTAAACCTGAAAGACCCCAAACCAGACAATTCAGTCTAACACAAATAAATCATTATTTTAAACAGATTATCCCGTAACAAATTCATCATTATTTTAAACAGATTATCCCGTAACAAATTCTTGATGACTGCAACAGCAAAAAGGGGAACGTGCCAAAGTAGTCAAATTGTTTTAAAGCTACTCTACCCATGAAGCACCTCTATCTGCTTTCTTCTGAATGGTACTGAGTATATAACATACAGAGACACTTGAGTCACAGTCTCCAATAAAACCTCCTGACAAAGCAAAGTGAGAAGTCTTGATGCTCTCCAAAAGAGAAACAATATAAATTATAATTTGACACCTTTAATGGCTAATTAAAATACATGATGTTATAAGGCAAGCTTTCGAGACACTCAGGTCCCTTTTTTTATTTTATATTGTTTCTCTTTTGGAGAGCATCAAGACTTCTCACTACAGTACCAAACCTTTTCCTTTAAGGCAAAATGAAACACAGGGGCGGTGTGGCACTCTGATACATGCTGGTAGGCAGTATTTTTTTCACTTTTCCTATTTTGCTCTTGGTTCCTTGTGTAGGAATACCCATTAAAATACTGTCCAGGTTACTTGTTTAGGGGAGTAGTAGGTATCATTTTTTGTACTAATTTTGACTTAACAAAGTGTCAGTGATTGCTCCCCATGTGTAGTAATGTGTTCCATCAATATGTATTACATAATTTAGTGGTATATTTAATAAATTTATACGCTTTTTTTAAATTGAGGGCTGATGACTCCAGTGTCTTTGTAGGTTGTATATTATAGGGTGTTTTGTTCTCGTTTTGTATATTGGTTTCAAAGGTGAATATGAAGTATTTCAAAATGCCTGGCATGTGGAATTTACTTTACCACCTATTACATGTGGTCATTTTCATAATGTTTTCTTTGATTTTATTCTACTCATTTTATGACATGTATCAGGAATAAACTAAAAGATACAAGGCAAGTTAACAAGCAATAAAAGAAACTACTAACATTGATGATTGGTTGAATTATAGGATTATGGCTAACCATTCTAACATACTTCACTGTACACATTATTCATAAACCAATCGAGATAATAATTGTTGCCAGGCTATTTTCTGTGCCTGATCATGGAAAAAGCTTCATCTGTAGTCAGTAATCCTCATGTTATGTAAACTCTAATTTTAGTTTTGTCCTCTGCAAAAGTTGCTGCAGTGGGAGATTCATTAATGTGCTGTAGCTGCCTTCATAAATTACACTACATTAAACTGAATGACAGTTAATGTGCAATTGTGGAGTGATTGTGGCTGTTATTCTCTCTTCAATTGAACCCTCTGCATCAGGTTTAAAAATAAAAAAGGTTGCCTTCCTGAAATGTCATTTTATTTCACACAATGCAAAGATTGTTACTGAGTTATATCAAATAGAAATCATCATGAAGAGAACCAAGTTGCTCCATGGAAGAATCTAATTAAATCTTTCCACATGCAAAGATGTTAGCTAATCACGTATAAGTTGGAAAGGTAATGATCTAGCTCAGATTTTTACAAGCCAGTTCTTCTTTACCAATATTAGATTAAAGGGAGTCTGTCACCTCATTTAAACCTATATAACTAACAGCACTGCCCCACAGAAGAGTGCAGACACATCCCACACATACCTGTTTGCACTGTGTGTCTGTATTCCATGTCCAGAAAAAGCACCTTTATTCTGCAGGAAAACAGCTCCCAAATGCCCTGCTGAAAGTGAAAGTAAAAACAGCTTTCTCTCCCGACTCGATTTTTAACAGCTATATCTTCTGATAATGCTGTGGTTTTGGTATCATTTTAAAGCTTGGAATGCCAGCTTTCAAAGAAGGTCAGAGCTTTCAATGTCATTTTTCTATCTGCTACCAATCCCAAGATATGAGCAGCTAAAGCAGCCCTCCCCTCTTCAGTCTGGTTTTCTTTGAGCACTTGCAGCAGCAGAGCTGGGCATTTGGGAGCTGTTTTCCTGCAGAATAAAAGTGCTTTTCCTGGACATGTAATACAGGCATAAAGTGCACACAGGTATGTCTGGATGTGTAAGCAATCTTCTGTGGGGCAGTGCTCTTAGTTATATTGGTAAAAATGAGGTGACAGACCCCCTTTAATGGAATGATATATAGTATTAGTGGAATATCTGTGCTGAACCATTATTAACACTTGACCTGGCATTAGATGGATTCTCTTTACCTGCCAACCAATCCAAATTCATTAAAAGCATGCCGATTTATTAAGCCTGGGGGACATATCATTGCTAAGGCCAGTCATTGGCTCCAGAGGTACATATGACAGAATCCTGTGAAGGGGAGCAGGTGATTATACTACCCTGATGGTGATGTACGGGGGTCTGGTTGAAAGAACCCTAAAGGTGGATAACCCCTTTAAAGTATTTAAGATACAGTAGAAAGTATATTCTCTCCAAAACCTGCTGACAAGCTATGGTATACCTTCTTTCCAACACATCCTGCCTTATCATCTGCCCCTATTTTCCCCTACTTCTCAATTATGTTTCTTAATTTTGTTTTCCAAAGAAGGTTTTTGGCTTGCCCATTTATAAGTCTAAATTTCCCATCTTCTATGTTTCTTATATTTGTCCTTCACCAAACCACATCTGAGAGGCCAGCCACTAGCAAGCTCTACAGCATGTTGCTCCCAACTGCTTTTCTTCTCAAGCAAAGAAATGCATATTTGCAATATGTGATTGTGTATAGACTGTTTAACCAATTTATCCTTGTATATTTTATACTGCTGCTTATTTTCTTTATAGGCACCATGATACTTACTCAGGTGGCCTCCTGTCGCACTGGCAGTCCGGTCCTGCTTTCCTGCTAGCCAGTTTCTTTGATTGCCATATTTTGCCTACCCTGACCTCAGACTTACCTCAGAAATACGCTTGTATGCTGCTCTCCTTGACCTAGGCCCATCTTCAGACAATGTATACCGACCCCTTGGTGCCTCATACCGCTCTCTTGGAACCCTGTGGGTCAGCTGACAACCACACTAAAACTATCCCAAGTGGTAGCGGCCTGGTCCTTATATAGAGGCTAAAGGGTGAATAGCAGGGACTGCCAGGATAATGCCCTTAGAGTTAGCCCTAAGCCAAACTGGTTGGTTGCTACAGAGGGTCCACACCCACTGCCCCTAACATTAGCACACATGACACTGTACTTTAGAATACATATTCACAAGGATAAAGTCAATTACTAAAGGAGACAGAGGGTGGCCAAGTTTTTAAAGTGTCCATTAAGACAGCAGAGAAAAACAGTGAAGGTCTGCAATCCATAACTTAAAGATATTATGCCATGATTGATGTAAAAAATGAAAAGCAGACATCACATAATACATGCCAATATCTTTCTAACAATGCTAGAACCTGTTCTGTATGGAACCATAGATCTCCCCATTCATAGCTTGTTCTTCTAGATTTATTTCAGGCTGGCAGCTTAAGGGGGGTGTCCTTTCTTCTGTGGCTCTTTCCCTGTAAGTGCCACAGCTTCTAAGAGAAGTTTGCTGGTAATAGCTGAAGATTTAAACTGAGCACGTGTGACCACCTCAGTGAGGCGGATGGAAAAATAAGTTGAAGAACAAATATCAGATGGCGCTATACAGATATATTTTATTGAATAGGTCACTGGCTATACCAAATTTTGAATTACATGCAAATACAAAAGTATTCAGATCCAGGTGCTGATTTGGAAAATGCAGAATATTTTTCATGGGACAACCCCTTGAAGTCATCCATGACAATTATATCTTTTAGTTTTTCCATCACTTACTAACACTGGCATATTTTTAGATTGCTGCTATTCATTTTGCAACACTATGGAGAATTTAGCACATTTTTGTCAGCATTACAAAGTAACCCGATTAAAATGCATTTCATCGTTTTTGAAACTGAAATGTTGATGAATATGCAGTTTAATTGCTGAACTGTATTTGATTAGTTTACAGGATTATTCATGCATCTTTAATAGCTTTAAACAGAGGAAAAGAATCATGTAGACTTATTATGGAGGCAGTGTTCTAAGAACAGCTGCTCTTGTTAACAAAACCAGAACCTCTAAGCACCAGTCGCTGCAATTTTTAGCTTGGGGTCTTTGTAAACTTAATCTTTATAAAGATGGGCCACTAAACACTGTTTGTCCAGCTTTTTGATGGTATATAATTTCTTATAAACATAAAGGAAGAAGTAATCATGAGAGGGATTTGTAAAGTCAGTTTTACAGGAGTCAGAGTTACGGTAACTTGTGCCAAATTTATCAAATCGCATAATATTTGATTAGGTGCATCTTACAGGGGTTGTCCCATGAAAAACATTCTACATTTTCAAACCAGTACCTGGCTCTGAAGACCTTTGTAACTGCATGTAAATAAAGCCTTCAATAAAATGTACAGTATTACAGTAGTATATATAGTAGTGCTACCTGCTGACTATTCTTTTCTCAGCTTCCTGTTCACCTCGCTGAGGTAGACGCACATGCTCAGTTCCATCCTTTAACTGCCACCAGCAAGGAAGAGAGCTCTAACAGAAAGAACACCCCTCTTCCCCTCCTAAGAAAGGACATTCATCCTGAGCTGCCAGCTTCAAATGAATCGACCAGAGCAATTGGAGCAAAGCATGGGGATCCATGTGAGGTAAAGGGCAATGTTCTTGCTTTGTTAGAGAGAGCTTGTAATGTACTGTACTATATGATGTATTATTTACATTTTTTAGATTAATCATGGAATAACCCCTTTAAGTCTTCTTTCTTGAGATGTTGCTCCACTTTCTATGCCACTCTTTTACTGAAGTAGATTGTGACAGTTTGTGCAAGTTTTTTTAAAGTAAAAAAAAAAAAGATAAATCAGGCTTAAAACAGCGTGATATGCTAACCATGTTCAGTTTCCCACTTTTTAAAACTCGAGTTTCTGGTGTAACAATGTTAAATATCACAAAATGTTCACGCAAATAAGCCCAAAGTGTCACAAAGTCCTATTTTGTGACTGAACAGGGTGGACAGATGTCGTTGTTCAGCCTAACTATATTTGAAGCCAGAATCCTGGACTGCAGGGCATGATAGATTCCCCTAAAGTTTACGTAAAAGCTTCAGGTTATAATTGGCACTGCAGTCTTTTTGCATGTGAAGTCCAGTTGCCAGGTAGTTAACCACCTAATAGTTTTGCCTGAACTCTGTTCTGGCTTTGAGAAAGGCACTTGACAGTTCAGCCAAAGAATAGCTCGAGTAGGGTGAGGAGGAAAGGGCTGCTTTAGCTGCTGATATCTCAGAACTGGTAGCAGCTAGAGATATCACAGCATTATCTCCACGTCAGGAGATATAGCTGTTATAAATCGAGTTGGGAATGAAAGCGACAAAAGCAGCTTTCCTTTCATTTTGAGCTGCATTTACTGCCATACCTATTTTTAAAAGTTTAGAAGAAAAAATTTCTGCCCTAAGTTGTGCGCCAACAATATTTACTTCAGATACACATTATAAATCTAAAATTTTAAAAAGTGACATTTTCCGGGGTATTTTTCCAATGTTAACGTGACTGTTAGGAGGTTGATTTGCTTAAATTCTGTTTAGGTCTGATTCTAACGAATTGGTTTGCAAATCTGATAAATCAACAGTGCTCAGATTTCCCTGAAAAGTCGTATATGACACTTCAAGCACTTTATTGTCAGGATAGCATTAGTAATGTTAAAGTGACAGTGACATATATGGCTATAGGTTAACGGATGGTAGCCTTTGGTAACAAACAGCCTGTTTAAAAGCATACTGCACTATTGGATTTTTTTTAATTAAAAGCATTCATTTTTGGTGGCAGATGCCTTCTTTTCTGTCATCTGACCTGTAAAAAGTCGAAAAGCATTTTGTGAGCTTCATCTGAAATCGCAAAAAATTCAGATTTGTCTGGAGCCCAACTTTTTGGGAAATTTGAGACAAATTAGATTTTTTTAATCAATTTATTGTTCTGTACGCATTATCATTATAAAGCATAGTCCCTTGCTGCTTGCAATACCTGTTACAAGGCCAAACGTATATGAGCCCTACATAGCATAAAACACGAAGCATAAAACAATTATGGTGGATTGGGTTTAAAAGATGAATTTTGAAAAAACTACCTCATTTTATACAGTCTTAGAATAATTTCCTAATATCAGTAAAACAGTCTCCCTAAAGATAATGTCTTGTAACTAGTACATCCATACTGCCAGCAGCACTAACATACATCACCAAGACAAGCAATCACCACTCTGAAGTCTCCGAGATGAGCGTTAGATACTGAATGTTAAAGGATTTTAGATCAGGAAAAATGAATTGATATACCTAAGAAAGTGGACTAATTATGCATCATTCACACGCAGGCCATGGAAAGTGATTTACAGCTTTTGTTGTGATTTTCTGGAAAGTTTCCTTCTACTTAAATTAAGTGGAAATGCCCCCAAACCCCACACTAAGCAAATTCAGCAAAAAAGCACAGCACACTCTACAATTACAATACCACACTTTTCAGAAATTCTTCACATCTATTAGTTAAAGCTTATGGACACCTTCACGCCCATTTTTTTATTTATTAAATAGCAGAATGTGCTAATCATTTACCAATTAGTTTTAAATAAAAATTATCCTTTGTTTGTCCCGCTCAGCGAGAAATCTTTCAGATGAGCAGTCTGACCACTCACTCTGTAGCCCTTATCTCTGGTCTCCGGATATATCTATTAAGATGACAATTTTTTGTTAATGTGAGTTTATTTTATTTGGTAAAATGTCAGCTTAAAAGAATGTTCAGTAGATCAGCAATAGGAGCTACAGTGTGAGCAGTCAGAGAGCTCAACGGACAGATTTCATTCTGAATGAAACTCAGCAGCCTGCATTGAATGCACATATGCAGGTTGCAGAAGACAAATGGCTGAGAATTGTACATTTTCAATGTTTTAATAGCTTCATGCATTCTCCATGTAATAACAATTCTGGAGCATCTATTCTTATGTCTCTATGTTGTACCATTCATTTATTATTTCAACTAGAAGTTATGCATGAATTGCTAGCAGTCTGCAGTAAGGGTACAGAGAGGTATCAACCAGTTGGGGGTGTTCCTGCACAATCTCACTCTATACAGTCATTGTTGCCTTTGTCAGACTGCGCAGGAACACACACCCAACTGGTTACCTCCCCTCTGTACCCTTACTCCAGACTACTAGAGATTAATTCATAACGTCTAGTAGAAATAAAAAGGAACGGCACAACATACAGACATAAGAATAGACGTTCTAGAATTGTTCTTACATGGTGGATGCATGTAGCTATTAAAACAGGCATGTCAGGAGTGGTGAAAGGTCCTCTTTAAACAAAGTACAAAAATAACTTTTTATCACATAACAGATGCAGTTAAAATGCAAAGTTGTCCATAGCCATTAAACATAATTTTTGACAATAGTATGGTGCATTTTAATTTTCATTGTCGCTATCTATAGTCGAAAGATCCTGAAATCTTGCAGCTTTGTCACTTGCCACTACCTCATAAAAGGCTGACCCTTCGTGCTCTGTAAAGATTACTTCTCAGTAGTCATCACACTATCATTACATGCAGAATTACAATGCAAGGTAACACCTCTACTGTAAAACTTGAGAGAGCCAACACAGGACCACCCCATCCCCCCATTAACAATGTGTGATGGCCACAGCCTACTTCCACCCTCTCCTTGCACAGTGATCTTTGCGCACGCTTCCCATTGAAACAAATCAGTTGTTTTCTGACTCATATTCATGTGGGTGTGGTAAGACAAATCTATAAACTGCTGTTCTTAGCTCAGAGCCGAGATACAAGCTAAAAAGTGAAAAAACTGAAAAAGAATATAAATGTATAATAAAAAAATAAAGATAAAAAATATTTTCAGCATATCGCTTTACTACAAAAATATGGGTGAAAAAGACATAAAAAATCATTTGCTCACACACCTGACTGCTGTGGTTTTAAACAAAAACAGTGGCAAATGTGAGCCAAGCTTTAAAAGCATCAGCAAATAAAAATCATACTTACTGATTCCCAGCATTCACCAAAATAAGACATTTTCTTTTCACATTCGCAGGCAGGTACAACTATTTAGCTGAGATGGCTCCTCTCATCATATTAAAACATACTATTTATAGTGGCGTCAACATTCAAAATAATCCAGATACAGAAACATCAACTCATAGATATTCCATATGCAGACGCATCAAAAGTGCCGTATTTATGCGGAAGCGCAAAATTTATTCCTCCATATACTGTAGCAATACGTATGTCACATGAATGAGAACACAAACTGTTAATTTAGTAGCACTTTACTATAAGCCTTCACCTGAAAGCATCTTCAGTTTAATCTAAAGACACAGAGAAAACAACCCTGCAAATAAAAGATAAAACACTTGGCAACTCTTTGGTATTGAAAAACATGGATAAGCTCTGGGAAATATATTCTCCAAACCCTCCAGCCTGGGACCACCGTAGAAAAGGGACAGTCGGCAGAACAATTCTGCTTTAGGGCATGCACACAATTATGCAGTTCCCAAGAGGTTCTGTTCAAGGAAAATACATCTGAAGACATTGGACGGTATTGGCAGAAACGCTGGATGTGACAGTACTGATTAACAAAAAGTTGTGGTGCATGCAATAAAACAGATGTATCCTACCATATTTTCATGCATTTGATGTGGATGAGTTCATGTAATAAGTTCAATACTGTGGTTCAAGTCATTCTGATCACAACTGCATGGCCTATAGACCTCATGTACCATCTACAAGAATTGAGAGAAAATTGCACTCACAAACTAATAAAATGTACACAAATGGCGTCATTTATCAAACTGCCTTAGTTGCCTATAGCAACCAATCATATTCCATCTTTCATTTTCCAAAGGAGCTGTCAAAAATGAAAAGTGGAATCTGATTGGTTGCTATTGGATAACTAAGCCAGGTCTACTTTACACCAGTTTGATAAATGACCCCATAAGTGTGGTCATTTCCCTTAAAACAGTTCTTTTCTGTTAACATTTGTAGTTCTTTCCTAGTTACATCTATTTCCAGGAAGGCTGCATGACGTGTTTGGCTGATAATAGGGACTGGCAGTCAACTTTTCATACTATAACCAATCTGGGATGAAGCGATGATTGCTGCCCCTCTACCGACAAGAACAGAGGGATGGTGGTGTTTGTATAGTGTTGTGAAAACTGATTTGTCCCCTTCCCAATGCCTTTCTATTTTTGCATATTTGGCATACTTCAATGTTTCAGATGATCAAACTACTTATAGTATTAGACAAACATAACCTAAATAAATCCAAATTACTATTTTTAAATCATGGTTTCATTTACTGAAGGAAAAATGCTGTTCAGTCCTACCTGGCCGTATGTGAAAAACAGGAAAAACCGTCTCCAGCGATTGTATGACAAGATGAACGAGGAAGTGGATTTTTTTTTTTTTTTTTTAAAGTACCCACACGTCACAAAAGATGGTGAAAGTGCTCCCCATTCACATCTATGCATCTTTGGGATAGGTACAGGTCCCACAATTGGGACCCACACGGAGCCTGTATAGTCCTGGAGGGCGCACTGCACATGCGCAGCCGCTCTCCATTCATCCCTAGTAGAGCGTGGAAAATAGCCGAGCACTTTTCAATGGGGTTTCCGAAAATAACTGAGCATGCTGCTTGGCTATTTTTGGCCTTCCCATAGGAATGAATGGAGAGATGCTGCTCATGTGCAGTGCGCCCTCCAGGACTTTACGAGCGGTCTGGGACCGGCACATATCAGACGTTGGGGACATATCCTAATGATATGCCCCCAATGTCTGAAATGGGAATAATCCTGCAACAACACGGCCGTCTTAACGGCCCCTAAGGTTCTTGGACTCCAGCGAAGAACAACGAGAGCCATTATTCACAAATGGAGAAAACTTGTAACAATGGTGAACCTTTCCAGAAGTGCCAAGCCTACCAAAATGTCACCAAAAGTGTTTCGATGAGTCATCCAGTAAGTCACAAAAGAACCCAGAAAAAATGTAAAGTATGTACTGCAGGCTTTGCTTAGTTAAACTCAATATACATGATTCCATGATAAGGAAGAAACTGGGCAAAAATGGCATTCATGAGAGAGTTGCAAGGCACCCACTACAGTAGTTGTGTCAGTTTGTGAAATAAAGTGCAGTTGGGTTATGTAGCAGAACAGTGATCTGAAGCACAAAAGTAAGTCCACCTCTGAATGGCCAAAAATAAACAAAATTAAAGGGATTGCCAATACATTTGGCAGCGGACCTGCAAGGAAACGGGCGCTGGTGAAAGGCACCGGCAATCTTGGCAAACAATACAGAAAACTGTTCAGACACAAGACCAGGATACAGGAACATGGACAGAGCCACATAACAAGGAACGCAGACAACATTGATATATTGCTTGAAACCCATGCAGAACTTATGCATGGCACAAAGACGGATCAGGACATACAAACAACATGGATACATTGCCTGGAACCCATGCGGAACTGATGCACGGCACAAACAGATCGATCTGGACATACAAAGACATAGTGAGAAACAGCAACATAGATATATGGTACATAGCCTGGAACCCATGCGGAAAGAGATGCATGGCACTCCTAGACAGACTAGGACATGAAGACATTGATGAATAACCAGACTGACCACACAAGTCAGGGTAGAGTCAGAAACACAATGGTCAGGAGCATGCACCCTGCACACAGCATTCCCGGAGACAGAAGAAACAGGGTGATTAAGACAATTGACCACCTGTAAATAATACACAGGGTCAGGGAAGAATTAACCCTACAACAGAGAGCACACAATTCACAGAGCACAGTTTACACACTATAAAAGGCCAATGCCAGCACGCACCACCCAAGTAACCATCAAACACCGGAATGAAACCGCAGCCAGTACTCAAAGGTGCATGCAGCTAGCCTATATGGCAATACAGTTTCACAGTGAACCGCACTGTGATACAAGATACAGGGAGTACACAAATTCACAGGACACAGTTCACAACTATAAAGGCCTCAGCCAGCATGCACCACCCAAGCAACCAGCAGACGGGTAAAGGCCAACACCCAGAACCCAAGAGCGCAGGCAGCCTACACGGCAACAGAGTGTCACAGTGTACCGCACTGTGACAGTGGCTCAATCAGTTATTAGGGGAGAGGGGTGCAACAACTTTTTCAAAGGGTGATATAGATTTTGTAGAAATCTTTATCTTCAATAACTGGAATGTTCATTTAAAATATGCTTTTTGAGTTTACTTGGGTCATCCCTTGGTCATGGTGTGTCACAGTCTGTAAACTTTTCAGCATTCTGTTGAAACAAACAGTAGAAATCTGGACAACGGTGTAATTTTGTACGGATCCCTTCCGTTTTCAGATGGTAGAGGTGTGGAGATGAGGCTTAACCACGAGGTTCCTGATCTTCTATTACAGATAGTACAATAAGGGAGGCTTCATTTGCGGTCAGTAGTCTGTACAGACACTGACTGCAAAAGTTTTATGAAAGTTTGGTTTGCAATATGATACAGAATCGGGGAAAAAGAATAACTGCCAGGATTTTTGCATATTTTTTATGTATGTTCTACATTTAGCGTTCATTTAAAAAATATTTATTCAGGAATTGTTGTAGCAGTGTTGTTAATGAACTATAACTTAAAAAGACAGATATGTATATCAGTCAGTGCTTGTTGAGGGTAGCTACGAACCTTTCAGGATGTACGTATTTTCTTTTACTAAACCAACACCAACAGTGTACAGTAGCAGTATGGTTTTATATAAACTGTCTGATACTGAATAATGTAAAAAAAAAACTACAGACATGTATGTGCTATATGCAAATTACCTCCTACTAGGAGGTCCTGTGGCCTTTTTCACACGTCAGTTATTTCCATCAGTTTTTGTGAGACAAAACCAGGAATGGAGACTATACGGAGTTAAGGTATAATGAAAAGATCGGCACCTGTTCTGGGTTTTTGACCCACACCTGGTTTTGGCTCACAATACCTGACTGAAATGACTGATCAAATAATTGACGTGTGAACAAGGCCTTACCTGTGAAAATTCATGCAGTCTGGGCTGTAGTCAAACCCATTGTGATGTGACTGATGTCCCAAAGAGGCTTTAACATCGTCAGAATCTCTGCCGAAATCTTACTCCTGGCTTCCTAGGCGTGAGTTGTGAACGCCAGAGAAATACACTTGGTTTTACTGCACATGCACTAGAACGTAGGAAACAAGAGTGGCTGAGATTTCAGCAGAGATTCTGGTGACATAGGAGCCTCCAACCATATACCATTATTTTTACATGGATTCTAGTATTTGACAGGAAGGTCACTATCATGCAAGAATGGAGGAAACGCTGGAGCTATGACTTTCCTTACTGGACTATGTTGATAAACTAGTTCTAGAACAACTCGCAAATAGGGCTTCTTTTAAGAAAAGAATCAGAATCAACACAGATATTCCTTTACATGCATTAGAGACCAGATGGCAGAAAGCTGAACTGGTAGACACCATGAAATGGAACATTTGATCAATGTAGAGAAAATCAATGGACTAGGAGAGAGCTGTCCCTTTTATTTCTCACACAGTGAATACAAGCTATGTTATTTGCAAATTGTCCCTGACATTTAAATTATTGAAGCTATTTTTCTAAAATTATTGACATTTTTAACAAATAAAGGTTACTTCTAAAATCATGCCTTTAGTTCTACGAGGTGAGCGGCACTCACAGATCTTTACAGAAACATTATGAGAAGGAGCATCTTGGCCCTGACACACCGGCATATGCACATTAGTAATAATTGGAGAGCTGGGATATTCTGATATTTCCAAACAAGCAATTTAATTAGGAACAAACAAACCTGAATTGCTTAATGTTCATCTGCAATAAACATGGCCTGAGATTGCTTTCATTACTTTTTCAGAGGGATGAAGGACCTGCAGTGTGAGGTATGAAGAAAATACATATTCATTCGGTGAACCTACAAGGCACCCAGAGGACAACTTCAGATCAACTTGCAACATGCTCATCTCATATTCTATCCTCTCTATGTGGAGCACATGGGAGCGTCTGCGCTATGAGAAGCCGGCAGAAATGTTAGCTTCTGTATTAGTATTAGCGAATGAGGCTTTTCTAGAAAGGTTATAACTACAATGAAAAACAGAGACGATTAAATATTCAATAAATGTTGTATGTACAGAATAGGTTGTGTGTACAGAGCAGATGTCCAGTAACTAAAGTATAATATCAAATACAACATTGTTAAAAGTTCATGATATTATATTAGCTCTTCCGAATTAAAGTGCTGACAATGTTACACAGCACATTGATTTATAAAAGTAGTATACCATGATTAGGCGAAAGTGCTGGACCTTACTTTTTAATGGATTTTTGATGTTCTTTAATAAAAGCTGGTAATGTTTTATACCTTGATACTTTGCACAGCTTGTATTTTATTCACTTACATCCCTCCGCATTTTAGACTTAAAAGCCAAGTGGGCAGTCCTATCAGTGACTGACCGTCTTCCTTGTATAAGTGTGAATACACAGAATGCTGTCAATCGGTGATACTGGATCTTTTCCAACAAAACTGAGGCCTCATTCACACGACTGCATTTACAGTCAGCGTCTGATCCACATTTGCAGGTTACATGCTGACCTATTACTTTCTATGGGGCCAAAAAATTGCACATGGATGTCACCTGTGTGCTGTTCGCATCGTGCAGGAAATTATAGAACATGTTCTATTCTTGTCTATTTTGCGGACAAGAATAAGCATTTTGACAACAGGGCTCACGATAGTTGCGGGATTTTTACGGCCGGGATCTGCAAAATGCATACGGCAATATGACTGTAGCCGAAAAATCAATCTGCTCAGCTTCTCCTGCTCTATAACATACTGCCTGCAGATACCACAATTTTATGCTGACGGGTTCTTTTCATTATGTTGTCTGTGCCTTGCACATTTTTTTTAAATGGATTTGGCTCCTGGTCGCTACTCAAAGTTGAACGTGGCTCACAAAGTAGAAAAGGTTGAAGACTTCTAGTCTAGGCACTGAGATGGGAATAAGAACAGAGGGATAAAAATAAAGCCTCTAGAAAGATAGAACAAATTGTTTGCAGCTTGAACACACATTGTATCAATGGAAAAGGAACAAATTGGGAGACATTTATTAAGCAAAATGTGTCAGAAATTGCACAAAAAAGGGTCATAGTTACACAGTTAATATGGTTGAAAAAAGACATAAATCTATCAAGTTCAACCAAGTAATTATGGAATATGCTAAATGATGTGTTTTAGATGCTTTTTATGTGTCCTTCAACAGATGTCTAGAAAAAGGGGCATGTCAAAGTGGGGACATAAAATGTACCACCAGTTGATGTAAGGTACACCAGTCAAAAAATGATGAAAGGAAGAGAAGTGTCTAACATGTCTAACACAATGGGGCAGATTTATCAGGCCTTCATCCCAGAATTCTGGCTTCAAAAAGTCAATTTTATGACTTTTTGCACTTTTACACCACTCATTCCAGTTTTGAAATATGGTTGGAAAAGTGGGCGTGGTTAGCTATGTTATGTTTCACAAAACTGGAGTAGCTTTTCTAGACAGAAGTGTTAGGTTTAAGGATAAGACAAATTTATCAAGCAAATGTGGCATAAAATATATGATGAATTCCCCCAAATATGCTTAATTTACCAGGGTGCACACTTTTGATACATGTGATTCAGTTTCTGACTCTTTGGTCTGCTTTTACCATGTAATTTTAGATCCGTGTTAGAGTTATTCCAAGAGTTGCTAGTATTTTTTAATCTTTATATTTTATTTAAGCTTTGCCTCCATTAAAAACTGAGTAAGCTATGCTCATCCATTTTGTTGGTTTTCTATACACCTGCACACACATGTATCTGAGTTGCGTGCAACTAAAAGAAAAGAATGGGAATTTTCGAGATAATCTTGTTTACCAACAGCAAACACTTCTAATTAGATTGCATTTTTAGAAGAAATACGTGAAAATCTTGCAGGCACACACCCAGTGGCCATGTGCAAATTTCATGTCCTACATTTGTTGACGTTTAATATATTGCCTGTAAAAACACATTCATCTGAAGGCCATGAAGCCTAGCACCAGATTAGCATTTTCCATATGCGTAAAAAAACAGAGACCGCCATGCCTTATTTACCAGTTGCTGACTTTGTTCTGTAAATCTAAAAGGGAACAGAGAGAGAGCCAGCTTGCATGCATGGAAGTTAGATCTGCCGAAAATAATGAGCAATTGAAAAACCACATTTAATTAAATGATTGAAGATAACTACATCAACATGTTGTGCTTTGACCCAAAACAACATAAAAGTATCAATCTAAATAAGGCCCCAGTGAATAATAATGGATGTTTTTAACTTGCACTAATGTCTGGCTTGACTTGATTTGGTGGAGTTCTTCAGAATGACTCCTCTGATCATTCTCACACAAGACAACACACTTTTCATTCATTAACTCACCTCATCTTCTTGATTGTCACAACTTCAACTTAAATATGCACAGAGACTGAATCCTGTAAGTATTCTACACTGAGACTACAATTAAAATGCACTGGGAAATCACTTGGCTCTGGAAAATGAATATAAATAAGTAAATACAACAAAGAAGTCATTATTGTAAATGACAGTTTCATCTACTGTTATATTCACATTGAACAAACACGAATGAAAAAGATCTAGAAAACAAAGGTATAGACCCCTTCGAGGCAACAGTATTCTCTAATGGCAGTGGTTTCATTCTACAAGATTAAGCCACACTGCAAAAATTGTTCAAGAATGGTTTGAGGAACATGACAAACAGCTCAACGTGTTGATTTGGCCTCCAAATCTACAAGATTATTATTATTATTATTAGTAATTCAAAGGCACTGTACTTTTAAAAGGGGGCACACAATATAAAGAAAAAGTGCAAGTGTTGACTTATTAATGGACTGGTACAAACGGGGTGAAGACCCTGCCCACAAGGGGATTCCAATCTACAAGGGATGAGTGAAGGAGGCAGCAGGTGACGGTGAAAGCTACTTGTGTGGCTGTGTGGTGGCAGTATGCTTATTGAAGGTGGTAGGTTTTCCTGAAGAGGTGACTTTTTACGTTCTTTTTGAAGGTTTGAGTGTTAGAGAGCGTCTGAGATGATGGAGTACTGAGTTCCAATGAGAAATTTAGTAGATGATTGTGTGAGGAACAGATGAGAGCAAAGAAGGAGGTCTTGTGAGGATTAGAAATTACATGTGGGGATGTATCTGAAAAGTGAGGTGAGCAATGTAAGGAGGTGAAAGATTGTGGGGGCCTTAAATGTTGTTAGCATTTTAAGTTGAATTTGCTGGGCAATGGGGAGGCAGTAAAGGGACTGGCAGAAGTAAAAGGCAGAGGAGAAAGGAGGGGAGAGGTGTATTTACAAGGCAGCAGAGGTAAGGATAGATTGGAGGGGTACAGGGGTGCTAGCTGGGAGGCCGTCTAGCACTCAGTCTAATCAAACATCTGAAAATAAATCCAATCCATGGAGGCCCAACCTCATAGTTTATAGGACTTAAAGGATCTGCTGCTAATATTTTGGTGCAATATACCATAGGACACTTTCAGAGGTCTTGTGTAGTCCATACCTAGATGGGTTAGGGCTATTTTGGTGATATAAGTGGGTCCTACACATTAGGCAGTGTTATGGCTGATCAGTGTACAGTACATGTTACCATTAACAGTCACAACTTTCAATAATAATTCAGAGTAAAATTATATCATAAACTAATTAATCTGTTAGCCTATCATGTCCTATAGGAGGGTCCATGGGGAGTATGCAGTACCCATGATGTGCATGTAATGGCAGCGCATTATACACAATGGCGGATAATTAACTGGAGAACCCTTGCGGTCATGGTGTTAATAATTAGTGCGGATTCATGCAGGTTGCAGAAACTCCACTTAATTGCATTTTTTTTAAAGGATTTCATTGGAATGTGCTGTATTCAGTAGCTGGAATCAATATATGAAGGAAGTGTTCAATGGATTGGATACTATTCTCTGCAAAGGCATTTAAGAGCTTATGCATAAACTGTATAAGAGCTCTAATTTGTATGGAGCCATGAGAGGCTTCCCAAAGAGTTACACAGGACTTCTACTACACCTCCATATGGATCCAATATCGTGTGGCGGTACACAGAGGTTTACTTTGACAGAAAAAAGAAAAGAGGAAAGCTTCATAAGGTTCACATGACTAAATTTAACTAAATTGAAAAATAAAAACATTTGTGGGGAATCTGCATGTTTTTTTCAGCTTTTTTGTGTGTTTTTTAATGTTTTTTTTTCTTTAACCAATGGGTTTTCATTTCAATACAAAACTGCATTTCGGGATTGAGACTTTTGACTGGATCTGCACCAAAAAATGCAGAAACAACATCAGAGGCGGATTGGCCATAGACCTTACAGGGAAATTTTTCCGGTGGGCCGATGCCCAGGGGGCCATTTGAGCCCTCCTTGCGGCCATCCAGTGGAAGTTTTTGGGTTGTTGGCAGTATTTTGTGAAGGACTGTGGTATTTGGCTCTGTTGGGGTGGTATAATGTGCCACAATATGGTATTGCTGGCCCTGCCTTCCATCAATTTGGACCCAACTACAAAACGGGGCTACTTTTAGTATTTTTTCGAGGGCCACTTTAAGTTCCCAGTCCGCCCCTGAACAACATAGTGCCACAAATGGGCACTGTGAGGAATGTGGAATCATGATCCATGTTAGCCATGATTTAATCATAGCCATCTGCTGTCAACTAGCAGATGGAGTGAACACCGTAGGGGTCCTGCCTACAAAGTAGGTCACAGTTCACAGTTCACACATCACCCAGCCAGCACGGAGTCAAAGTCCTCCTCCAGGAAGAGTCTCTCAACAGGGGGCCATCAGCATGATAGCCATATCACTAAAATCCTCGACAGTCCGGAACCAGGAATTAATAAGGAATTATGAATTGCCCGTACATCTCAGACATAAACCAGTTATATATTCACAACACAGGGGCCAAGAGGGACATGCCCATGTCCATAAATTAGTGATAAAATGTCAGGAAGAGGACATGCAGAGATATCCAAGCAAAAACCGGATAAATGTGTCATGTTTGGTCTCCACCTGTAGCTAGAACCAAGGCGGATCCATTGGTGCCAGAACCATTTCCCTATGACCTTTTGGCTACCAGAACTCGGAAGGGAGGGTGGACTCCTCCCAGAGGGAGGAGGGGGAGTGGCTGGTTACAAGTGAAAAAGGTACCTCAGGACAGAGGTCTTTGACTCTGAAAGGGGGTCACATCTAGCATGTGTTTGGAGGGACCATGGACCAACTGCTAACATCACCTCCCCTATGTGACTACAGCCAGGCCTTACAGCAACCCAGAACTCATCTTAATGGACTACTCATCCACCTGGCAACTATTTTCTGTGTATATAGCTATATCTAGTGTGCCCTTAAGGCAATTAAATATATAATTTAATTATTTAATTGTTTTTGTATCTCAATCACGAATCCCCACGTCTGTGTTTCAGTCGGCATAATCATAGGTACCTGGGGGTGGTTCTTGCCCCGATATAATCCCGCTAGAGGATCGGGATTATATTAAATGAGGAACTAGTGGCAGTCTACCGGGCTGAGAAAGCTCTGTTTCACTAAGGCTCTCTCAGCTTGTCAGAGTTGTAAGCCAGAGGTCATGGACCACCCCCTCTTATTTCCAAGGCCTTCCTGTACCTGTGTGGGCAGGAGGCGTCGGTGTAAAATGTGCCAAGCTGGCCTTACATGCTCCTCGGGAGGCGTCTTGGTAACCAGTGACGCAACTGCATCACGTGAGCCCAATGTAGTTGACGTCAGGCGGGGCTGCGAGGTAGGGTCACGTCGCAGGCACGAACAGCATTTCTACATGCTGTAGATCAATACAGTCAACCTTTTAAAAAAAAACGTATTTACCGTTGAATAGCTGATAGGAGAATACTAAGGCACTGCATAAACAGCAATAACCTTCCATAATATTATAACCATAGTAACTTTTAAAAATAGAAGTGTTTCAGTAAGGGCAAAAGAAATTTCATGTCTAAATTACTGCAGTGGTACCAAACGGTAATAAGAACAACAATAACAGCTAAAAGGGAACGATTTCAATGGAAAGAAATAGGGGTCATATTATAGCAATTCACCAGAAGTAATGTATGCTTTAGAAAAGGCAAGTTAAATTCATGTGTGAATGGCAATAGAATCTGCAGTGTAACTTTCTAGCAGTCCACCATGCTAGAAAGTTTTCCGGTAGTTCCAGGTTTACTATAGGAAATGGCTATCACATTAATAAGAGTCCCATTGGACCCTCCATTTGCACACAGCCTCAGCTCTAAACTCCTCAGTGATTTGGACGCTCCTCACATCTGTTGAAGGACACCGAGCTAATAGTATACAGGATAATGCTTAGCAAACACAAAAGTTCATCAGAAAATTAAAGCGTGCATTAACAACTTGAATCAGGCAAAGTGCATTAACATATTTGCAGGTATAACGAGGTTAAGAAGCCGGGCCAATCCTGAGCATTCAGAAATGAAGAGCTTTCTTGCATGGACACAGGACACTTTGTCATTAGCAAATTTCAGCTGACATCGTGGGTTTACGGATTCTCTTGCCTTGGCCATGAATATATCCAGGAAACCTGCGCACTTAGGAACCTGGGCGCTGACTTTTAGATAACAATGCTCTAATTTAACTTGAAATCCCCATGTCTCCTTCTACAAATAATTCATCAAGCTCCCTATTCACATCAGTGGGAGGTATGGCTGGAATTAGCACATTAACACTTCCAAGACTTTGCTGGATAACTTTTATTGCTATAAATGGCAGACTCTGCGTGATGTTGTTTCGATAACAGCGCTGTGGTTAGTGCCTATTAATTGGCTCTAGATGATTAACTCGGCTTACTTATTGTCAGGCTTATTCCTGCCTTTTAACCCTTTTCCGATACGCTGGACTGAGGAATGCTATAAGAATGTCCTCACTATGGTCTAAGATAAAAGCTGACATATTAAAGGATTTTCTTGCGGGTCTACTAATGAAGAACCTTAGAGGAGGGCTGCAATTAATCTGTGTCCACTTGAGGGAGCTCCATCCTTTACGTAAGACACTCTAAGATTGAGCCCACGAGCTTGTCAGATGGCATTTCACGTATCAGAGATTAAATATGACACGTGGTTATGTAAATAATCAGTGGGCTGAAATTAAATGAGAATCTACTTTCTGTGAGACAAAGGGTCCCTGGCTGCATTAGGAATGATGGGTGATAAGAATAGAAATCCTTTTAGTGCATCACTGGGGTTTGGGAAGTGTTGCAGTATGGACCTATATTTAAAAAATCATTAAACAATTCAACCGGAACCAAAGACAGAAGCATGATGTAAAATATTTACACAGACCTAATACCCTTTATCAAGTTCACATTTTAGCTTTAGGAAACCAAGACATATTTTACTCTAGAGAGCAGAGACAAAGTGCTAAGGGTTTAGTCGCAGAAAACTACAGCACTACATAGGTCAACAATTCCCTGATACGCCAGTTCTCAAGCTATGCTTTCATCTGTAATATAAAAAGCACAATAAGCACCACAAGAAGGAAAATGCATATACTGCTGCAAGAACAGGAAAAGCTAGCATGCTCGTACATTCTGAATATATTCATCTTCAGAACCTGGAAAAAAAACTGACGGGTGTGTTGTTCCTGGCTCCCACATGAGATTCTATACGGTTTCAAGAAGAGTAGGTATATTATTGTATTTTCTACTCCATGAGGCACAGCTCTCTGCTAGAAAACACTCTATAGCCCAAGGTATTTTTCTGCAGCAGGATAGATTTTCTGTTAAAAACCTAATTTGTTCTGGAACACACACTAATCTCTTTAGGTGGTTCTTTTCTCACTCTTCATTCATGTTTCTTAACTAAGACATCAGTTGTTCAGTGAAATGTACTAGCAGATATCCCCCGTACTTATAGAAGAAAGAAAGAAAGAAAGAAAGAAAGAAAGAAAGAAAGAAAGAAAGAAAGAAAGAAAGAAAGAAAGAAAGAAAGAAAGAAAGAAAGGACACAAATGATTTTGATCAAATATATTTGCTAAGTGCCTCATATTTATGTACTGTATATAGCAGATATACAATTAGTAAAATGTACAATCTATTTTTTCAGTGCTGTTGTATTGTGTTTGGTTTTACTTTTGGAATTTCAGCCTTAGCAATGTGAATCTGCACATTTACTTCATTTTATAGGATGTTCTAACTTTCTGTAACTTTAAAGTGGTTGCCCGGTTTCCATATTGATGACCTATAATTAAGATAGGTCATCAATATCAGATTGGCGGAGGTCTGACTCCAGGCACCTCTGGCAATCAGCTGTTTGAAGAAGCCACAGCCCTCACATGAGATTTGTACTCTGTGCACTGTTTACCTGCATGTCGTCGACACTGCACAGCTGCTCGGTGCCATTCACAGTGTACAAGTGCTGCGTTCTCTTCAAACTGCTGATTAGCAGAGGTGCCAGGATTTGAACCCCTGCGAATCTGATATTGATGACCTATCTTGAGGATAGGTCAATATGGGGAAACTGCATCACCCCTTTAAGTTAGGTATTGATGTCTTATCCCGAGGACCCCTTTAAGTTAGATATTTATGACTTATCCTGAGGACTGGGGGGCGGGTTAAGTCCTGGAAAACTCCTTTAAACAAAGTTTGGATGTAAGCATTGAAGTAGCACCGCAGATGTCAAACTGGCATTAGTTTTATTGTTAAATAGTCAATGTACTTTCACACTACTTTGTATAATTCCATGGTATAGATGAATATAAAAAAACAACTTTGTGATACATCTTAATAGAGAAAAATGTCTTGTTCTAGAATTATCAGCTGTACCCCCCCCCCCTTCCTAAACTAACGTTCTCTCTGAAATTTATAAGAAATCCGATCAAGACAGGCTGCCTGTTCACTGAAGAGTCAGATTACATGATCTGGATGAAACCATGGAGAAGGAAGGGGAGAAGGAAGTATACAGAGACCAGACAGCATTGGAATGATTCAGCAGGGAATAGAATGTTTTCTATCTCATCCCAACTGCTTTATTCACGTCTATACTACTCACTACTTCTCTATAGAGAGAGTGAGACAGAGTAAGGAGTGCAATCTGCTGTCTCCATGTGAGACATACAATGGCTAAAACGCAATCACACATAAGGCAGTTTACCCTGAAAAATTATCTAAGAGCTTTGGTACGATCTAAGTTACCTTAGTCTCTGTCTTTGGCCACATTTTTTGCATAACCACATAGCCCCTGACTGTTTAAATAGATTTAAGTACAGCTACTAGTACAGCTTGGCATATATACTATGTCTATAAGCCTAACTAACAGTAGTGTAAAATCTAAACTGCTTCTGCAGGAGATTTATATTCCTGGCTATGCTGTATATGAGTACATACGCAGAGTTGGTGTCCTTAAGTAAAGGCTGTTTTAGAATGCATTTCTAATGTGCTGATATGCTTACCTAATGCTTCTACAAGACAAATGACTTGTCTCTTTTAGAGGTTTCATTAGATTAGAACTAGACAGAAGCGGAGAAGCTTTTTGTGCTTGAATTTCTCTACACAGAATAAGAGCCTAGACACTTCCTCCATGGGTTTTCTCCTGTCTTTGCAATCAGCAGCTTTGCTAAATAGTATTGTGCTTGCTGTGAATCTAATTGCAACTTTCATCTCTGGCATTTGCAGGACCTTTAGTAAACCTACCTGAGATTTATTTTTATGTGAAGTTGTGATGTGAGCTTTTAATACCTCAAACATTTCTCTTCAAAGAGATTTGTCTTCACAATAAATTGTCAGCGGCACATACCCGCTTTTAAAGGTAAGTCTAATTTATGATAAAAACATGCTATATTTGTTATGCTTGCCTACAGACTTCTTTTATGACGGATCAAAATGGAATGCCTCTAAAGGTGTCCGTTTTAATTTCTGTCTCATGGATTCCGTTGTTAATGGAAAGCCAGAACAGAATCCATGACGGTGATGTGAAAGAGCCCTTAAAGGTTTTTGCCATTTTCTCCAACTAAAACAAAAACAATTGCTAAAAACGTATTAAAAAGCCATATTATAAAAAATGTCACAAAAATCATTTCCGTAGTCCAAAAAATAAAAAAGTTACAACCGATAAACCACTGTTTGCGCTAAATTCCCAAAAAAGTCATTAAAGGGTCACTCCCATCCTAGACATTGTCTTATAGGTGCGGGTCCCATTGCTGGCACCAGCACCAATATTGAGAATGGAGCCCCATTCATTTCTACGGGGCCGCCGAAAATAGCAGAGTGCTGGCTCGCCTATTTCCGTCGGCTACATAGAAATGAATGGGAGCAGTGGCCGCGCATGCGCTCCCTTTCATTTCTGTGGGAGCAGCGGGGAGCTGGGCCTGGTGGTGGCCGGAATCCGGAAAACCCGGGGTTCTCCAGGCGCAGCGCTCCCCGCTCCGTTCTCGACATAGGTGCGGGTCCCAGTGGTGGAACCCGCACCTATAAGACACCTATAAGACAATGGGGGCATATCCCAGCGATATGCCCCCATTGTCCAAGATGGGAATACCCCTTTAAGGTCTTTTCAGACCTATTCATTAAAGCGTTAACTAAGAGCACTTTACCTGTAGTAAGGTAAAGTGCCTACTGGTTACTACATGCCACCTGTCACACAGATGTAACCTATCGCTAATAACCAATGAGTGCTGTCCCCTGCAGTGAAGGAAAGCGCTCATTTATGAATAGCAGGTAGGACTGCAGGGAAGGAAATGTCGCCACTTAAGCCCCTATTACACTGCATGATTTCAGAGTCAATTACACTCGTTCTTGAAAAGTGGCCTGTATAATCGTGCTGCCAATCAGCCAATAAAAAGCAAACACACATCTTTCACCTGATTGACATTTTTATCAGAATGAAAGATGCCCGATTCTCTGCTGTGTAATCAGGGGTATGCCGGTGATAATCAGTAGACCTGGATGAGGAAGAAACCACTGCAGTGGCCACCATTCCTCCCAATTCACCCGATGCAAACGGATCACGATCAACAAAACAACTTGTGCACCCGTTTAAAGGCCCCTTCCCTTCCCATTGTTTTCAATTTTCACATGTGGAACTAAATCAGCGTTGCAGAAAACGAAGAACTGACATGTCAGATCTTGCTAGTTTCCCCATGGAGAGCATGGTGGACCCGTAGTGTAGATTCCATGGCACTGGGTGAACTTCCACGCCTTTAGTCTAGTGGCACAAATGATCATGACCCCTATGGTTTCCTGTGGGTGAAAGTTAGTCGGAACTCTCGCACCCATCACCAGAAAGGTTTCCTGTATAGACAGCATTGAGGTTGTAATCCGACTGCAGGAGCTCCGAGTTTACACGTCTCGCAGGTGAAATCACCACGGAGCCTTACCCATAATTGTATAAAACCAGAAACGTTATTTAAATGCATTATGTTTGAATAATGCATTCCAGCCCAAAGCAGATCTGCAGCAGTAATGGAAACAACAGGCAAGAAGCAAGTTATATGACTGCACCATAATGAAAACCCTTTCTATTAACATTCTTCTCAACTACAGACTACATGGTCCGAAGTGTATTACTGGAGACATGGCAGAAGAGGAAAAACGAGGCAGAACTTAAAGAATAATAGGAACGTGAAATGCCCTCCGTATGCTGAAATGTTGGTGGCATATATTGTTACTACATTTCTGCTTTATTTTGCAGGGGAAGATATCTCCCTGGAGTAGTAGGTATTAGTATAAGGGTTGGTACTTTATTCCTAAATATGCAGCATGGGGACTGTCCAGCAGAGGTTGTCTTGAAATCCTGGGGCAGGTATACTGAGACTTTAGCCAGTCTTAGTATGAAGTCCAAAAGCATTAAATGCACAAAACTTAATAAGGGCGACAGGTCACTTTAATTAATGTGGCAGATTCCTGACAGTCGGTATCCCAGAAATGTAAATCTATGGCAGCTAAGAGCTGGCCGAGACTTGAATGATAATTTACGCCTGTCATCTGGTGGCCATGTCCTCCCCCTAATCCCTGGCTACTTTTCAAACTACTTTTAAAAAATGCCAAAAACAGTGAAAAGACACATCAAAAATATGGTGTAAAACACTTAATACATGTTCCTCACTGTCTGTAGTGGCTCCTATTGAACACATTCACATAGCTGCAGAACGTAAGCTGTAGATAACAGTTAATACTTTATAAATGCACAGCTAGGCAATATGTAAAAACCTGGGCAACAAAAATAAAGAATTGATACATGAAAACCAATCAGATTTCTCATTCACCTTTGCAATCCTTTCTGCAGGTATCGCCATGTTAGGCTACTTTCACATTTGCGCTAGGAAGGCCCGGCAGGCTGTTCCAAACGCTAGCCCAAGTGTGCCGCCGGAAGTCCACTCTGGCCCCATTCACTATAATGTGCACAGGCCGGAGGTCTGGCCGCAGCACTGCAAACATGCCGAGAGGCGGCTGGAAAAAACTACAGCATGCTGCAGTGTTATTCTGGCCAACTCTCGGCATGTTTGCAGTGCTGTGAATGTACCTTAGTAGCATAGCGCTGTCATAATCTGAAATATAACATAACCCATGTTTTCCAAACAGTAGTACTCTGTAGTTACATAGGAAAGCTGGATTTATACGTGGCATAATGCCCATGTGTTAAAATGGTGCACAAGGTATCATATATCTGATGCAACATTCCCCTCTATGCCTGTACGCAGGTGTACAGAGCAGATCAGCATCCTATACCTATCGGTGGGTACAGAAAGTGCTGTAATGCAGTATTTACATTTCCCTATTAGGAGAATGTGATTGTTCAGCCGTGGTCATGTCCAATTCTAGCTTGTGACCAATTTAAAGGGCATCTGTCAGCAGATTTGTACCTATGTAACTGGATCACCTGTTACACGTGAACTTGGCAGCTGAAGACATCTGTTGGTCCCATGTTCATATGTGCCCACATTGCTGAGAAAAATGATGTTTTATTATATGCAAATGAGGCTCTAGGAGCGATGAGGGCGTTGCCATTACACTCACAGGCTCTGCCACACCCTCCACTTTGATTGACAGGGCCAGGCAGGGTAAACATGATGATGCCTGCCTGGCCCTGTCAACCAAAGTGTAGAGGGTGTGGCAGTTGCAGATAGAGCAGATCCCCTAGGTGTAACGGCAACACCCCCGTTGCTCCTAGAGGCTGCAGGCATATATGAACATGGGACCAACACAGATTTCTTCAGCTGCTAAGCGCACATGGAACCAGTCAGCCAGTTTCATAGGCACAAATCTGCTGACAGGTGCCCTTTAAAACAATGCTGTCCTTGAGAAATGATCGGTAGGTGGATAATCCCTGCTCACATTCAGCACAAATGCTCTGGGCATTCTGCTGACATTATAGACCATGGCACACCGGCGTAGCATTTTCCATGTGTAACTTTTTGTACTATATTTAAACCTATTTAACGATTTCAAAATTATGTAGCGATAACCTTGAAACTGTCTCTAGTGGGTGAAGACAATGAAAGATAAGGAATATGAATTTCTTATTCACTAAGCCAAGTGAGATGTCTGCAGGGCCTACAATTTGCTGTGGAAATGGAGACACAATTGCTTCTAGCTCGTAACGTGATTTGTGGCAACCATATAATGCAGATGAAGACGTGAAACACATTTTCTCTTCCTAGAAACGAATCGGCTTCCACTTTCAATAGCTTCTTATAAAGATCTGTTTGGAAATTCTTACAATTAAAGTGTAGATTTCAGAGCCTAATTAAATTATTGACACCCGGAGTAATAGACTTGCATGACAGTGTTTTGTTTCGCTAAGATTATAAAATAACATATATTCTTTTATCTGTTCCTTCAGCTCCATTATTGCTTAGATAATGGAATTTACATTCTTAATTAATTCATAATTGCACTGGTAGCTTGAACTTTCTTTAATGATCGCTCCTTTTGTATCCCCAGTTTCATACACAGTTTATTTTTTACATTTAGTTTACATTTACTCTTTTTTATTATGTCCCATTAGGTTTTTTAGAGCAATTTATCATAACTGGGTCACAGTCTTTATAACAAAGCAAACGAGGTTGAAAACTGCAGCAGCCATTAGGGTTTTTCCTGATTAATATGTCAAAGATTATTGTGTCTGTTTCTTACAGAAAGTACAAGACTGATGGATGAACACCTAGCCTCTCTAATCGTGTCTTCTCGCTATACCGAGATACTTCTGGATGGGATCAGATTGTCCTATTTTATTTTACTCTCTCTACAGTGTAATGGGTAGAAAGAATGGCACATCTCTCCTGAATCAGTCTACATTCAGGTGTCTCTCATGACTTGATCTACTCTGAGACTGTCACTTCTTCATAATGAAGACCTGACCAAGGCCTGAAGAAGGATTAAGGTCCTGAAACAATGTACTGTACATAACATTGACTAGCTCCAAGCATTTTTTTCATGCTTTTGAACCAATTTGTGAATAAAATCCGATATTAGAGCAATATGAAAATCTTTGGTGAGCAGTTCTGCCTTTTTCTTCTTGATTGCACATTGGAAGAGTTGTCAGTCCCGTCTTGAACACCTAGGCAAGAAACCTACAGAGTTGTGCTGTCTGGTACATTCTTTTAAGCTCAACATACTAAACCAATGGTAGGTAAAGTCAAGGCACAAAAACCACTAGACAAGAACTGACTCCAAACACTTGATCCATGACATCAGGGACTGCAGCATCCAACCACAAAAAGACAATGTGAAACCATTTAAGAAATGGGAATACAGATCAAAGGCAGGGGGCATAAAGCTGACCATACTCATTATTCAGCTTTCTCTTCCAACTCCCATGCATATGTCCACTTGGGTCAGTCAAGTGTGCAGGTCTCCTCAACAAGGGGAGGAGAGAAAGCAGCTGACAGATTCTTGGTAGTAGCTTATTTCTCAATAACAAAAGAATCAAGCCATTGAAATCTAATGCAATCCTTATCTACCCCAACATCTGCCGTCTGATGGCTCCATGCTGTAATCAGTGTATCAATGTATCTAATGTATATGATAGCAGATGGCCATCTTGTATCATACATCATCTGTTATGTGATTTTTGAGTTATGTCATATGATCCATTATATATCGAATGGTAATATTGTATTTTGCTAGGGAGCAATCCCCTATTGAGATGGTCTTATTGATATGGTAATGTGGACCCATTAGCATCTGCCTACCCGAAGCCAACACCATTTCAACTGTTCAATTAGGTATGCACAGTTCCTCACACTAGCAAATCACTCGAACCCATGGAAATTCAAGAAGGGTGCAGACATTGAGGCTCCACTCACAGCAGAGGCCTTAGTGACAGTCATGGCTTTACATAGGAATATGGGTCACTATATAATAATCAGTAAATCATTCCTGTTAGGACCTAATAATTTTCATAATCGTGTTTGGTATATCATGGGCTTCGTAAGAGTGGAGTGGTATTACCACTTGAAGTCACACCCTGGTTACGGTGCACAAAAAAAGTAGGGTGAGGCCGATCTGATCTCCTGTCCCTCATACATGACAGTATATGGTCACTTTAAGGTTCTGTGGAATCCAAACAAGGGACCTCGGGGAACAGGAAAAAATAGACTGGGAGTAGAGATGTGTAAATCCATCCTATCAATTTGCAATTCATCCTTTCCAAGGAAAGAAAGGCCCACCGATAATACTACACTGGAAAACAGACATGCAAGTCAGTTCTCCTTCCAAAAGAACAAGAGTACTGAACATCCCCATATTATGCTTCCTTGAATGAGACGTGCAAGTCAGTTCTCCTTCAAAAAGGACAAGAAAATGGAGTGCCTCAAGAAAAAATTGCCCTGGTTAGCTGAGTGGCCTTTGTCGGGTACTCTTTCTCATTAGGGATGGGGTTAGATTTTCCTCTGGTGGTAGCTTTGACCTGTTCAATCAGTGCTTTTTCATAAAAGGATTGCTCCCTGGTGGTAGCCTCAACCTATCAATTCAGTCATTTTTTATAATAAGTGGTAGTCTCAAGCTGTTCAATCGATCAGTGCTTTTTCATAAAAGGAAGCTAATTTGCATACTGTTGGGTTTTCTTCCAAAGAGTAATGAACACTAAGCCTATCTGATGCCAGTAGATGTTTGATATGTTAACTTCTATATATTTTTCCCAGAAACGTAGAGCAGCGTTGGCTGGACTACAATACTCCTCATTCATACTAGGTCGCCTCCCTAATGAGAAAGAGCACTCCCAATACCTCAACAAGGGCCACTCAGAAACCAGGTCAATTTTCTCTTGAGACACTCCGTTTTCTTGTCCATTTAGAAGGGAAACTGACTTGCATGTCTCATTCAGAGAAGTGTAATTTAAGGTCATTCAGCACTCTTGTTCTTTTGGGAGAAAAACGGGCTTGTCCAGTGGATTATTACATGATGAAAAATAAAAATACTTTTTCATATTTTTAACCTACACCACCATGTTATAGCCTTACATCACAATACAGTTGGTGATAACGCTGTCAAATATGACTATTTTACAGTTGGCCCAAGAAGTTACTGCTACTATTAAACCAAAAGCCTCCAGAATTAGTTGCTCACATGTCAACAAACTCAGTTTTTACTGATGGTATTATACACATAACTGGGGTGCCTAAAACCGTATATTCAAATTGTTGCAATAGCACTGGTTTTGATCAATATTCCAATCATATCATTATATTGGTAGTAAACAAATGCGATGAAGTGCCTGGAAGCTCAAGAGTCCCAATGTACAACGTGTAAAAGAGACCCCAACTACCATATGCTATGTTTAATACTGGTGTCTTTAAATCTGGCAGACAGTCCTTTAGGCCCCCTTAGGCACCAGATTGTCACCTCGGCACCCCTATACCTATACCGTTGAAAGTAGGTACGGAGCATTGTACATTATTTGTACAGCTTGACAGCCTAGAATTCCAGAGAGCTTTCTGCCTGCTGTCGCTAGTCACTCCAAGGTTACAAGAAAGACATCATACGGTGCGGTAATGACTACTTCACGGAGCTTCGCACAGTTTTGACTAGTTTAACGTTAATCTAGATATGGGGGATATAAACACGTATATATGCTGCTAAATATACACCAGCATCAAAGATATTGATTGCTGACGGTCACTGTACAATGTTAAACCCCTAAACTAATTTCCTTTCTATGTAATTCACAGCTCTCAACATACATCTGTGCTCCCGTCCTCGGAGATAATTCATTGCCTCTTTATTTATGCAGGGGCCAAGAATAAAGCGAATAGCAAACATTTAGATACATTTTCTGCCTTGAAAAAAGTGCTGTACTTCTTGTAATTTTTAGCCTGCCTTTGGGGAACTAATAAAACATTTAAGAAGTTAAGGATTTATCCAACATTTACTGAAAGACGACATTAAAAGAAAATGCTTCCATTGTCTGAAAAGTGAAAATGCAGGTGCAATATTATTTTTAGCTCTGCTGTCTGGAACAAGGCTGAAGCACAACTTTGATAAATGTTCCCCATGGCGGTCTATTCTGGCTGCTCATAGATTTTGGATGGTAAAATGTATTGTCATTCTGTACTTTTAGCCTGCTGGATGCAATGATGCATAATGCAATTTAAATCTTTATCTAATGCACTCGTACTTTACTCTGGAGACACAAGTGTTTTCCAAATCAAATAATACTTTCGTTCTGTTTTCCCAAAGGTGGTAAAGATAATGTAAAGCCTGTAAAATGAAATTAGCATTCAATCCAGCAAATGGCAACAGTTATATATATATATATATATATATACACACACATCTTATCTAGGATGGGCAGGCATAGAGCCAGCTAAGTAGGTAGAGGCGTAATAAACAGAAACATGATCGGTAGAACAAGGAGAGACAGATAGACATATAACTAGTCAGATACATTGATAGAGGTGCTGTAGAAACGTAGCTCTATAGAAAATCAAAGATGATGGAAAGATGACAGATTTGACAGTTTTTCTGTGCAGAGGATACAACAAAGCTAATATAATAAGCTACCAAGCTTCCTCCAACCCCTTCTACCCCGGGGAATTTTCCATTTTCGTTATTTACTCCCTGCTTTCTTGGAGCCATATCTTTTTTACTTTGTCGTTCACATAGCCGGATGATGGCTTGTTTTTTGCAGGACAACTTGTACTTTCTAATGGCACCATATAATGTTACATAGGATGTAGCGGGAAAAAAATTCCAAACGGGGTGGAATTGGGAAAACAGTAACAATTCCACCACTGTTTTATGAGTTTTTCTTTAATGGCGTTCCTATGCAGGGAAACTGACTTGTGCTTTTCCTTCTCCAAGTCAGAACGATTACAGCGATACCACATATGTCATCACCATATTCTGACCCCCATAACTTTTTTATAGTTATGTCTACAGAGCTGTGTGTGGGGCTCCTTTTTTATGGGGCGATCTTTACTTTACTTTTTGGGGTATGTATGTATATCCCTTTTTATTCATTTTTCTTGTAGCGAAGGGATGAAAAAAACTGCAAATTGCCCATTTTGATTTTTTTTTTCTGTTATGCTATAATACAGGTGTTTTCAATAAGGGGGTGATTTGAACATATATATATATTTTATTTTTACTTTTTTAAGGCACCCTAAGTGACTATAACATCTAATCATTGGATAGCAATTTGTAAAAAGTTATGGAATTTTGAAATGCAGTGCTGCCACCTGCTGGCCTACATTTGAATATACCTATGTAAGGCATCCATGCTTCAGCAGGGTCTGGCCTTTCGCAGACAAAGAATGACTCCCCCAATTGCTGCATGGGGAAGCCGTTCCAGACTCAGAAGCGCAGCACTTCTGGGTTTTCCTCTCTCAGATGCCGTGGTCACTACACTATTAGATGAAGATTTAAAGGAACTTGTCACCTGGCTTGAGGCCACTAAACCACCAGTTTAGGTCCAAAACCTTCCACCTGTCCCCACCAAAGAAAGTTCAGGACTCTTCTCCACTGCATCAGTCACATCCACACTACATCAATGAAGCCAGGGATGGTGCACCTCACTTCACTGTACAAGTACCACACATTGAGCATATGTGCTGTGGAGCAAGGTATACCATCCTCGGCCCCATCGACACAGTGCTCATGCTTCTAATACCAGTGGAGAAGAGTACTGGACTCTTCTCCCAGTAAGTCTGATTTTCATTTAGGGCCCGTTCACACAGTTTGCGGAATAGATGTGGCCCCGTTCAATTCAATAAGAGCGGGCAGCCGCGGCTCCACAAGAAAAAATAGAACATGTCCGCAGTAGAGTACAAGAATAGGCATTTTGAATGGGGTGCCAGGCCGTGTATTCCGCAAATTGCGGAACACACACTGGTCGGCATCCGTGGTATTGCGGATCCGCATTTTTTCAGATCCGCGTACCCCTTACTTTCTTTTGAAGGGGCAGATGGGTTTGTTATGGGCAGGTGTGGGACCCTAAACCCCAGCTGCATAACCAGGTCATGGGATCCCTTTACACATGCAAGAGTTTTGCACAAAAAGTTAACCCAACTAGGATCTACTGTTGGAACAACTGCAGACAGGGAGGTGAGAATGTCGGGGGCTGAGTTGGTACTTAACACTGCAGCCGCTGATCAGAAGATGGCGTTTGCGTTAGCTGCCACTGTTCTTCCTAAAAAAGTGCGGCTTGTGGTCCAGAAAACAGTATGTTTCTAAATTATACTATTATTTTCCAATATGTACATGAAATTGCTTTCCCATTAACCCTTTTCTGTGTAGCCTTTACTATTGCAGGTTTCAGTACGGTGTTTCAGCCTCAGTTACTGGGAAACATCAATGAAAAGGCATTTTCACATACTTTCCTAAATACAAACCAATTTCAACCCATCACATTATGTAAAATAAAGATTCCCCAAAGACACCACAGGTTTTTCTTCATAAAATCTGATGGCTTGTGCAAACGTAGTCAAGCGAGAAACAATTTCCTTGGCATATTTAATCCATGTATGAGATTTAATGTATAGTAGTCTTTGTAATGATCTATTCTGTCTACTCAGTATTTGACCGTCTGTCTGCTCTTCATTTTTCTTATTAAAGGGGTTTTACAAGCGTAGAATATTGATGACCTCAGGATGGGTTTCTGATACATGGCACCGTCACTGGTCAGATGTTCTGGTGAGCGCTGCTTGTCCCTCACGACATACCAAGCATGGCACTTTACATTGCATAATGGCTGTGTTTGGTATTGCAGCCCGGTCTAGTCACTGTGCATAAGCTATGTGACCAATGAACGTGATGTTGCTAGCATAGGTAGAAACCACGTCCCTGAACTGGGTGCCGTGGCCTCTTCAAACAACTGATCAGCGGATGTGAAGGGAGAAGGATCTCTACAGATCAGATATTGATGACCTATCCTGAAGATGGGTCATTATTATTCTACTTATGGAAAACCTCTTTAATGATAAACCTAATAAGCAAAGAGAGGTCCAGTGAGTCTCTAGAGCCACATTGTATGCATCAACGTTAGGGGCAGGAACTGCCGAGAGGGGCCCCTAGTAGTCAACAATATCAAAAGATAAACCTGGAATAAGCCACATTAAAACTGAATGGAAAAACCTTGTTCTATCAATATTAAATACTTATTTTAATTATAATCACATTTTCAGTTATTAAGAATTTATTTAAGAAATACTGTACTAATAAAGAGAGAGGGAAAAAAAAGATTGTCGGAAATGAAAGATTTCTTCCTCCAGGATTTTTCAATTTAAGTGACATGACAGAGGACATGCGGGATTCATTAATGTGCAATGGTTGAATGTGATCCCATAACAGATGGCATTGCAAGGCAGGTAATGAGTTATGATACTTTAATGAAACAGACCCACAGGATCCGGCCCTTTTGTACTAAGCAGTCTTCTGCCAAAGGATAGTTTGTAGGCTATTTTCAGCACTCCACAATGTGCTCCATTGCCATGGGGGCTCCTGTAGCACAAGTCTACTTAGTACTGCAAATACAAACCATGACTTCTAAAGGGATTACATCTGTGCCAATGCGCACTACTTGCCATCAAGGGAAATACAATGAGAGTTTTACTCAAACATCCTTTCTGTAATCACTATTGAGTAACTTCCTTAGTCCTTGTTATCCTTAATTAAAGACATTGGGGACATTTGTTAATACTTTAAAACCACTTTGTGGCATTAAATAGTTGCAAATTATGGTGCACAGCATTATTGTGCCATAAACTGCAACTTTTTGAGCTTCTGGACACTCATCTAAAGTGGGAAGAAAATGGGTGGGGCTTACTGAAAAGGGGTGGGGCCAGATTTAGTATAGCAGAAACTGGCATCAGTTATAGCTCAAGTCTATGCCAACTCCTAGCTGGCATAGATCTGAGGTTCTGGTGAACAGAAGACCAGAGATTCACAGAATTTATTAAGAGGCAAATGCTTCTTAATAAATTAGACGCATCTCACTCCGACTGACAGGGGATCAAGACTGGCGTATGGGAATGCCAGTCTTGATAAATGTCCACTCACTGCTTTAGCAGTGGTTAAATCCTCTTTACAGTGCATGTGTGTATATATATATAACACAGGAAATGGCCTGAAATGGCCACTCAGGCAACCACCTGTCTGAGATGGTGAACAAGCAGTCTTGCCATTTCCTGTATGTCAAGCAGAACTAGGAATTAGAGGCCAATGGAGGCCCAGTAAGCCTTGGAACAGATGCAGCAGGGAATCAGTGAGGGTGAGTATGCCTTCTTAACTTTTGTAAACCATTAGGACACTTTTCTAAAAATGTACCCTGCTGTAAACCCAGTTTAATGTTAAAATGTGTAAAATTTAATGTTCATCGGTAGGCTAAAATAGTGTACAGCATCTGTACATGGCAGCCATCAATGACACCCCTCATGAAGACAGTGGACTCATGGTCCTCTGTATTCTTTATGAGGTTCTTCTACACAAGGAGCATCATACTGTGTTTTGGCTAATAATGTAGGAGACCTTTTCCCAATACTATGCCACCTTCAATAACTGATTCGCTTTTAAAAGGATTGTCTGAAGTATTAAAAAGAATTTCAGCAAGGCAGCATTTGTGATAAAATAAATAAGTCACTTATTTTATCTCCTGACATGTCCAGCGCTGCTGCTCCGATCCTCCCCACTGCTTCTGATTCTCATCACTGGTCACATGACCGCTGAGGTTAGTGACCGGCTGCAGCAGTCATGAGGATAATATGGAAGGTTGTCATTGCAGCCAGGCAAACATAGCCTGGCAGGTAGGAGCGGAGCAGCATTAGTGGTCAAAAATGCTGCCTTTCCGGGGTCTTTGAAGTAACTCAGACAAGCCATTTTACAGGCATTTACAGGCATTTAGTTCTATTCAGTCATTCATGAATATTTGCCTTAGATAAGTATTAACAGAGAAAGGTGACGCACCCTTTGGGATTTTTAAGGACTATAATAGAAGCGCCACAAAAGACATTTCTTCCTCTTGGTACACAACATTGTCTCTTTTCCCTGCTTAAAAAAAGACAAAACTGTTTGTAATGGAAGTAATTGCATTTGATATGTGTCATTATACTGTTAGTCCTTTTGTTCTGAACTTCAGTCGCTATTGTTCGTATTTATCTACAAAAACACAGGAAGAAATACATTTTTACGTATCTTATTGTTTTGCAATCGATCCTAAACGACAAGTATTCAGTTGCCTCAAATTAGAATATTAACCCTTAATGTTACATACAGCGATCATGCAGGCGATTGTCAGGAGGGAAGCGCTTGTTTGCGGAGGAGACCGTTGCTATTATATGCAGCGTTCTCCTCGTTGGCGATGATCTGACAGACAACCTGCCGCTATAATACAACATTTAGTATTTACATTCTTATTGTTCAAGACACAGTCGACATTATATGTATAGCTAAGTGAAAACAATGGCACCAAGCTGCAGCTCAACAAAATGTGAAAAAAGTAAAAGCATTCGAAGACTTTCTGAATAAACTGTATATCTACTAAGAGGAGATTCTACAACAAAACACTGTAATGGGCAGGCCCATGGGTACCAGTAACAACACCTTGTCTGTAGAGGTAAGGTAAGTCAATAAATACTCATATCAATATAGTAAAATCCTATTTGACTTTGCTTTTATTGCACTAAAAGAAAACTGTTTAATGTATAATACTTAAAGGGTAAGGTTTTGTCTTTCCTGACTCATATAAATTCATATATTCATAATAGAGAGAGGGGAGAAAACCACTGCCAGACACCTCTGTTTTTAGAGAGATAAAAAAATCAGGCATGTTGAAATCCATAAGTCCAAAGGCCCCCATAAACATTACATGGTTGTCCAGGCTCACGGATCGCCTCAGACAACAATACTCTACCTCTTTACAGACCACAGTTGACAGTTCTATAATTTTATAACTTTTAGGAAAGCCGGCAGGTGAGTCTGAATACTCCTTTATTCCTGTGTGACAGTGACGTACCCTCAATGCAGGCAGACCACGCAACTACTACTGTGCCTGGGAGAGGGGGGCCGGTGCTTAACACATTATTTTCCCATTTTTCTCAATGCAAAGAAATTATATCAGTTTCCATTCCAGTAAATGTTAACTGAATACATTCTGATGACCTGAGCTCCCTCTGGTGGAGGCTGCAGGCAGACAGCTTTGTAATAGAAGGGAATCAATGTATTTATGCCAGTTGTCTGATGTAAATACATTGAGGAATACGGTGTTCAGAATGAGCCGCATATTTACAGTATAAAGCACCTATTCCACTTTTTTCAACATAGAAGTGAGTGAGGAGGTGGGGAACTCTTTTATTATTTTTTATTAGATTTATTTTGCTTAGTAAAAAAAAAAGAACAAAAACCATAAATTTGTCAGAAATCTGGGGTATTGTGCTGTGCTTTGCCTGGGAGTGATTGTTGCTGTGATGGCAAACTGCGTGGGACAGGGGGGTCCTTACTAAGTTTTGTTATGGGGTCCTATGAGATCTGTGTAATGATGTGTGATGTAATTAACAGTATTGAATGTCTTGAAGCTTATACCTACGAGCTGCAACAAACAGCACCCCATAGTCTGCTAATGGATTTCAAACCCTTTGCAGACCAGCACCTTATTAACGAGTGTTTTTTAAATTTTTTAAATCTGTTAATATAAGCGATGAGATGGACACATAGGGCTAATGACAACGATCGGCGATAAAGCGATCACAGACATTTAACCCCTCAAATTTCATGATCAAAAGTGACTACGGTTTCTGAAAGTGCAAAACCCAGAAGTGTTGCGCTTCTAGGCCTGGAATGGCTCCCCAGGTGACAATTTATTGTCTGTGAAGGACCAGAGCATGCTGAATCTTCTATTTGTGAATGGATTTATTTCCGTCGATATATAGCAGCATTACGTTAGACCCTTGGGGGCCTAAAACAAAGAAGAAAAAAGAAGTAAAAAAAAATATAAAACAATATAAAAATAAAAATTCTAATCAACCCCCTGCAGCAATGCAAAAAAACAAGCCCTCAACCGTCTAAGTGAAATGATTCTGGGGAGGCAGGGAGTGAAAAACAAAGTCAAAGGCAGAAGTGGTTAAAGAGGTTGCCTAGCTTCAGAAACTCATTTTGTAGGATAATAATGGAGAGGGTCCACCACTCCAGAATCTCATCTATTGGCCACAGCAAAGAGCAGCTAGAAGGAATGTCTTTTGCTTCATAGGACTCATCAAGTGTGCATTACAGAGATACAGCAGGCCATTAGATGTCAATAGGTACTGATTACAGTCGATACATACCGGTATTTTGTTTTCACCTGTACAGACTAGTCTAGCAGTATATCCTATTCTATGCAGCAAAAGCAGCATATATATCAATCTTGTTTTTTCCTTATTCAAATGTATCTTTACAATAAGCATGATATAAAGGGGAGTTTAAGCCCTTAAAAATAAACGCACACAACTATTAAAATCTGTCATTATTATCAGCATGCAGAAATCATCCTAGCCTCGTATTTCTTTATGTATTGTCAACACTACGATGACAGAGTAATGGGTCCCAGAAAATATTTATAGAGGTAAATAAATTGACTGCAGAGGGGGATTTACCTCTACTCCTCGAGTCACCTACGAGTGTATGTCTTGTGGATCTGCTGACACCAGTTCAGATTATTTCATCAATAGTAGATGGATGAATGTGTCAGAATGATTCATTCCCTGCTTGATAATCCCTTTGTCACCACGGAGGTCTAAAGATTAAGGTTACTTCGCGGTAGGTTCCTGTGCAGTATAAGGTGTATGACATCACAGAGGTAACAATGGAAACTTCATTTGTGTCACTTAGTTGTTTCTTTGCGTGTGGAATATCATAAAGGTATTTTCTTGTATTCACTGTATAATAATAAAATTATGAATACTAAAACAATGCAACAACAATAGAAAATAATGTTATTATTAGTACAACAATTATTTATAACAATAAAACCAAGTCTCTGTTTTTTCCGGGATGAATTGTTACTCCATACACCTCTATTGAGATACCGAGTTCAGCTAGCCTCCACATTAGAGCCACCACTTTACAGAATATAAACCATATATTTTGGTCTAATAGTCATGACCTGCTAAATAAGCCAAATGTGCCTCAATCAGCAATTCCTCCAGGGCCGTAACACAGGTGAAACTCATTTCCCGGCTACAGTGCTTCTAATGTAGGGATCTCAATTCAGGCAGTTCACAGACAGAAGTAAATCTAAGGCGAGGCAACAAATCTAAAAAATGGCCACGGAATATGAACATAATTCATAGTAAATACAATTAGCACTCAACTGTATATTAATGCCTCTTGGATGCAAATTCCCAAAGCTGTGGTAAAAAAAAAAAAAATGTCTGGCGAAATCCAGAGAAAATAAAGGAACTGAAAATCCATCACAGAAAATTATGATCTTGTCCAGGGGTGGTCTTCTCAAAGAGGTGCTCTATTACTTCAATTAGAACTGTTATAGCTTTGAGCATGAGGATATCTAGGCATAACCTTACCTGCTTAACGTTAGTTTGTGACACTGTGATACATTAACAGCTATTGCAAGTAATGTAAGTGAAATAAGTTTAAAAAAGTAAGATTTTCTCTCTATCTGGCAGGAACTATCTTGTATTGGTCCACCACAGGTGAAAATGTAATTTTCCACTCATGTAGGAGGCAGCAGCACAGGTAGAAGATCTAGCTAGTACAATCAGGAGGATACAAACTAATACAAAGTGATGTTAACTTTCTCTTCATGATAGGTACTTCCTGTTTCAGCAAGCTATAGCAGTAAAGCTACCTTTATGTAGACAGAGATAAGACGATACAGAGTAGATAGATATGTCTACAGAAACTGTATGGTTTATGTAACCGAACATTTTTTTCAATAGAAACGACTCGTAACTAGAGATGAGCGAACGTGCTTGAAACGAGAACTGTACCACTCGGCTCCCCTGCACTCGTATGGGTGCAGGCAGCCGCTTCCGTCCTCGTTTCGAGCATGCTCGCTCATCTCTACTCGTAACGTATCACTTGCTGTCCCTTAAAGAAAAAAAAATCAGTTCATCTAATAAGACTCTTAAGCTGGCCACCTAAATTCATTAGCTATTGGCTGAAAGCTATCTCTTCCAACTTCCTCTCGGCTTCCTCAAACACATCTTTGGCTCGGCCTAAAGTGTCTGTGTATGGTATGGGGAGAGCAGAGAAAGCCCCACCAGATAGTTTTGGCGGTGGCTTATCTCCCAGGAGAACAAAAGGATAGGCAAAATATTCATGATGATGTCAGATGATGTCAAAAGAGAGACAGACAGGAGCTCCCCACATGCATTAGTTCTGGAGAACTTGATCTTAGTGGGTTCAGACAGAAGTATAATGTATATGGCCAGCTAAGGTCAAGCCCTTGTTTTACATATACTCCATGAGACTCCCTGACAGTGTAGCCTATGGGAAGCACAGAGGGTATGGCTTTCATACATAGGTTTAACTTTACTAGGAGACAGCTTTAATTTCCCAGAAAATTGGAATGCATTTTGCCGTAATTTGACCTCCACACTGAGAATGAAGGGAAACCTGCCTTCAATTAGGATTCAGATTACAGAGTTTCTGCTTCATTGAAATTGTGGACATATTACGTGTTGAGGAGCTTCTATGGTTGATTTGGTAATGTTAGATCTGTTCAATTCCTCTAGGCCTTTGTAAGGTTAGGATGAAGATTTGGGAGAACTTAATGTCAGAATTAAATTGTAGATTATGGAACCTCTGGGGACGGACAGACTAAATTGCCCACCAGTTAGAAAAATAGACTCATTAGAAAGAGGAAACAAGATATCTTAATATTGTTTTTCGGGAATTATAAGCATTAATAAAAAGGATTTTACATCTCCAAAGCAAATTTGAGACATATAACCGGTATAGTATTCTAGACAGTCATAAATGATGACAGATTTGCATCTTAATTTAAGCCTCTGTGGCTCAATATCTATACAGTATTCATATCAGATAAAGGATTTACACTGAAATCATCTTACCCCCGCTTAAACTTACATCCATTCACAATTATCCATGTCTCTGTGATGGAATCTCCCTTCAATCCTTACTGGGTGCACAACTCTTTTACTAGGGATTTACATTTTGGAAGTGTAAATTTTAACCTAGGAACTATACAGTAATCTGATGTAGTGAACTGTCTACTGTGCTGTATGGTAGGTTAAAGATTAATAAAATAACTGCTCTCTTCTGAAGATGGCGTCAAACCTTCAACGGTACTGAGCTGCGATAAAACGCACAACTCCTTTAAAGATGTCTGTGCAGACAAGCTTGACTGTTCGGAATTGCAAACAGCAGAATTTTGGGCTTAGCTTCAAACTACAATATTCAGATCATTGGAAGACCCCAGTGCTCCTGAGACATGATGGTCACCAAGTTCCCACTCTGAATGAAGGGGTTGTGCACATGTTGGTCCACTGCTCTATTCATGTCTATGGGACTGTCCTTCAGAAGTGAATGGAGTAGTGGTCTGACATGCACACTACCGCTCCAGTCAGGTAGAACGGTGTGGGAGACAATTCTATTTGTTCCATTAAAGGCAACATAAACCTGAAATTACTAAATCTAAAGACACATGATGATACAAAAAGCTTACTGAAACAATTCAGGAGACATGTTTCTGAAAAGAAAAATGGCGTCTTATAATATGTACAAATTGTACAAGGAATTCTTAAGATATATCTACAGGGGGGCAACAAGGATTCCTAAAAAACATTCCATACCATTTGATGCATGACATGCATTACCCCTGTATAAAAATAGGCTAGAAAATAAATGGGTCAAGAGAATATTTATGAATAATGTCTCCATCACAGAACTCCAGAAACTCTCAGATGTCACGTAAGATAACTGTTCAAGTCATGTAAAAATAACAATACGACAAACCCATTTCTCATAATTGCCCTGGAATATTTCCACATTTTGCTTCATGATAGACAGAACAATTCTCCCTGCTGCAGACCACAATGGTGAAGTAATGGTAAGTTTTTCATAAAAAAGCTCTCGGATCTCACTACACAGAGACAATTTCGAGCCATCAAAGAGAAGACCGTTCCTGCTGGAGTAATCTAAAAGGGAAGGTAAACATGTATCAGCGCTGGAGCTTAAAGCATAATAATCCAAAAAAGGCAATGTGCTACTTTGTGTTTTTTTCAAAGGATTTACTTGTGCGATTATTCATCCATATATGAGAAGCCTCTCTTATTTAACTCATCATGAGCTTTTCCTGTCCAAGCTTTCCACTGTTGACAGTTTTACTCATTAATTGATTTCAGGAAGCGTCTAGCAACCTGTCGTAAATCCCTCAAACGCTGAAAGGATTTGCTCCAAAGAAACAGATGTGATTAAAAGACATTCTAAAGCTTTCAGAATGTAGCAAAATGTGGATGTGAAGATCAGCAAATTTATGGATCTCTTTAGAGATTCGGAAAATGCTTCTTATGGTTACGTTTTAAGGTGTGCTGCTTGCTATTTTATGTTTCAGCTGCAGTCACTTTGTTAAGGGTCTTGTGTTCTTTTAAAGGTGTTCTCCTATAGGTTATCAGTGGGATCGGATCAGTGGGGATCCGACAGATGCCCCCCCCCCCACAATCAGTTGTTTGAGAAGGCTACAGCTGTCACTCAGAGCAAGGGAGGGAATGTGGGCACACGTCACTATGATGGCCCACCTCCAATGCACTTGCAGGCTCAGAACCTGGCAGAATACATTTTATTCACTTCTGATGATAAAAGCTCCACATAAAAGGGTGCTAGGTCTTCACCAGGAAATTATAGACCAGTAAGCTTAACATCCATAGTGGGAAAAATGTTTGAGGGCCTTCTACGGGACTACATACAAGATTATGTAACTGCCAATAATATAATAAGTGATAGCCAACATGGTTTTACTAAGAACAGAAGCTGTCAAACTAAGGCTACTTTCACACTAGCGTTTTAAAATTCCGGTATTGAGTTCCGTCATAGGGGCTCAATACCGGAATAAAACGCTTCAGTTTTGTCCCCATTCATTGTCAATGGGGACAAAACTGAACTGAAGACAACGGAATGCTCCTGAAAGCATTCCGTTCCGTCTTCAGACCGGAGAACAAACCGCGGCATGCTGCGGTTTGCTCTCCGGTCCAGGCTTCCGCACCAAGACGGATCCGGACTGACCCCCAATGCAAGTCAATGGGGGCGGATCCGTCTGGTGTGACCACAATGGTAACCGGATCCGCCCTCCATTGACTTTCAATGGAGTTCATGACGGATCCGTCACCACATACACACAATACACACATACAGACATAGACATACACATAAACATACACATACAAATACACATACATACTCCCCGGCAGGTCTTCTGAGCGCCGGAGGGACAGGTCGGCGCGCACAGATGACGATTCCACCAGGCACCCAGCAGAGGGCGCTGTGGGGAATCGTCACCTGTGCGAGCCGTCCTGCTCCTCCGGCGCTCTGAAGACCTGCCGGGAGCATGTAAGTATGTATGTGTATTTGTTTGTGTATATGTGTGTGTGTCTGTGTGTATGTATGTACTGTGTGACATGTGTGGGGCCGGAGCGCGGTTCCAGCTCCACACATGTCGCTGCGGCAGTCCTGATCCGGCAGCACCCTTCACCTGCCGGATCAGGCCTGCCGCTAGTGTGAAAGTAGCCTAACTTGATTTGTTTTTATGAGGAGGTGAGTAGAAGCCTGAACAGTGGAAAGGCTGTCGACATTATGTTTTGGACTTTGCAAAGGCGTTTGATACTGTCCCTCATGGACAACTAATGGGTAAATTGAGGTCTATTGGTTTCGAAAATATAATTTGTAATTGGAAAACTGGCTTCATGTTCGTGTCCAAAGAGTTGTGTTCAATGATTCCTTCTCTGAATGGTCCCCGGTTATAAGTGGTGTTCCCCAAGTTTCTGTGCTGGGTCCTCTATTATTTAACTTATTCATTAATGACATAGAGGATGGGATTAATAGTGCTGTTTCTATTTTTGCAGATGACGCCAAACTTTGTAATACAGTCCAGTCTATGGAAGATGTTAATAAGTTACAATCTGACTTGGACAAACTTACTGTTTGGGCTTCCATTTGGGAAATGAGGTTCAATATAGATAAATGTAAAGTTATGCACTTGGGGGCGAATAATCTGCATGCAGCATATGTCCTAGGGGGAGTAAAACTGGGAGAGTCACTTGTTGAGAAGGTTCTGGCTGTATTAGTAGATCATAGACTAAATAACAGCATGCAGTGCCAGTCAGCTGCCTCTAAGGCCAACAGAATATGTCTTGTATTAAAGAGGTATGGACTCGCGAGACATTGATGTAATATTGCCACTATACAAAGCGTTGGTCCGGCCTCAATTGGAATATGCAGTTCAGTTCTGGGCACCAGTCCATAAAAAAGATGCCCTGGAGTTAGAAAAGGTACAGAGGAGAGCCACTAAACTGATAAAGGGCCTGGAAGATCTTAGTTATGAGCAAAGATTAAATGAACTGAACTTATTTAGCCTTGAAAAAAGATGTCTAAGGGGGGACATGATTAACCTGTGCAAATATATAAACGGATCATACAGAAAATATCAAGGGAAGCTATTCTGTGTTAAACCCCCTCAAAAAACAAGAGGCCACTCCCTACGACTGGAGAAAAAAAGATTCAGTCATAAGAGGCGACAAGCATTCTTTACAGTAAGATCTGTGAATCTCTGGAATAGCCTGCCACAGGAGCTGGTCACAGCAAATACAGTAGATGGCTTTAAAAAGGGTTTAGATGACTTTTTAATTCAACATAAAATTGAGGCTTATGACAATGTATAGAAATCTTGTTCTACTCACCCTTTCCCTTGGCCCAACCCCTTTTCAAAAGGAAGATCAATGTCCATCCAGGAATGGATATAGCAGTATTACAGGTTGGACTTGATGGACTTCTGTCTGTCTTTTTCCAACCTTAACAAATATGTAAATATATAAAGTATGTTTTTACTGCTCGCCTCAGCCGCTACCTAATTGCTGTCAAAAAAACTGGGGGAGTAAAACTGGGAGAGTAACTTGTTGAGAAGGTTCTGGGTGTATTAGTAGATCATAGACTAAATAACAGCATGCAGTGCCAGTCAGCTGCCTCTAAGGCCAACAGAATATGTCTTGTAAGGCCTCAGCCGCTACCTAATTACTGTCAGAAAAAACTGGGGGAGTAAAACTGGGAGAGTCACTTGTTGAGAAGGTTCTTTATATATATACAGGATACTTTATATATATACATATTTGTCAGAAATTTGGCACGATCAAAACTGCTGGCAACCTCCCTTTAAAGGGGTTGTCCATCTTTGAAGGGACTTTTGGCCACAGCACTCCCATGTCCCCAGACCTGTGGAGGGAAGCTGCTAGGTTCCAGCTCCTTCAATCCTCTACCGATGTCGCTGTGCTCTGGTCCAGCTTGTCAACATCCGATTTGATGGGGGTGAGATTTGCTGTTGCAGCCAATGATTGGTCGCTGCAGTGATATTTCCCCCATGCATCACATCAATGGGTCATGTGATGCATGGGGGACAAGTCACACACATAAACCCAGATTTTGACGTGTAGGACCAGCAGCAGGGGACCGAAGGAGCTAGGTGACAATGAGCCAGTAAGTATGCTTCCCTCCACAGGTTCGGCACCCCGGTTTGGACTGGCCAAAAGACCAAAGGTGTAAAACCCCTTTAAGCTTTCACATATCTAGTCAATATGTGATAATACTCTATCTAAGTACATATGACCTAATGTCACACAGGGTACAAAGCAACCATCTACCTCTATCTTCTACTTTCTATATAGTGGTGCATATGTATGTTTCTATATGAATGTGGGATATGAATTTCTTGGATCTCACAGAACAGAGTGAATTATTGGCCCACTAAATCAGCTATTTTATGTATGCTTGGACATATCCTGGCACATGGATGAATATGGTACACGGAGTGACTATGTAATACTACAATAATACTGTAGCAAGTGGAAGTTTCTCAGGTTTATAGTGTATAATATGATGTCTAAATGTGAGAAGAAGGAACAGCAAAATTTCTATTTGCGTAATGTTTGCAATTTCAGAAAGGAAACTCCAGCCGTGCCTCTGTTCTCAGCTTTCTTGCTGTTAGTGTTGTTGCTTTTGATATTATCATAGTTTGTTTTCCACATGATGCTGGTTCTGGCAACCACTAGTCTCTTGGTTTCTCACTCTCGCAGGGAACACTTCATTGTCAGAGAGCTGCAATATGCAGCATATATGTAAATTTGTGCACTGACATTTGCTAAAATTATGGGTTTCTCTCTAATATTTCTCAATACCCAGAACAACATTGCAGGGAAGCTATGATCAATGAAGCCAGAAATAACAGTACAAGCATTAGAAAGATGCAGACATTACAATATATCGCACATTCCAAGGAAAAGGGATGTGACAATATGTAAGTACAGTGTTTCTTCTGGGACAACAACCCAATACCGAAAACTTTCCAATCCATGTATGGATCTGAAATGATCGTTTTTAACAATGTAGCAGGACCATTGAGTGATGGAGGACCTCTGATCTCTAGGCTCATGATGACAGAGATGGGAGGAAGTGAGGAGTATCAAGACTATAGGTCATCAGTATAAAAGTCTTGGAAAACCCCTATAAAGGGAATCTGTCACCACAATCGTAGACTATCTAAAGTAATACATGAGTAGCACTGAAGATAAGGAGTCCAGATCACCATTTTTTTATTTTCCTACTCTCCTCCACCCTTAAAATCTGGAAGGGAACTGATTAATATAACATTCCAAGCTCAGTTTTCAAAAAATGTTACACTGCAAACTGTTGTGCAGATATGTCCAAAAACTCTTAAAGGCAAATCTCATTCTCAGAGTGTAGGGTGTGAGATAAATTCCCCCCATATCTTTTTGTGGTTTATTTTGGGCTCAGTTTTTTTTTAAAAAGAAGGCCACTGACCCCAAAAATGCACCAAAAATGAAAACACTTAAAAAATGCTGTTTGTAGTGCATTTTAGATTTCCCCATTAACTTTAAACTAACATCTTTCTGTAGCAGCTTTTGAAAAAAATGTTGTGTTAAACTGCCACAATAGTAACAATAGTAACAGATAAACTGCAATAGAGTCAGAAAAAGTATGGTTATATCTTTCATTGTATTTATGCAGTAAAACAGCCATAAATACTTTGATCAGTCTCCCCCAGTGAGCTCCATATTCCACTGATAAATTTCTGAACTTCCTTTTGTCACCAATAGGTGGAGCACAGTACATATGAATTTATACCGTTATAACAGAACTCAATAGGAGCTGCATAAATCTCTATGCAGTGAGTTTCCCCTAGTGATGAATGCAGTAAATTCTTTTGACTATGTGAGGAAGCAGTGAAAGCAGCTTACTGACAGCCGTCACGTGGTCTACCTCCATGAGGGACCACTTCAGAATCCCTAATCATTTTTTGTCTGTAACATTTTCTACCTAGACCTCACCCCATCTACCTAGGGGGAGAGGGGGTGAGAACTCACTTCACACTACACTCAATAGATGGTAATGATGTGATACTGCCTACAATATGCCATTATGACTGAGCAGCCTGAACACTCACCAATGTGTGGTATATAAGTGCCAAAGCTTAGAGTATAGTGAGGTCCCAGCCTCTTAACCCGCTAGGCAGCTCTGCAAGTGGAGGCAACCGGTCACGCTCATATTCTAGCTGGCGGCCATTTTAAATCATTCCCGAAGAACCTTTTTAAGGATGATTTTCAATTGTAATATCAATTTTCTGTTTTTTGTCTGTCCTGTTACAGTCATATAAAGGTTGTTTTTTTGTGGGATGAAATGTATTTTTAGTGATACCATTTTGGGGTTCATATAAAACTTTGATTAACTTTTCTTAACTTTTTGGGGGGTGGAAATGGAAATAAAAGCTATTATGCTATAGTTTTTTTTTGTTTGCGCTTTAAATTTCTAATGTTCACCATGAGGCACATCCATCATGTTACTTTTATTCCATGGGTCAATTAAATTACGGCGATACTAAATGTGTATTGTTTAAAGGGGTTTCCTAAACTTTTAATATTGATGACCGGCAGGAGTCCGACACCAGGCACACCCGCCGATCAGCTGTATGAAGAAAAGGCACGTGCGCATTTGTCGTCTCTTCCCGCGCACTGTCTACACTGCAGCGGCAGGCAGGAAGAGAGACAGTAGATGGCACACATGCACGGTGCGTGCCTTCTCTTCACACAGCTGATCGGGGGGGTGCCGGGTGTCAAACCCCCACCGATCTGATATTGATCTGATATTAAAAGCCTGAAACGAATGACTTCAGGCCACTGCTGGACTAGTAAAAGGGGTATTCCATGTCTTACTATAGTATATTTGGGACAAGACATTCTCCTTCTTGACTGAACTTTTGCATGTATACCTGACAATAAACCAGAAATTCAATGGTAGTAGTAGTAGAAAAAAAAATAATCGCCGAGATAATATCCAGAATCAACCAGAATGAAACAATATGTTCTCCTTGTATGCCATCAGAATAGTGTAAACATTACACATATGAAATATGATCATGTGAATGAGGCTCTAGAAATTTTGCACCCCCGCTATTATAATACAGTGCAGTAGCCACAACCTGAGCAATGGCCGCTAAGTACAGTGTTTCCCTGCACAGCAACACCCATTATTCATTTGCTATCTCTGCACAGCAGAAGGCTATAAGGACCATCCTGCAGGAGAATAGCTGAAGGGGCCCCCGTCTTGTAGGAAAGCCAACCTGCTGTACACCTGGAGGGGGTGTAAGTGATTGAGATCCAGTAAATGAGAACCCTAGCTGCCATTTATGCTAAGTAGCTTACAGTCTGTTATACATTAAACAGCATTTGGCGTTGAAAGATCTGAAAAGCAGGTCTACACCAACCATGGGTGCCAAGGAAGCACTGCACCATCAATTCTACAGCTGGCTTAACTTTTCAGAGTAATTTATATAGATCCCCAAGGATGCAGAGAGGAAAAAATAAACTCCAGCTTCTAATAGTGTTTGGCACAATTCAATGTCGTATCCTTATAAAACTTCAGTTTATAGGAAGTAAATCTGGCTAAGGATCCCGCACTGCATACGGTATAGAGAAAATACATTTTTACACAGCCTTGGGTGATGGGTGCCCACCATTTAATTCATTTTAACTAATGCATCTGTTGTCTTATCAGTGGCTCAGGCTTCTGCTGACATTCCTCCATGCTTTACACTACAGCTCAGTCTGTTCAGATGGGCTAAGTATTTAAGGAGGTTTCCAAAATCAGAAGAGGGCTTTATGTAGATGACCACATTTTGGGTCCATGTGTGATTCATTTCCATGGGGCCACAAAAAATGCGGACAGCATACGGATGTTATTTGTGTGCTGTCCGCACCCGTTCCGCAAATAATTGTCCTACTTTGTGGTTAAGAATAAGGATATCTATAGTAGGGACAGAGGAAAGAACAGGATGCACACAATCTGTTTATGTATTTTGCGGATCCACGGTTTGGGGACTGCAAAATGGCAATGGTGACGTGCATGGGGCTAAAACTGACTGAAAGAGGGAAATGGCATAACATAACAAAAGACCTATACACATCATATAAATCCGCTGCTGCTTCAATGCTGCCACGCCGCTGCACCCTGCTGATTTTTGCTCCTGCACTTGTCTGTCTACAGACATGACCATTGCAGTTAAAGGGGTGATCCAATTCTAAAAATGCCTCCCCACTGCCCGGGCTCCTCCTATAGATCATACTTATCCCGCTCCTGTGCCACCCCTACACGGCCACTATTGGCTATTGGCTGTATCCCCCGTTGGTGGAGGTTTTGATCTGTGCGACGGGGAGATGCAGTGGTGGCTATGCAGGGACCCGGAGTGATACAGGTGCCAGGGAGCGGGGTAAGGTAATCATCTGAGAAGATTATCGTGCCACAATAATAAGAGGGGGTCATTTATTTCTCCTTTAATTGGTCATTTATACTCTTATACCTCCTTCTCTTGCATCACTGCATATCTAGGCAATATGTGCAAAACCATGCAGATAGCTACGATCAGAGCGGGAATATTGGCTGTCCACAAGATCCAGGAGCTGCTGACAAGAAATCCCAACAACTTGACGGAGGAGAAGAAATATCAGCCTAGTCTTCCTTCTATGTTCTGCTCATGTATGAAGTAAGATTTGTCCTCCAAGCAATGCAGAAAAAGTGACAACTTTCAACCTCTTCCACTAATCGGCAGATCTCTAGTACACCTTCTGCTAAAGCTGCTTCTCACAGAATATCTCCCATTATCCACTGTATCAAAGCATGTGATACTTCCCTGGGAGGATTTGTCACCATGTCCCAGGGCTCTTCTACTCCCAGAAGGCATTCATTATGTAGACTTGCATCGCTGGTATTAGTTTTCCCTGCATTTTGCCCACCATATATGTGTGTAGCATGCGGTGACAGTTAGTAATTACGACATACAGTCATTTTCCTCCTGACAGACATCAGATAATTAACAATGGCATTTGTTACCTCACATGCCTGAAAATGCCATGCTCACCTATTATCATATCCAATATGCCTGTAACGTCAGATAATAATTGGGATATAAAATACTGGTAAATCACAGCTTTCCTAATAAGTTACACACAAGGCCTTGTATTTCTTAAAACGCGGCGCTGATAACGGTTCGGTGATTACGCACTTACTAGTCTCTAGCCTTGGAAGAAAATAGATATTTCCGTGTAAGGGATTGCAAGTTCCCAGTTTGCTTCGGAAGAAAAAAAAAAACGGAAGCTGCCAAGTCACTTTCTTGCTGTAGAAACATAATTAAAAACTGGCTTAAGATTGCCGTCTATTTAATTGCCTCATCCTGTAATATTCCCATTCTTCAGATAATCAGCCACAGTTCCCAGTGGAAAGATAATGGTTAACATTAAACAGGCGGCTCAGCTATCATGGTGTTCCTGGACGTGGGAGACCTCCTTATCTCCTTCTTTTCACCTACAATAGTGTGCCACCAATGTTAATCATTTTTTTACTCGGTCCTATCTAAGTTAGGGGCAGAGCAAATACTAGATAGTGGAGCATTTATGAAATAATATAAAAATATACCTCATAATTAAAAGATAATAAGAACAATGTTAAACAGTCAGGAACAGTTCTGTTACGTCCATGAAGGGAAATTTAAAGAGGACCAGTCACCATATAATGTCACCATGTTATAGAGCAGGAGGAGCTGAGCGATTAATATATAGTTTTCTACAATTATATGTCTGCTTTTTCTACCTCTGTGAACAGCTATCGGTACAGGGGAGGAGTTATCAGTGATTGATGGCACAGTGTATATATGAGCATAAGAGATAGCTGTGATATAATAGGAAGTGAAAAAACACAGATATAAATGGATAAATTACAGGTTTTACTGAATCTTGCTCCTCCTGCGCTATAGCATGCTGCTTCCAGATTGCATTACATTTTGTGGTGACAGGTTCCCTTTCAAGAACCACTCTGCTTATAGGACATTTCTATAAGGACTCATTACAGGGACTCGGTCACCTCATGTTCACCTTTCTTATCTTTTTTTATTTTTCTGTTCACATAGACGTATCAGGGCTTGTTTTGTTGTGGTTCAAGTTGCACTTTCTAAAGGCAGCATTTAATATTACATATGATGTAGTGGGAAGCTGGAAAAAAATTCCAAATGGGGTGGAATTTGTAAAAGAAAGACTATGTTCTGCCAGAGTTTAACTTTGAATGGGCCTCAGCTGCTCCTAGGCCACATGTCCACCATGACATCACTGGCCAAGGGTAAGCAGCAAGAAGTCCACGGCGCTCACAGGAGCACGTGCCATCTCAAACAGTTGAATGGTGGGGGGCCCGGTGTTGGAACCCCACCAATCAGATGCTGATGCCCTATTCAGACGATAGGCAATCAGTTACAAAGAGTTGGATAGCCGCTTTAAGCTGACTATATAACACTCTTCTCAATTTTTAAGTCTGACTCCTAAGCCAAAGTTCTTAAAATGAATCATAGGAAGGGCCACTGGACTCTCTCAAACACCCGAGCAGCATAAAGGGACAGGATGGAGCAGCCTTCCCGCCCATCTGCTTCCAATCCCAGCTGTAAATACCCAGACAGCCGACTGATATTTGTGGAGATGGATTCCCTTTGCATACATCCACATTGATCATTATGGACAAAGAGGCTATAATCTTAATCTAGATGACAGGATTTTTTTTGACAGACTCTTTGTGTCTAATTTATTAAGGAAACTGAATGATAAGACCCAGAATACAAATATATGTTTAGGCTTTTTAATATCAATATACAGTAATTTGGGCCTCCAGGTGAACTCTGGTATCTAACCAGTCCTCATACCATCATTATATAAATCCCTTCATATAGGAGCCAATAGATCCACATACATGTCATAAGTAATATCTGTCCAATCCAGTCTGTCTGTCTGCTATTATAAGTAAAAGAAAAAGTGTATGTTTGTGTGTTTTTTAAAGTTTTTTTTTTATTTTTTTAACTTTTTAACAAATATTTTTAATAGAATGTTTTAATCCCATTATCCTGTACTTATAAGTATATGTAAGTACATAGGCTGAAGATAAGGCCTACCTTTAATGGACCCTGGGCTGTCTATCCATGCAAGGTATGAGCATGGATCACATCACAGGGCATCAAAGGATCCCCCTTGCATTCCATGATCAGCGATTGATAACAAGAGGTTACTACGGAGATGTGAGATTTCCTTGATATCCATTGTTAGAGTGGGACTGCGGTTATGTTTTACATCTGTGGTCCTGCTCCAGAACAAGTGGGCATAGTCACAGTGCCCATGAGATTAGAGAAATATTTAGTAGTACAGAACAGGTCCTCTGCTGGCTCCTGTCTGCACTGTTACAGAAGTGTTGTCAAGAGATTAATGCAGGATCAAAGGGGTTAAATGACCAACTACCAGCTTTAACCCAGAGTGTCTGTACATATACGGTGCTAGATGCTACATTAAAGCTCCTGCAATCTAGCAGGATCTGTTCAGGTCCCCAGATGTCAGTAACAGCCAGGGGTCCTGAGGAGAAGGCAGAAGCAATTTATCACCATATCTGTCTTCTCCTTTTCCCTTTGCTTAGCGCTCACATGACCGGCAGGTCTACTGGAACTGGTGATCAGGTGATCACCGGATGTCTCAGGCATAGGACCTCTGCCTGTGTAGAATGCCCCCCATAGGGGGCTGTTTTTCACTGTAACTGGGTCTCCTTTGGATGCTCCAGTTACACAATGCAGTGCAAAATTAAAAAAGAGTCAGTGTCCCGCAGAAAAGTGTAAAATACAAACAACCGAAATCATTACCTTTATTGTCCCTTTAGCATGATGCCTGGATAGATCATCAGCATCTGATCGGCGGGGGTCCGACACCCGGGACCCCCGCCGATCAGCTGTTTGAGAAGGCAGCGGCGCTGCAGGAGCGCCGCGGCCTTCTCTGTGTTTACCGCAGCCCAGTGACGTCAAGACTAGTAATCACTGGCCTGGGCGGTGCTAAGCTCCGTTCACATGAATGGAGCTTAGTCGCGCCCAGGCCAGTGATAGTAGTCGTGACGTCACTGGCCTGCGGTAAACACAGAGAAGGCCGCGGCGCTCCTGCAGCGCCGCTGCCTTCTCAAACAGCTGATCGGCAGGGGTCCTGGGTGTCGGACCCCCGCCGATCAGATGCTGATGATCTATCCAGCGGATAGATCATCAGTTTGAAAAAACTACAGAACCCCTTTAATGAAAGCTGCTATGATAAGGTAATTACAGATCTTTTGAAAATAATTGACAGACTAACTCAGGTATACATGCCTAGCTCTATTAAACTAGCAAATAAAAAAAATATAACAGTTACACTTTAAAGTATAAGCAGCTATAGTGTGAAAATTACTAAAAAAACGAGAAAAAAAATGCTAAAAACATCTATCTGGTCATTAAAGGGGTTATTCGATTCTTTTTGACTGGATAGGTCATAAGCAGCTGATCAGTGGAGGTCTGAAACATGGGACCCCTGCCGATCAGCTGGTCAAGAGCAAGTGAGGTCACGACCACTGGTCATGTGGCCTGGACGAGGCTCTGCCCCCTTCACTTCACTTGCTCACAGGAATGCCAGGGCCTTCTCAAACAGCTGATCGGAGGGGGTTCCAGGTGTCAGACCCCCAAGATCAGATGCTGATGACCTATCCCGGAGATAGGTCATCAGTTACAAAGAGTTGGATTTTTAGGCCTGGTCATTAAGGGGTTAACATAAAATGTAAAATAGGGAGAATAGGGAGGAATGCATACATGAAGTACAAACTTAGATTGTTTGGAAACGACAAAAATGCAAAGCAGGTGTCTTAGTTAATTCATTATATGACAATTTATAGGTTTATAACTGGCATTCAGAATGAAATTTAAATAAAGATTTAAATATCAAAATGATAGAGCACCGTTAATCCTTTCTTAAGGAAGACATAAATTGTTAATCAGTCTCTAGGCAGTATTGTTTAATACTAAGTTTAATAAAAATGCTGCCTAAAGCGCTAAGACAGTTGGGATCCTGAGCTGGAAAGTTTGGTAGCCCAATCAAGATTTGTGTAGCCTCGGGCCAACTGAGCAAGCGCTTTGAAATATGTTCAATTTTTGAATACCTTCTAAATTATAAAGTATATTATTAATGCAATAGATGAGGTGTGAAGATAGATGGATCAGCATTTTCCGAAAAAAATGGGTGAAAAGAAAGGAGTTTAGGGAATATTTAAGCAAAGGACAGCACTTTGATGCTGATGTGCATCAGTGATACTGAATATATAATCAAAGGAAACCATGCACTTCATCAGTGCCTGCAAAGCCTTGAAGAGACACTAAGAAATGTCTTTTTGATCTGTTCACCATGATGCCTTATTTCTTTATATATATTCTGACCCATAACATCAAAGTCTGCTACTGAACATTTCAGTCCACATCTCACTCAGGCCATTTCTTAAAGGGGTTGTCCACTTTCTGTTTACTTTGACCAATGAGTTTGTAAGAGGACTATATGGCACTGCCTTTGTTGATAGCCTGCATCGTTTTCTATATTTCAGAAGATATGTCCCCTTGTCAGACAAAACTTTTGTTCTGTCCACATGGAGGTCCTGTCCGGGGTCATTTGACCAGGCAAATCACCTCCATGTGATGTCTCCTCCATTCAAATACAATGCACTTGCCATATGTCCTTGCGCTGTCTGGAGTTCAGTGCAGGTGCAGCATGTGAATAAAGGAGGAGCAATGTGTTTGAGTAATGTGTTTGGTCACATGACCCTCCATCAGCGGTCATCTTGTGGACAGGACCTGTATCTGGACAGCACAGAAGATTTGCCCAATAAGAGGGCACATCTTATGAAATATAGCACACAGCACAGAATATCAACAAAGGCTATATCAGTAAGTGCCATATAGTCATCTTACATACGCAGGAGTGACAAGCAGCCAGAAAGTGACCAATCCCTTTAAGACAATAAAAGAAGCTTTCTTTTCAGGGAATATGTGCTTTCAGATGCCTTTCACCCTCAACATCCTCTCTGTTTTAAATACAGAAAATTGTGATCTGAAAACCGTCCTCTAATGTGCCATGACGCAGAAGGGAATATGATGACATCTGCACTCCCATGGGAGTGATCTTAAATCACAGAAGTGAAAGAACCTTCTAAGGAAGGCGGCATGTGGGGCATGGTTTCTATTGACTGATTGTATACATTGAAGCTGTATGTTGTTTAAACTTTGATTCTTTTTTCCACTTCTTCACTTCGCTGCTTGACTTCACTATAAAGACGTGTTCCACAGCACTGATTTCAAAAGACCTTCTGGAGATCTTCAGGCATGGGCTCCTGCCAAGACGTAACATTTGTTTGGGTGGATTTCCTGGTGGTTTGTGCCTTACAAATGTGAAAGCTGTCATCACACATACTTCCCTCAAAATGAACTAAGAGAAAGTGTGGGATTAGATTTTACTGAGCATTAACAGGGATTATCTGGACATCATCGTTTAGATCTTTAAAACTTCATTTGCATTTGTAAAGAAGATAGACATCACGCCAAGCACATGCAGGAAATAAAAAAATAATCCAGCTGCTGTATTTTATCCGGAGATTATGGAAGGTGCTCTGATGACCCCTTTTAGAGCCATGAATAATGTGTTTTAAACATCCTGAATTCAGAATAGTTACATCAGTAACTGCGGCTAAATTTAGGAAGGTGTGATTAGGAGGAGGATGCTCTGGAGTTTTTGTTTGCTACCTCTCCAGCTCAGGAAACTTAATCTTACTGACATGGTGAAATGGAATGAATAATTCACACACCTGTGGATAAATGAGACTAAAAATACCCGACCCCCCCCAAGTATGGCTGCTTCTCGTTCTGACGGTGATACTTTAGGTTTCTTAAAAGTGTCACGTACTTCAAACAAGTAAAATCAGATGCTTTTTGGCCCCTCGGAAGCTGTTTTTTTTTCGAAAATCCAACATTTTCAACAAAAAAACATCAAATCCCTGTATTCCTTAATAATGCTAGCCCCAGATAGTCCAGACCTTGTTAGTAGCATCATTGGTCACTAATTAATCAAAATCCGATCTACCGGTAGGAACGTTAAACCTGCTAAAATGTCTCCGGTAAGCCCTATTAAAGGGATTTTATCTGCTGACCCATTCTGAGCATAGGTCATCAGTATCTGATCGGCGGGACCTGGGACCCCTGCTGATCAGCTCTTTGAGGAAGCCACACACTCACCAGAGCACAGCCGCCTCGCAGCTTACCAAGCACAGAGCCTTACATTGTATAGCTGTGCTCGGTATGAGGGGGGTAAAAGTGCTGGAGATGGGGAGTGCATCAGTATGGAGGTGTTGTATACATATATTGCTGTACTTATTAGGTAGAGCTTGCTGGAGGTGACAGACCATTAATGGAAATAAAAGTAATAAAAATACCATAATATACAGTAGTTCTGTATACCATGTAGTTCCATCCTTGCAACAGGAGCCTCCCTGGACAGGCTGTATAAAGCGAGTCTACGGAGCCTTCAAGTACACCTGGTCAGGATCCGGAGAAGCAAATGTAAAACTAAAGCTTTGAATCCCTGCAGGGGATTTTCAGCTACTACTAGCAGATAAGATTACAGCGCAGAATCGGCAAGAATAATGAACGTGTGGCAGATTATCAAACCCGTGGAGTGGTCATTACTTCATGTGAGTGGCCTAAGGCAGTATAGAGACTACGAGGATATATAGAACAACAGCTGGGACATGGAAAAGCTCCATGTCTATTGTCAGCAGAAGATTTATATAGAGGATCTCCAGCTATTGCTATAGCTACTGAATATTACAGACATTTTATCTGATTTATCTAGATACACCATGCTGCCATAGATCAGGCACCGAGTTCAAGGGCTTATCCAGGATTTCTTCAAAAAACCATACCATGTCATATCGGTCCATGGGTTGCATATCGTATAGCAGCTCCTTCCTATTCAGATTACTGGAGCTGAGCTGCGACAGCAGACATGACCCATGGATAGATGAGGCACTGCTCATTGAAGAGGACAACCAAGTCCTTTAAGCGTAAAATAGATGCCAGAAAAAGAGGAGGAGAGACAATAGGGCACATTTACTAAAGGGTGTAAAGATTCTGGTGTAAATTTTAGTGCATCTACATTTAGACGGTGAATGAGGTGTGGAAATGGGCGGGGCTTCATAGGGAAAAAGTATAATATGTGCTGCGTCGCATCAAAATTGTGATACAATTCAGTTTCAAAGCCAAACCATAGTTGCATAGAGTTACACAAAAGTGTCTATCCAAAATGTATTATCCATCCTGAGCCACTGTGCTAACTTTGGCGCAAGTCTAAGGCGCCTAAATGCGCGCCATTTATAGGACTACTAAATCTGCCTCCAGGCATTTCTATGAAGTGAAGCTAGGATAAAATGCAAGCTACATAGGGGTCAGGTCAGGAGCATAACTGGCTTATCCAGGATCAAAAAACACTTCAAGAGAACCGCCACTTTTGACCGTATCCATTGAATAAGTTTTCATCTCATCACAGTGCTTTAAAGAAGCACTCCAACAATTATTTTAGTGCAGCATAGACTATTATTGAAGAATAATGTTAAAGGGAACCTGTCATCTCCAAAACACCCCCTGAACTAGAGTAAGCGTTGTATAGTGTAAGTGATGCTGAATCCAAATATGTAAGTTTTATCTTCATACTCACTTCCATTCTGACACTGTGCTCCCACAAACCAGCAGTAAAATGCATTAAGAGGACTCTTCTTTGAGTCCTCTACATTATGTGAGTGAGCAACGGAGTCCTCTCAATGCATTTTACTGCTGGTTTGTGGGAGCACAGAGTCAGAATGGAAGCGAGTATGAAGATAAAACGTACATATTCGGATTCAGCATCACTTACACTATACCATACTTACTCTAGTTCAGGGGTTGTTTCGGAGATGACAGGTTCCCTTTAAGTCTCTTGTGTATCCCCTGCTTAGGTTGATGAGCCATTTACAGGCTGCCCATCATCTTGATTCCTTCATTCCCCCTGATGTGGTTCCCCTATTGTACCCCACGTTTTCCATGATTCTACTGGCTTTTCATAGAGAGAGAGGTCGGAGTCTCACCACACTACACTCTCTATGTTCAGAGTCCTATCTAAGGGCAAGTGACAGATCAGTGACCTAGAACTTGTCTCCTCTACCTCACACTGCATAGTCTCTGTGAAGCAGCTTCACCCTGCCTCCCCTACTGCTGCTTGTGGTTTCCTCCTGTCAGATATCCCAAGCAGGAGGCAGGGGAGAGCAGTGTGAAGCTGCATCAAATAGAAACAGACTGGGGATTCGGCATACAGCACTCAGCTAATGATTGTATGGACTGCCTACTACATCACTGCACTCCTGCTCCATTAGATTAGACAGAAGACACTAGTGACACAGAGGAACCAATGGGGTAGAGCTTGGTGGGGATGGCATCTGAGAGCTGACACACCTTGTAGGTCACATGATAGACTAACTCCTGTCTACACAGAAGAGCAAAGTCTGGAACGGCGGTTAGACTGGAGATCACATGACATAGGTGCCCATGATGAAAAGCAATGCATGGGAGCAACTGAGCGGGAATGAATCCAATCACACTGCTGGTAAGTTAGCATCCCATGTCAAAAAACTGCTGGAAAGTGCCAGTGTTTTTAATCAAAAATCATACATAAATCAGATGCAGTATTCATTTAAGAAGTACAATATTATTTTACGGCACAGCGGTTTAGTTCTCCCCTATTACGGGTGTTTTTTATTGTTTAGGCACTTTTAGCAGTTCTCCTGTGCGGCTACCTGAGTGCATTCTGGGACCTGAAGTCAGCAAAGATAGATGATTTTTTCCAGCAAGAGATTGCAGTCACTGGAATGTGATATGAGAGACATTTTTCATCTATATACCCTTAATAATAGATTATGCAGACTTCCGGGAGAAACAGAATAGATCTATAAATAAAGGAGAAAATTAAAAAGAAGTAGCACATTAGAGTAATATGCCGCTAAAGAATCTGCTTCTGCTAGTGACAAACGGTTCTTACTTCTACACCAGGCTTCATATATATATATATAGATAGATGCATAGGTGAATAACGGATGCCACATTTTCACTACCTGGGACTGCTGCAGTTTTATGTTTCATTATAGTTTGTTGTGTTTGTGACTGCTGGCACACCGCTGCATTTTTTGGATATCATAGTGCTGCCTTGTTTCTATATACTGTATATATATATATATATATATATATAATTAAAATATTTATATGACCAAATAAACGTACTTGAATGTATGTATCAACCAAGTCACTTGATGTTTTAAGGCATAAGATACAAATATACATATCTTTTTTCCCGTTAATTTGGAAGTATCTAAAGTTTGAGAACATATGCACAGCACTTTCAGTACATCTGCCCTAGGAATGGTCGCCTTGACAAGAAGTGTGCACTCATCCTGCTGAAATGATGCTATGATGTGCGCGCTGTGTTACTAGTAGTATTAGTGCTTTATGAGCTCTAATAATAATGATACTAGGGGTTCCTACGTTTCCCTCCTCCGTATTATACCCTCAGACTAATTCCTGGCAGATCCAGGATCTTCATATCTGGGAGATATGAGCATGAACGAGCGTTCCCTCTATGGTTCCGCTTTCTTTCATTTTCTATTGTTGCAATTAAAAGCTTGAGCTGTAATGTGTCATTAATGCCTGGGGTGACAATGTATATATACTTTTCCTTACAAATCTGTGAATTAAAAATGATGGTTTTCATCAGAGCTGCTGAGCATGTTAGGGTTACATTTCACAGCACAGGCTCCATTAAGCTTCGTGGCTGCAATGCAATGCCGTAACGCCTGAATTTCTAACAAATAAGAAAATAGTACAAATCTTACAGCAGCTGTCTTAACATGACAACCCCCTTTTCAAGGTGGCAACTTGATATGGCCAGTGAAAGTGGAAGCCAGACTAATACCTCTCACTGGGGCCTACTCTTCTGAAATGTCTTGGAGACTCCCATTAACCTTTTCTTCTGCCTGTTGACTGTGCAGTTGGGAGGCAGGACTATACCGCTTCTGCTGCAGATAATGGCGCCCCCGGTGTCTGTAGCAGAGGCAGACATATAAGCTGGCATATAAGTGGCCTAAGAGGTCTGCATGCTGCAGGCTACAGTCTGCCGCTGGGGCTGCTAGGATGCTGTGGTCTGGGCAGAACCCTAGGGTCTATTGAAGGGTGTAGGGTTCTGGTTTAACACCATGAAAAAAGACATAAATCATCCATCTCATTGAGTATAGGTACAATCCTACATGTGCTTTACTAGTGGTCAAGAGCCATTGGGGGAGTTTTTGGGGTACGATAAAGGGGGACTATGTCCAAGGCCACTATCACTACCAATTTCTCCTTTCAATCATTTCCCAAAACTAGGCCAATGAAGTGCGGCAGCTTCTTCTGGGGGAAAGTATTTCTGCCAAAAGCTATTAACCAAGTGTATGACTTACTTACCAAATACTATATGCTGGGTAAGGATGGGTAACATGGTTGGGTTATGAAGATCATGAAGTCTGAAATTTAGCCTCTAATGACACACAGGGGCTAAATACTGAAAACCATTTGTGCAAGTTATGAGAAAGCTATTGTGCCACATGAGCTTTACATCAATCTGGAGACTCTGGCTACGGATACCCACCATATGGATACTGACTACCCTGCTCCTTTCTGTGAAAGATGAGCCCTTTGTCTTTATTCAATGTGCCCAGTTCTGCTTCACCTAACAACCTACAGTGGGCGTCACGGTAACGTAAGCATATGTTTTTCTTTTTAAAAAAAATCTCACGAAGCACAAGCAATTGGTATGATAGATTGGAGCTAAAAAAACTAGAACACAAAAAAATTGTAACAAAATAATGAGTTAAAAGATGGTAACTACTTAATGGTGAACTAAGCGATAATGTAATGGCTCAGCAATGCTTCTTGAGTCAACATTTCTTAATTAATCAATCATGTTTCCATTTACTTGAAAATAAAAAAGGAAAATGAAATACCATCTGTAATATCTAATTGTTAACCGCACGTCAAGTCAATTTAACTTGCTTTAGAATCGTCTTGAAGCTTAGCGCTCAGTTATTGGCAGTGCCTCCAAGTAATTCACAAGGTGGATCTGCTGGGACAAGACATCAGATGGCTATGAGCTCGCTTTGCCACTCTTTTTTTTTCTTTATGTTTGTAGTCGCCAAAATTTCCAAGCTGTTTTGCAAATACTGCAGCTGCTGAAAACTTTAAGATAAGGAATTCAACCAGACAGCAACACAGAAGTGAGAAGAAACGGGAGAATCATCTGGTAAGAAAGACTCCAGCTCGGGATAGAAATAAAAAGGCTGCACTGTGTAAAGATTTTTCTACTTTCAGAACACAAACCCATAAAACATATCATCAAGCTACAATAAGCCCAACAGCCTGCCCCAACCGCCAGTGGGGAAATCACTCCAATCTTTATGCAGTGCTGCACATTCATTCAGCGGAAATAAAAGCTGACTTCTTCTTTTCATCAAGCATGCTGATATTATTTGCTAAAATAAGCACTAATTTCTGTCACAAACTGTCACATCTGTGTCTGCAACATAGTGGGTAAGGGTCAGCGGAGTTTTAGCCATAGCGCTTTACACCAGCTACAAGGAATTATTCTAGGGGCCATCTTTGGGATGCAGCACACTGATACATCGGTTTTGCTTGTTTTGTTTTATAAATAATTTTATTAACCTTTACATGACAACAGTCCATACAGCCAAACAAGTTCTCAGCCAGGGAGCCTTGGGCTGGTTGGTTAGTTCACATCTTAGGCCCTTAGACAACATATAATTTAAGAACAGTAGGACTATGGGCGGCCATACACATAAAACAGCTGTTGGCTGTTCTCTCTCCCAATTCCCCCATACACATACAATGCCTTGCGAAAGTATTCGGCCCCCTGGAACTTTTCAACTTTTTGCCACATTTCAGGCTTCAAACAAAAAGATATAACATTTTAAATTTTTGGTGAGCAATCAACAACAAGTGGGTCACAATTGTGAAGTGGAATGAAATTTATTGGATCATTTAAACTTTTTTTGTAATAATAAAACTGAAAAGTTGGGCGTGCAAAATTATTCGGCCCATTTACTTTCAGTTCAGAAAACTCACTCCAGAAGTTCATTGAGGATCTCTGAATGATCCAATGTTGTCCTAAATGACTGATGAAGATAAATAGAATCCACCTGTGTGTAATAAAGTCTCAGTATAAATGCACCTGCTCTGTGATAGTCTCAGGGTTCTGTTTAAAGCACAGAGAGCATCATGAAGACCAAGGAACACACCAGGCAGGTCCGTGATACTGTTGTGGAGAAGTTTAAAGTCGGATTTGGATACCAAAAGATTTCCTAAGCTTTAAACATCCTAAGGAGCACTGTGCAAGCGATCATGTTGAAATGAAAGGAGTATCAGACCACTGCAAATCTACCAAGACCTGGCCGTCCCTCTAAACTTTCATCTCAAACAAGGAGAAGACTGATCAGAGATGCAGCCAAGAGGCCAATGATCACTCTGGATGAACTGCAGAGATCTACAGCTGAGGTGGGAGAGTCTGTCCATAGGACAACAATCAGTCCAACACTTCACAAATCTGGCCTTTATGGAAGAGTGGCAAGAAGAAAGCCATTTCTCAAAGATATCCATAAAAAGTCTCATTTACAGTTTGCCACAAGCCACCTGGGAGACACACCAAACATGTGGAAGAAGGTGCTCTGGTCAGATGAAACCAAAATCCAACTTTTTGGAAACAATGCAAAACGATATGTTTGGCGTAAAAGCAACACAGCTCATCACCCTGAACACACCATCCCCACTGTCAAACATGGTGGTGGCAGCATCATGGTTTGGGCCTGCTTTTCATCAGCAGGGACAGGGAAGATGGTTAAAGTTGATGGGAAGATGGATGGAGCCAAATACAGGACCATTCTGGATGAAAACCTGTTGGAGTCTGCAAAAGACCTGAGACTAGGACGGAGATTTATCTTCCAACAAGACAATGATACCAAACATAAAGCAAAATCTACAATGGAATGGTTCAAAAATAAACGTATCCAGGTCTTAGAATGGCCAAGTCAAAGTCCAGACCGGAATCCAATTGAGAATATGTGGAAAGAGCTGAAAACTGCTGTTCACAAACGCTCTCCATCCAACCTCAAAGAGCTCGAGCTGTTTTACAAGGAAGAATGGGCAAGAATTTCAGTCTCTAGATGTGCAAAACTGATAGAGACATACCCCAAGCGACTTGCAGCTGTAATCGCAGCAAAAGATAGCGCAACAAAGTATTAATGCAAGGGGACCGAATAATTTTGCATGCCCCACTTTTCAGTTTTATTATTACAAAAAAAGTTTAAATGATCCAATAAATTTCGTTCCACTTCACAATTGTGACCCACTTGTTGTTGATTCTTCACCAAAAATTTAAAATGTTATTTCTTTTTGTTTGAAGCCAGAAATGTGGCAAAAGGTTGAAAAGTTCCAGGGGGCCGAATACTTTCGCAAGGCACTGTATATGTTCAGCTTGATCGTGTATGTGTATTAAATGGGGAGAGGGGACAAAGCTACTGCTAGACACTTCTGGCGATTGCTTATCTCCTGGGAGAACAAGAGGATTGGGCAAAAATATTCTGTTCTGTTGAAGGAGTGTCAAAAGCTCCCCATACACATTAGACTGATGTTCTCAGGGGGTTCAGCCAACAAAACATCAATATGTATGAAGACCTTAAAGCTAGCGTATATGATAGCCTTGTGTAACAAATAAAATCTCAATGACCTGAGGTCTGCTCTGATTCCAAAAAATGTGGTGATGTAAAGAAAGCAGAGAGTGCAAGCCGGGAAAAGGGAGGGGGGGAACACCAGTTTTGCTTGCTTTTTTTTAAAAGAATAATTAGTGTCACCCCAGATATTAACATAAATGTTACAGAAAAAAAAAAGATTCTTCTACTGATCCACTTCTTCTACTGGGATGTATGGGCTTGTAACCCAGGATACAAGCACCACCTTCTTCCAGGGTGCTGACTGATTATTTCTACAAATTGCTCTCAAAATATTACACAGGACTAGTAAATTGGCCCAATTACTGTCTAAAGCATAAAAGCAATTTCCAGCGCATGGTGTATAAAACAATCTATATTTCTATGATATACTAGATCACAGGGAGTGCATGGAGCTGAGCAGGCAGGCCTGGCATGCATGCATTATTCAGTAGTGTCCACTGTATAATGACAAGCCTCTTATTTGTTTAGCTGGCACTGATTTGACTGTGACTAAGTAAAGGACTGACTTGGAAGAAAAGGAAACTGGTAGACAACGGTGCTGTCACTCCTTCTTCTCCATGGCAACCTGCCTCCAAGTTCACTACTTTCATTTGCAAACTGACTCTTCATTTTGGCACCAAATTGTTTACTGAAACCAATAAGTTACATAAATGATGAAATTACTTAAAATTAACTAATGATTCAAAAAGTTTCAACAAAAATACCTACAGGATTCTCAAACACTAGAAAAGCAAAAAATTCCCCTCACCAGCTATTTAGGGTTCAATCTGTTTTACAACCAATATGTCTGCTCGATCTTTACTGAAGTTTTTAACAAACAGAACTAAGGCACAAGAAAGCTAAAGATATGTGGTCGTGCCACAGCGAAGGCTATGTAATACTGAACATAATGTCCTTCTAGCATGGCTGATGACTAATGTCGCATCATGTCTATATATAACATTTACAGCTATCAGTGAATAGTAAAAGTGCGCTGTGCACTGATGGGTTTTCTGCCACCATCGACTTCTTTATCAAACCATTTCCATAGACACATAGTTGTGGTTCGCCAGATTAAAGGCTGTTGTTTTTCTTTTGTTGATCTGAAGCTCCGTTCCCGAGTTATAATACGTTTTCCTAATAGGGTGCAATGAGGGTGTCACCATTCCTCTTTTTGCAACCAAGCTCCACCCCTTCCTGTGTCTAGCCCCTCCCAGCTGCTTTGATGGGGTCAGGCAGTGGCAAAACAGCAAGTGAGGGGCTGACCACCGAAATGTGTGGAGCTTGGGTGTAACAAGAGCAATAATGACAGCCTCATTGCACCAAATGCTTAATTTGCATATTAACAAAATGCATCATAACTTGAGAACGGAGCCTCAGATCAACAAAATAAAAACAGCGTTTTAATCAGGAGAACCACAGCTATGTGTCTATGCAAACGGATAGAGAGGTCGTGGGTGACAGATTCCCTCTAATCGCCAAACTACATGGTACCATAGGAAAGTCAGTAAAAGGTATCTTCCTGGCTTTGAAGGCCATTTCACGGATCAACAATTCTAATCCATAGCTTTATTCATGTTGCTCGGATCCAAAAGTGCACCACAGTTTCGCACACATTCATATGCATAACTGCTTAAACTTCTATATTCTTGAAGATGAGTAGTTAGTATAATACACTGCATTAAATAATACTCAATAAAACTTAAGGGATGCATCTTCCATTTGATAGTCTGAGCACCATACCGATGATGGATGATGGGGTTTCAAGCAAGTCATAAAGGGAAAGTGGTTCAAAGAGGCTCTGTCACCAGGATCAACCCTATTAAACCAGGCATATAGCCTGCTAGGGTTGATCTAGCTGAGTAAAGTGATACCTGTATTGTCTTTCTAGGTTCCGGCATTGTGGAAAATTTAGACTTTTATTATTATGCAAATGAGCGATTGGAGCACCAAGAGGTGGGCTTATGTGGTTTGAGCACTGCTCCAAAAACGTCCCCTCCACTTAGATTGATAGCGCTAGACTTCACATCTAGCGCTGAGTTCTTGCACCTGTGCACTCGTTTGCAAACATGGTGCGTGAGCACCCTATCTTCTGATGCTATTGAGTTCAGCATCCATGTAGTTAAGTAGCCGGCATTACAACCATTACAGCTGAAGTCTAGCTTCAGTCAGTGCTGTGATAGCCATGGTGCCCCCCATGAGAAATTTATGGGTTACTGTGCTAAAAAAAAAAAAAAAGTTATCATTCCCATACACCATAAAGCTAGCACAAAAAGTCTTTAAATGCCATTTGTGCAAAATAAAAATAAAAATGTTGTGCAAATGGCGTTTAATAACCACGCCCATCCATTAGTGCCAGTGACGTTACTCGGCTCACTGCTAGCAGAAGCCTCAGCCTAGCTTACCCATGGAGAGCACTGTACATCACTGGATCTTCAGAAAAAGCCCGCTAAATCGGCAGGGCAGGGAATGCTCCATGAAATGCTCCAATGCTCATGTCAGAGAGGCTGAGTGGGGGAAGAAGGGGATATAAAAAACGGCATAGAAAATGCCAGTCTTGATAAATCTCACTCAAAAGGTTTTTTGTTAAGGTAGCCAGGTCACTTAAAGGGGTATTCTCATCTTAGACAATGGGGGCATATCGCTAGGATATGCCCCCATTGTCTTATAGGTGTGGGTCCCACCGCTGGGACCCGCACCTATATCCAGAACGGAGCGGGGAGCGCTGCGCCTGGAGGACCCCAGGGTTTCCGGCCACCACCAGGCGCAGCTCCCCGCGCCGCTCATAGAAATGAATGGGAGCCGGGCCGTGCATGCGCGGTGCGCTCCCATTCATTTCTATGGAGCCGACGGAAGTAGCCGAGCCAGCGCTCGGCTATTTTCGGCGGCCCCATAGAAATGAATGGAGGGCGGCTGCGCATGCGCAGTGCGCCCTCATTCAGTTCGGGGGCTCCGTTCTGGAAATAGGTGCGGGTCCTAGCGGTGGGACCCGCACCTATAAGACAATGGGGGCATATCCTAGCGATATGCCCCCATTGTCTAAAATGAGAATAACCCTTTAATTGTGTAAGCCTGGTGATATAAGGATTAACAGTCATACTTAAAGGGTTTCTGTCACCAGTTTTTTCGGTATGAATCAGGCTGACATTAGAGATATGCTAATGTCACCTGATTCCAAATATATATCTGTTTTATTTACTGGTGCCCCCATTTTTATATAAAATGAACTTTTATTTTATGCTAATAAGGCTCCTAGGTGCAAGGGGCATTACCTCTGCTCCTAGAGGCTCTGTTGATTGACAGGACCAGGCAGAGAAGAAACACTGCATTCACCATACCTTTTAAGGACCTTCAATTATGTCATGACCATGTGATCAGTCACATGGTTTAGGAGGAGACAGGCTGTTTGTGTGATCCTAACCATGTGACTGATCACATGGTCATGACATCATTGAAGGTCCTTAAAAGGTATGGTGAATGCAGTGTTTCTTCTCTGCCTGGTCCTGTCAATCAACAGAGCCTCTAGGAGCAGAGGTAACGCCCCTTGCACCTAGGAGCCTTATTAGCATAAAATAAAAGTTCATTTTATATAAAAATGGGGGCACCAGTAAATAAAAGAGATATATATTTGGAATCAGGTGACATTAGCACATCTCTAATGTCAGCCTGATTCATACCGAAAAAACTGGTGACAGAAACCCTTTAAATGGGTTCTGCAGTTCTGTAAAACTGATGATCTATCCCCTGGATAGATCATCAGCATCTGATCGGCGGTGGTCCGACACCCGGGACCCCCGCCGATCAGCTGTTTGAGAAGGCAGCGGCGCTGCAGGAGCGCCGCGGCCTTCTCTGTGTTTTTCTCAGGCCCAGTGATGTCACGACTAGTATCACAGGCCTGGGCACGGCTAATCTCTGTTCACTTGAATGGAGCTTAGCCTCGCCCAGGCCAGTGATACTAGTTGTGACGTCACTGGGCATGCGGTAAACACAGAGAGGGCCAGAGGATAGATCATCAGTTTAAAAGAACTGCAGAACCCCTTTAAGCCTGATTGTCTGAGATGAGGAGGAAGTGGTTGTACGTACAGACAGTACTGAATCTCTTTATATTTTGTGTCCTAAGAAAAAAATGAAATTTTTATCCTGCTAATTTGTTTCCATCAAGCCACTATTAAGGCGTGCAGGTTTCACTAGCTTTATAGTTTGCTCATCACCTGTCAAGTGAGGTGTAAAACACCAGGGAGTAAACAAAGAAGTGCAGAAAACCCTCAGGAATTCCCACTGACCTTTAAAATAATACTTTGTCTCTTTCTTCACAGCCTATCTCTTTGTGGGTATATTCCAAGGCAGGCAGTGAGTGCAAAAAGGAAAATCAAACAAGCGCTCCAGCAATATGTTTCTGACTATATTGAAGTGCATGACTTGTGTATACAACACACATACATGGTCTGTCCTCCAGACTGGTTCCCCTACTGCAGCCTACAATTCCCATAATGCCTCTAGCTTTCCAGATACAAAGGCGGTGGTGGCTCATCAAGCTGCCCCTACTATGAATCCTACTCAGCAACTCAGAACCTTTGCCCTCCCACTGCAAAGCCTCCACTGTATTCCAAGAGATGCTTCTTCTTCTTACTACTCTCACGTGACAGGGAGAGTTCAATCACAAGCAGGAAGCAGTGTGAGGCCAGGATGATAAGAGGATTGTAAAACTGCCCTGACGTGCACTGCCATTTGATACCATCTGAAAGTGATGTTTTCAGGGAGTTCTGTATATTCCTATAAGAGGCTGCTTAAAGAGGACCTGTCACCTCTCCTGACATGCCTGTCTTAATAGCTTTATGCATTCCCCACGTACTAACAATTCTGGAACATCTATTCTTTTGTCTCTATGTTGTGCCATTCCTTTATTATTTGTACTAGAAGTTATGAATGAATTGCTATTTGCCTTCAGTAAGGGAACAGAGGGGAGGTAACCAGTTGGGGGTGTGTCCCTGCACAGTCTGAACATGGCAGCACTGATTGGATAGAGTCAGTCTGTGCAGGTACACACCCCCAACTGGTCACCTCCCCTCTGTTCCTTTACTGAAGGCAAATAGCAATTCACATATAACTTCTAGTGCAAATAATAAAGGAATGGCACAACATAGAGACATAAGAATAGATGTTCCAGACTTGTTATTACATGGGGAATGCATGGAGCTATTAAAACAGGCGTGTCAGGAGTGGTGAAAGGTCCTCTTTAACACTTCTCTCCCTGCCTCCTGCTTATGATAGGTTTTCCCCATCGGCTCTTACAAGCAGTAGGCAGGGAAGAGCAGTGTGAAGCTGCATCTCATAGAATATAGTGGACTACTTGCATAGAGCACACACTGATAGTACTGACAGGTAGTGTGAGTAAGGGATTGTGTATGTAAGTCTGCAGCTAATAATTGTAGGGTCCTTTTATATAACAGCACTCCTAGTCCGTAAAGAAGTGATATATTCATCAGCACTCTATGCATGGGAGGACCCCAAAGGCACAGGAGGGGAAGATCCTAGTCTGGAGGGGAGGTCTCCGAGAGCAGCGAGGTGGGTGGGTCTGAAAAATCCAGCTAACCCATAAGTCATACTCAAAATCAATGTCCACCACCCCGACAACCCTTGCTTTAAACTTAACAAACCCAAAAGGCAACCAAAGTCCTTTAAAAAAAAGTCCTACTGCCCCCAAAAATAAGATACGTGAGGAGACTTTCATTCTGCCTACACAGGAGAGCAAGTTCTGGACTGGTGGTCAGACTGAGGTCACAGACACTGCTGCCCATAATTAAAGAGCTCAGAATGCATGGATGTAACTGAGCTGAAGTGAAAAATGTTCTCTGCTAGAACTGGTCGTTTGTGGAATATGTCCAAAATCAAATGACTAGACTGCTTCTAATCATGAGGAAGAGTGAATATGGGCTGAAACCACACAGAAAGCATATACGTATTCACTACACATGTGCACCTGACTACTGCTTCCAGCATTGTACGGTGTATAAGCCGTGGCCTTCACAAAGACCTGGATGTGTAGGCAATGTCAAGGAGCACCGCCGCCTGCCTTTGTTATTAGCTGCTTCTCCAGTGTTTTTCTGATTGTGTAAACTGTTATATTTGTATTACAATCAGGGCTGGAATAAAGCCTGGCAGCAATAAAGAGAAAGAATAAGCTGTACAAGCTGGATGAAAAGCCTGAAACTTATCTCTGCTTAAACATAACATGGTGTCCGGAAGATTAATTCTTTGCTAGCAGCCTTGTAGAAACATTTCCTTAGGTGGTCTTGCCGTATGTAAATATTAGTAGGATTTCTTATCAGAAGAGAGTGGTTTTGCTCACATTTACACACTTCATGTAAATCCATCGTATACATTTTCACTGTATGCCGACCCTGCATCTACTGGATGCATACTTTGCATTGCTCCTTGATCTGTTCAGTGTCAGGAATATTTGAACAGATTAAACCACTGATATTGATCGGTGGGAGTTTGATGCCAAGCACCCCCCCCTCCGTTAAGCTCTTTATAGGGGCTGTAGGGTGGCCTCCTCATAGTATACATTGTATAGCAGCTCTGCTTGGTACTGACGTTTAATCCCATTCACTTCAAAGCCCATGTGAGGCCACAGCCCTCAGCCACATACCATGGCCTCTTTCAACAGCTGAACGGCAGGGGTCCCAAGAATCAGACCCCTATCAATCAGGTACTGATGACCTATCCTGAAAATGTGGCCCCACAACACAAGTCTGCAAAGTCACATTACTACAATGACTGACTGGGACCCTGTGTGGTGGATTTCTATGGAACCACATTCAATATCATTAGGTGCAATCGGGAGTGCAACATCTGTTTACGTTGCCCCAATCTGCCATGTGGCCCTAGCCTAACAATGAGAAGTATTAATTCTGGTATTAACTGTTCACCAACTAATATGGAAACGTAGAAAAAGGGCAATAGGGCACACGTGTACATGTGATTGTGAATGAGTTGTGCCTGTGTGTACACAGTGTATGTGTATTTATAGGCTGTGGTGGCCCTTAACCCTTCATGAAATCCTGCATACACCACTGGGTGTACATTTACTCACAAAATATCCTCAAACTCAGAGTATATTCAAAGAAGTTGTCTAGGTTTAGAAAAAAAGGTCTGATTTATTTAAGAAAATGTGTCTTATTCATGAGAAGTATCTGGTAGTGTTGAGCGAAGTGGAATTTGGTCCAAAGTTTAAGAAAACTTTGAATATAAACGAATCCTTCCTGGTAACGATTCAGTTTTCCTAAAATGAGGACTGCATGTGTTAGAAAGACAAAGTAAGTGTAGAGGAAACAAGTCCTGGAATGCGAGATCACCCTTAATGCCGTTTACTCAGCCAATTCGCAGATAGCCATCCCCTGTGACGTCACAGCCCTATAAAACCCTCATCCTGCGCCGTCTCTACTATCGTCCTGTGAGCTGAGCATACGGAGAGAGGTGACAGGACGCTCATGCACTAGTGACAGTGTTGCTGCAAATTCTTAACAGAGAGTGTAGCACAATATTGGAGAGGGAGACTGCAGGGGGAGTGCAGGGAGAGCATAACAGACTGCTGAACTACTGACTCTGCTACAATTTATCACCATGTACATAACTGTGCAGTACACCAATATTCATCGCTAATCCATTCTGTTAGCTGTAGAGTTAATGTGCGTCAGTATTTCAGGCAGGTCTAATTTATCGTCGTGTACATAACTGTGCAGTACACCAATATTCATCGCTAATCCATTCTGTTAGCTGTAGAGTTAATGTGCGTCAGTATTTCAGGCAGGTCTAATTTATCGCCGTGTACATAAGTGTGCAGTGCACCAATATTCATGGTTAATCCGTTCTGTTAGCTGTAGAGTTAATGTGCGTCAGTATTTCAGGCAGGTCTAATTTATCGTCGTGTACATAAGTGTGCAGTGCACCAATATTCATAGCTAATCCATTCTGTTAGCTGTAGAGTTATTGTGCGTCAGTATTATAGGCCACTGTTACTTTTAGGCAGATTCACCTGGGTATACCTGATTTAAAGCGATTCACGAAAAATTAATTTGTAACAAATCAAATTTCTTGTCGAACTTCGGCAAAGCTGCTGAATCATATTTTTCAAAACTTCGTTCATTTGTAGTATCTAGTACTAAAGCTGATGGAGTCATGTACAACCCCTTAAGTACAACAAGAAAAAACTTACATGCGACACTAAATATTATAAAACACATGATAAATGCTTATTTTAAGTCTGTCCCCCTTTTGTGGTTAGCAGTTCTTCTATTGAAGGTCCCAGCTTGCTTGATCTAGGGCAGTGATGCAGCCTGAACCCTTCCTTATCCACATACGTATCAATGGCGAGTAAGAGGAGGAGGCAAAACAGATTCCGCCTATGACACATACAGACATATCTATGTGTAAAGGAAATGCTAACACCTACCTGTCACACTTGCTTGAACACCGATCTGATGCTTATGCTAAAGTGATGCTCTATGTCCTAGACCTCAGTGATTGATTTTGTAATAAGTATGCCACGAGTACTACATTTGCATATATTAAGAGCTATTTCTGTGAATATAGAGCATTTTGGACACATTTTGCATCCATTTCAAATAAAATATGTCAAGAGACATAATTATTATTTCTATGCCATGCATAGAAATTCAATCAAATGTTTTACTAAATGCATAAAGAAATGTAAAAAAAAAAAGAAAAAAATGATTAATGACCTTTTCCACCTAAATATCAATTCCTGGCGCAGTCGCTGGTAGTAGACTATTATTACACATAGCACAGCTTTCATAGCAGGTAAAGCTGACACATACAACTTGATGGGTGTCAAAAATCAGATGATGTTTAATATTGTATGTAGACTTTCAGTTACCATGTAGCCGGCAGCACGTGGATGTAATACAGAATCGAAGAGGACTATGATCTCCACAGGGTGGCGGGAAAGGTGCCGATTTTAGTGTGGGTGTTCTTTGTCTGAGGGAGAATCTATTAAAAATAAATCTATATTTCATACAACTGACACACAAAAAAATAAAATTTTAAGCCAGTAGGTAGTATTAGTCTGAGAGGTTGCTGAAATAAGGTTCCACGCATGGCATCATGGCCTGCTGCTATTGCTTATAGTTTAACCCAAGCTCCCCGTAGCTCGTCTGTGGAAGAAAACTGGAGATACTGTCAGGATTGTGCACATTTTAATTTGCTGTTGCATCCATTCCGATGGCTCTCTTATGTTTATGTGACATCGGGACTGTAGGTGGGAGACTAGAATAGGGTCTTTTACATGCCGCGGACAATATAAATAAGAGGAGATTTTCTATATACCGTACACAGATTAGGAAAGCTCCTATAGAGCATATACTATGGAGCTGTAGGATGAGGTGTCCTTCACATCTACATTGGAGTCTCCATTGGACCTTCCATACAAAATGCGCTATTTAGTCTGATAAGATGATTGACCATAATGGGGCTCCGTCAGTGTCCGTCGGGAGGCGTTGCCGTCATTCTTGTGACAGATCTGTTTTTGGCTTGTATTGCATTGTTCTGTTCCTATGACGCGATGCTTGGCGGAGATGTGACTGAAGTCTTAGGTGGACGTAGGCTGTTTTCTTCCAGTTCATGTCTCATCTCTACACTTTTGGAAAAAAATGGAAATAAAACCCATTGGAGGAGCAAAGACAAACCGTCCACGGAGATACAGTAAAAATGATACAGATGAACGCTGTTATTGTGTAGGTTTTACTTACATTTTAGGAAACTGCATGGACCCCTATATACTCTCATTATCAGATCCGAAAGCCACAGGCTATCACGTACTCCGCGCCTACCTGGCGTTACAAGGACATGATCATATGATGATCACACTGGGTGGCACTGGGTGATAAATCTGCTGCACCTTTATTAGTTGGCTTAGTCTACTCCAGAATTTTGCTGCATTTTTGGTGCATAATGTTGCATCTTAAGCCCTGCGCCTCTCAGACAGACCACGCCCCCTTCCCCACTAAACCACGCCCACTGCCTGACAAGGTGAAAAAGGGTCTAAAATAATAAGGATATATGGCAGATTTTAAGGTAAACTGCCTATTTTGATTAAATAATCTCTCCCACCGGATTTCCACTGACAACTTTGATGAAAAGTGTGAACAAAATCATAAAACAGTGAATGTGAAGAGAGCCTCAGAATAGCCTCTGCAGGCTGCTAGTGTACTACAGTCTGTATTCTGTATGCCCGCCAGTCCTGCATTTTTACCATCAGATCACCACTCCTTAAAACTGAGAGATTCAGCATCTAGTACTTTTCTCAATCGGGAAGTAGCCGGAGAGTCATCACTGAAGGACACCACGGAGTCACTGAAATGAATAGTCCATCCTTGTAGTACACGTATGCACCGGGCCCTTCACAGGAGGAGTGTCACAAACGTGCCAGGACATACTGACATTCCTGCAACAGGTGGCAGGAGGTCAGTGAGGTTGGCAACACATGGGTTAATCTGACAGGCTCTTCTTTGGTTGTTTTGTTGCTGACATTCACCACACCCCCCCCCCTTTCAGGTGTAGGTTTCTTATCAATCATCCTTGCCTATTTAACATAGTAACATAGTAACATAGTAACATAGGCCGAAAAAAGACATCTGTCCAGCCAGTTCGGCCTGTTTTCCTACAAATTGATCCAGAGGAAGGCAAAAAAACCCTGTGAGGTAGAAGACAATTTTCCCCACTTTAGGGGAAAAAATTCCTTCCCGACTCCAATCAGGCAATCAGAATAACTCCCTGGATCAACGACCCATCTCTAGTAACTATAACCTGTAATATTATTACCCTCCAGAAATACATCCAGGCCCCTCTTGAACTCTTTTAGTGAACTTACCATCACCACCTCCTCAGGCAGAGAGTTCCATAGTCTCACTGCTCTTACCGTAAAGAATCCTCTTCTATGTTTGTGTACAAACCTTCTTTCCTCCAGACGCAGAGGATGGCCCCTCGTCATAGTCTCACTGCTCTTACCGTAAAGTCACAGTCCTGGGGATAACTAGATCGTGGGAGAGATCTCTGTACTGACCTCTGATATATTTATACATGGTTATTAGATCTCCCCTCAGTCGTCTTTTTTCTAAAGTAAATAACCCTAATTTTGATAATCTAGTGTTGCTTCTCCCACCATGCTGTGCGGATTCTCAGTGGAGATCTCGTGGCTGCCATTTTCTACTGGAAAGTTAAGTGTCCTCTTTCCCTTTTTGTATTTTTGTATTATTTGTGTGTATCCCCTCCCTGAGTTTGGTGATTGGGCCTGAGGGGAGACTCCTGTTCGTCCAGGTTGGTGGAGGAACAGTGTGACTCATTCCTGACACTAGCTTCAGGGTCCTTTAGGGACAGTTAGGGTCCTAGATATCCTGAGTATGAACTTGCCTACCTTCGAGGCCTGTTCATACTGGTTGTTAGTCAGGACTGGAGTCAGGGTTTCTCTAGGAGGTGTCCATCTGCCTTCCCTAGTTTCCAGGCCTAATCTCCACTTCCTTCCCCCCTTTCCCTCCTGCACTTGGTGTGGTATCTTCCCCCCACACCGGAGTGTGACAAGGAGCTGCTCCAGATCTCATAGAGACACAGAATACCATATAACTACAAATAACACTGCCCAATGTGTGATCCAGCATGCAAAGTAATGTGTATTGTGGGCAGGGGCGGATCGGGAACTTAAAGTGGCCCTAGAAAAAAAACCTAAAAGTGGCACCATGTAGACAGGATCTGCAATACCTTAGTACAGCACAAAGTACCGCCCCAGCAGAATCAAATCCCACAGTGCAGCATAAAATACTGCCATCCTGAGAACTGTAATACACCTAAGTTCATGAGGGCAACTGTGGCGGTTGAGCATCAGATCATCATGTGCCCGTCATGCGACCATCCGGAGAGCTTGGGTGGACCCTCGGCATTGGCCCACCGGGAAATTTCCCTTTAGGGCAGAGGTGCACAACGTTTTCTGGTTAGGGGCCACATTGCCAGACTATATCAATGACGAGGGCCGAAAATAAAATTTAAAGGGGTATTAAGAACTAAAATACTGTATTTATGGTATATTGAACACACAGTATATAACATTAATGTCTAGTTACACCTCCAGGACTCCCATCTAATGGGAGAATACATGAAAAATACATGTGAGCAGCCACAATACATAGACATACATTTCTGCCTCCAGATGGTTGGGGGCGGCATAGAATGGTATCAAGGGCCGCATGTGGCCCCCGGGCCGCAGGTTGTGCACCCCTGCTTTAGGGTCTATGGCCAATCCACCCCGATTGTGGGCCTGCGGTACTCTGGAGGGTCCTTGGCAGTTGTTCAGATTCAATTTACGTATTTGACTTGAAATCAAGCCTTCTGAAAGTCTATCATGCATGGACTAATACTGGTATGTAAATTATTATAGGACAACAAGCAGAACATGGCCTCCTGATTGGAGGGTTGAGGAAGACCTGGGGCCATGTACACCATTGTTTCTGCCAAGGGTGTTCACTTTAATGCCGTGGATGTGCTCGCGGCTTTGCACCACCGAGTAGAGTTAAGCTGCAATCGGACATCTGCCACAGCTTCAAGCAGTGGTCATTCACCGTCCCTTCGTGGTGCGGTCCCAGCTTTAAACCTCCTGCCTGTGAACTGCTGCACTGCCTTCCACTGAAAACAATAGGAGGCAGACACCATGCGGCGGCCACCAGAACTATGGCGTGGTGTCTGCACCAAAATTCCAGGGCCACATTTCATCCTAAAAGTAAATGTCTTTTCTTTTTATTCGATAATCTTTTACAGAATGGTCATGGAGTAACGGTCCAACGCTGAATACGATGTAAGTACAATCCACGCCTGCCTCTGTCTGTGCTGAAGGAATAGACTAAATTCAGCAGAATACAAGAGCACACGGAGCAGCATTGATTTACTCTATCGAGAAACATTCCCAGACTGACCAGTAATACCAGCAGAATGTAAATGGCCTCCTTTATGTTAGGCTGACCACTTTACATCAAATTGGTTCTAAAGTAATGAAGATTGCTCTCACCCGGGCACCGATACAAGAAATCTAGAAGAGAGCTACATCCTAACCTCAAATGACTACTTTGCATCAGCTCGACTCCAGATGAGGCTGAAATGCCAGCCCTTTCTTTTCACCAGCTCCTAGGAACGGATCCACCACCATCATCATGATTAATCAGTCTCCACAGTCATTGTGCAGGAAGACGGGGTCTATTTCACGCTCACCTCTAGCTTCACCTTGAAACATGCGAGCGTTTCTTACTAAATATCACAGAGAATAATGTCACCTTCTTCTGAGCCAAAGCATCTACTGCACCACACAACAAGCTGCTGGAGAAGCTAGCATCCTGCCCGCGTGCTGCCAACCAGCTGCAAACATTACACCCAGATAACAGAATTGGCGTGCTCCAGCAGATTTAAGTGCACGCTCTGAGCTTGTCACAGAAGCCACCAGCCCTGATCTTGTGTGATGAGCAAGCCACCTCATGCAGAGTAAATTAGTCATGCCCTGACCCTTTTAGCTCGGCTCTACCTTCAGAAAGAAGTTTCCTTGTTAGCAGCTCCTACTGTGGAATATATTTGCTGTGCCACTGACCAGAGAACACACAACTCATCTTAATGTCCTTCACATCCAAAGGGAAGATTATATAGATCAAAGCTCCTCAGACTTGGCCGGCCGAGAGCTCATGTAAAAGGGCAGGAGAAAGTATAGCGTCTGGATTTCCTCCCATTGCCACCTGAGCAATAAATCCATTATACTTTACTCGGAAGCTCAAAGAAGGAGGCCCTTATCTTCAGAAGATAAATGGTTGGCCTGTGTGGAGACACTGAGACGCTGGACAACGGGCACATACTGGATGTCAGCTCCTTTCTACATCAGAAATGTGATAATGTGACACATCCTGCTTCGACCTATTGTAAGCAGCTAGAATATAGCCTCATGACTAGGCGAGAAGTAAATGGAGCGACCCCCCCCCTCCACCCTCCGTGAATTTTATCTGCGTGGAGCACATTTCAGATGCTACACTTGCCGCTCAATAGCAAGGCAAATCCTGCATTTAATCAGCGGGGATATTGATTCTCCATGAAGAACTTTCTGCCTAATTCTAATATGGCCACATGCTTTCCCTCGAAGAGTGCAAGGAAATGGCAAACTAATGGCATCTCAAGCGCTGGATGTTTCATTTCTGAAAGCTCTCTATTTTACTCATTTGGCCGCCCGCCAGTAGAGCGGCCCCCGTTCTGATAAGGCTGCTTTTGAACTGAGAGAGAAAAAGAAATGCTAAAAAAGAGAGAAAGCGCCCCACTTTGGCGTGCGATGCTCTCTTCCCAGCACGGGGGACTAATGGTCTTGTCTGGGGTGAATGTACGCCTAGCGGCCAGGGAAGCGCACAATAAGCTTCCGATAACTTCAGAATACTGGAGGAAGCACTGAAAACCTCATGTCCTGGCATAATTAGAAGTAACCCACATCCAAGGCAGTCAAATAAATGAGAGGGTCTGCTTTGATGGGAAGAGACTGGGAGCGGAGAGGAGAATCACACTTCCCCAGGGAATAGGCATTTGCTTCAAAGAGAAATCAGACTGGAACATTAGTTCTGTCCCACGGGAGCCGTGTGGGAGGAACCACCATCACTTTCATCAACTTCCAGTAACTTCTTACTAATTACTATTTTACCATTCCCCCTAATTCCCCCCTAAATACCAGGTATGCCCAATGTGATGTATCTGGAGCCCGGGTGAATGCTGCCACTGACAGACTGTGATGAGGGAAAATACTGCATATGTCAGTTTCTTCTCAGCCATGTATGTATTTGACTGAGCTGATGGCTCCAAATTGGTTTTCCTGGAGAACCCAGAGGGACAGAGCATTCCCGGGAGACATGGAAGCGTGCCCGTTTCTTAAAGGACAATTGAAGACGGCAGAAGAAAACAGAAAGCAGCGAGTCCCAGCGCTGCTGTAATAGCATTGCCCTACAAAAGTATGGATCGCATCAATCAATAGTTATTGTTTGCAGAGCCCTTTCAGTGCCATACAATGGGCGGGGGTGTCTCACTTCAGAAAATAGCATTTATCATGTAGAGAAAGTTACTACAAGACACCGTGACTGTCCGTAAATTCATGCCTCACTATGTGAGCTCCCACAGTCAGTGTGCAAGCACGACCACCACTGCTGGACTGCAGGGTGGTCGTAACCCCAGCGTATAACGTGATGGAAAAATGAATCTAGCCAGCAAAGGAGGCAATATGGAGAATCACAATCCATTAGTAACTTTCTCTACATGATAAATGCCACTTGCTGAAGTTAGAGTAACCCTTTAATGCTTCCCTAGTGGAGTAGATCAGGGCCCAGCTTTGACTCTTTCATTTGCCTTTCTTGTCATTCACATGCATTGTGAGAGGACATGATTTCTCTCCCCCCCTCACGTAGAAGTCTGTGCAGTGAGGTGTGCAAATCAAATTAATGTCATTATCTAGAATTAGTGCAGGGAGCCGAGCGGCGGCAGGGAGAGTCTGTTTGTCTAGTTAAGACTTTAATGTGGCCGGTAAAAGGCACAGGTAGAGCTCGGCTCTGCTACATCCAGCATAATTGCTCTTTATTTCAGCCTGTCACTCTATTATGTGACTGCTTCCCTTTCTCCAACAGCAAAATACTATTATTCTTTCCAAGGAGGTCATACAAGCAGCGAGAGGAATCTCCACAGCAAAGGAAGCCTCCAACTAAAAATCCAGTAATTGCAGAGATCTAAGAAACGTCGCCTCTTCCATAGGAAGACAAATATTCCGAGCGGGAGATGGCACGTCAGCTTTGTCACCACTGACACCCTTCACTCCGACTCGGCGGCTACAGTCAACGCAAAGTAACATGAAAGTGAGGAGACGTCAGCGGCCCTAATTAATACTATATATATCTGTAGGCAAAGCAAACTTAGTGCAGAGTTCACATCTATATATATATATATATATATATATATATATATATATATCCACAATGTCACATCTATATACCCCCAGCACCAGGTGTGATGTCCACAATGTCACATCTATATACCCCCAGCACCAGGTATGATGTCACATCTATATACCCCCAGCACCAGGTGTGATGTCCACAATGTCACATCTATACACCCCAGCACCAGGTGTGATGTCCACAATGTCACATCTATACACCCCAGCACCAGGTATGATGTCCACAATGTCACATCTATACACCCCCAGCACCAGGTATGATGTCCACAATGTCACATCTATATACCCCCAGCACCAGGTATGATGTCCACAATGTCACATCTATACACCCCAGCACCAGGTGTGATGTCCACAATGTCACATCTATACACCCCCAGCACCAGGTATGATGTCCACAATGTCACATCTATATACCCCCAGCACCAGGTGTGATGTCCACAATGTCACATCTATACACCCCCAGCACCAGGTATGATGTCCACAATGTCACATCTATATACCCCCAGCACCAGGTGTGATGTCCACAATGTCATCTATATACCCCAGCACCAGGTGTGATGTCCACAATGTCACATCTATATACCCCCAGCACCAGGTGTGATGTCACAATGTCACATCTATACACCCCAGCACCAGGTGTGATGTCCACAATGTCACATCTATACACCCCCAGCACCAGGTGTGATGTCCAAAATGTCACATCTATACACCCCCAGCACCAGGTATGATGTCCACAATGTCACATCTATACACCCCCAGCACCAGGTGTGATGTCCACAATGTCACATCTATATACCCCCAGCACCAGGTGTGATGTCCACAATGTCACATCTATATACCCCCCAGCACCAGGTATGATGTCCACAATGTCACATCTATACACCCCCAGCACCAGGTGTGATGTCCACAATGTCACATCTATACACCCCCAGCACCAGGTGTGATGTCCAAAATGTCACATCTATACACCCCCAGCACCAGGTATGATGTCCACAATGTCACATCTATACACCCCCAGCACCAGGTGTGATGTCCAAAATGTCACATCTATACACCCCCAGCACCAGGTGTGATGGCCACAATGTCACATCTATACACCCCCAGCACAGGTGTGATGTCCACAATGTCACATCTATATACCCCCAGCACAGGTGTGATGTCACATCTATATACCCCCAGCACCAGGTATGATGTCCACAATGTCACATCTATACACCCCCAGCACCAGGTATGATGTCCACAATGTCACATCTATACACCCCCAGCACCAGGTGTGATGTCCACAATGTCACATCTATATACCCCCAGCACCAGGTGTGATGTCACATCTATATACCCCCAGCACCAGGTATGATGTCCACAATGTCACATCTATACACCCCCAGCACCAGGTGTGATGTCCACAATGTCACATCTATATACCCCCCAGCACCAGGTGTGATGTCACATCTATATACCCCCAGCACCAGGTATGATGTCCACAATGTCACATCTATACACCCCCAGCACCAGTTGTGATGTCACAACTGTCACATCTATACACCCCCCAGCACCAAGGTGTGATGTCCACAATGTCACATCTATATACCCCCAGCACCAGGTGTGATGTCACATCTATATACCCCCAGCACCAGGTATGATGTCCACAATGTCACATCTATACACCCCCAGCACCAGGTATGATGTCCACAATGTCACATCTATTACCCCCCAGCACCAGGTGTGATGTCCACACTTCCCATCTATACACCCCCAGCACCAGGTTATGATGTCCACAATTGTTCACATCTATACACCCCAGCACCAGGTATGATGTCCACTATGTCCATTATACACCCCCAGCACCAGGTATGATGTCCACAATGTCACATCTATACACCCCCAGCACCAGGTATGATGTTCCACAATGTCAACCTCTATACACCCCCAGCACCCAGGTATGATGTCCACAATGTCAACATCTATACACCCCAGCACGCAGGTATGATGTCCACAATGTCACATCTATACACCCCCAGTCACCAGGTATGATGTCCACAATGGTCACATCGTATACACCCCCAGCACCCAGGTATAATGTCCACAATGTCACATCTATACACCCCAGCACCAGGTTATGATAGTTCCACAATGTCACATCATATACACCCCAGCACCAGGTGGTTGATGTCCACAATGTCACATCTATATACCCCCCAGCACCAGGTATGATGTCCACAATGTCACATCTATATACCCCCAGCACCAGGTATGATGTCCACAATGTCACATCTATACACCCCAGCACCAGGTATGATGTCCACAATGTCACATCTATACACCCCCAGCACCAGGTGTGATGTCCACAATGTCACATCTATATACCCCCAGCACCAGGTATGATGTCCACAATGTCACATCTATATACCCCCAGCACCAGGTATGATGTCCACAATGTCACATCTATACACCCCCAGCACCAGGTGTGATGTCCACAATGTCACATCTATACACCCCCAGCAGCACCAGGTATGATGTCACAGCATAAATGTTACTAAAGTATATACATAGTTATAATACTTATCTTACTTCATCCAACAGTTTGGTCCACAGGGGTACAGGAAGGTATAAGTGTCTTCATACAATGGGGGACATACCTGGTCCCTTAGCTTCCTCCATAGGGAGTATAGTAAGGTGACTACAGAGGGACATACCTGGTCCCATTAACTTCATCTATAGGGGGAATAGTAAGAACCATATGGGGGGCATACTTATTCCCACTAGCTTCATCCATAGGGGGGTACAGTAAGGTATGGGGGGCATACCTGGTCCCCTTAGCTACATCCAAAGGGAGGATTTTAAGGTGACTATGGGGGCATACCTAGTCCCACTTGCTACATCTATAGAGGGTATATTAGGGTCACTATGGGGGGCATAACTGGTCCTATTAGCTTCATCCATATAGGGTATACTATGGGGACATACCTAGTCCCAGTAGCTTTATCCATAGGAAGGATAGTAAGGTGACTATAGGTGACATACCTGAAGCCCAGTCCCCCTGGGTGGAAGCAGCCTCCCTGGAGACCCCTCTAGCAGTCAGCTCCCTAGGCCAGCCATTACAATTAGTACAGCAGTGTCCCACCACATGACAACTCAGCAGCAGCACCCATACACATATGTCACAGGCACCTGAGTGTGAACACGGCGGTGCACACAGGGAGGGCGCCAGGTGCACGCTCGTCTCCAGCACCTCAGGACTGTCCGCTGCCGCCAGCCGAGCAGGGCACCAGGCATCCCTCTGAGTGAGGTGACCTTCAATAACCTGCCAAGCAGCCAGCAACTTTCTACAGCAGATGCCCTAGTGACAGGGGACGGCGCACGGAGGAGGAAGGCAGAGGTCCTCGTGTCCTTACCGGCCGGGTGAGGTGTCCGCGGGGTGAGCCTCCTGAGTGAGTGGCCGCTGGGCAGAGCGCAGGCTGTGGTACTGCTGCTGTCACTCCTCCTCCTGCACAGTGGATGGACCTCCTCAGCCTCTGCACAGCATCACTTGTAACTCAAGGAGAAGGAACCATGGGGCTGCTTAATAATGGGGGAGAGGCAGAGCCTGAGCGCCCTCCCTGAGCTCCGAGCCTCTGCTGCCGGTACTTGAGCTGCAGCGCGGACTGCGGAGGAAGGGGTTAAGGAGCACACACTGATGTGGGAGGGGGCGGAGGACGGCGCTTCATGAGAGACCCCCTCAGAGAAGGACTTTCTGTGAAGTGTGGAGGGAGCATCCAAGACGGAGGTCAGAGCTCCTCCAGCACCCACCCTCTGCCGCACATGGAAGCATTACATTCTCACTGTCAGTGGTATTAGTGCCAGTCACCATCACTATTAGTGTTATTAATACCAGTCCTCATCACTATTAGTGTTATTAATACCAGTCCTCATCACTATTAGTGTTATTAATATCAGTCACCATAACTATTAGTATTATTAATATCAGTCACCATCACTATTAGTGTTATTAATACCATTTATCATCACTATTAGTATTATTAATACCAGTCATCATCACTATTAGTATTATTAATACCAGTCCTCATCACTATTAGTGTTATTAATACCAGTCATCATTACTATTAGTATTATTAATATCAGTCACCATCACTATTAGTGTTATTACTACCATTTATCATCACTATTAGTATTATTAATACCAGTCATCATCACTATTAGTATTATTAATATCAGTCATCATCACTATTAGTATTATTAATACCAATCATCATCACTATTAGTGTTATTAATACCATTTATCATCACTATTAGTGTTATTAATACCAGTCATCATTACTATTAGTATGATTAATATCAGTCACCATCACTATTAGTGTTATTAATACCATTTATCATCACTATTATTAATCAGTCATCATCACTATTAGTATTATTAATATCAGTCATCATCACTATTAGTATTATTAATACCAATCATCATCACTATTAGTGTTATTAATACCAGTCCTCATCACTATTAGTGTTATTAATATCAGTCACCATAACTATTAGTGTTATTAATACCATTTATCATCACTATTAGTATTATTAATACCAGTCATCATTACTATTAGTATTATTAATACCAGTCCTCATCACTATTAGTGTTATTAATACCAGTCATCATTACTATTAGTATTATTAATATCAGTCACCATCACTATTAGTATTATTAATACCAATCATCATCACTATTAGTGTTATTAATACCAGTCCTCATCACTATTAGTGTTATTAATACCAGTCCTCATCACTATTAGTGTTATTAATATCAGTCACCATAACTATTAGTGTTATTAATACCATTTATCATCACTATTAGTATTATTAATACCAGTCATCATCACTATTAGTATTATTAATACCAGTCCTCATCACTATTAGTGTTATTAATACCAGTCATCATCACTATTAGTATTATTAATATCAGTCATCATCACTATTAGTATTATTAATACCAATCATCATCACTATTAGTGTTATTAATATCAGTCACCATCACTATTAGTGTTATTAATACCAGTCATCATCACTATTCGTGTTATTAATACCAGTCATCATCACTATTAGTATTATTAATACCAGTCATCATCACTATTAGTATTATTAATACCAATCATCATCACTATTAGTGTTATTAATACCAATCATCATCACTATTAGTATTATTAATACCAGTCATCATTACTATTAGTATTATTAATACCAGTCATCATTACTATTAGTATTATTAATATCAGTCACCATCACTATTAGTGTTATTAATACCATTTATCATCACTATTAGTATTATTAATACCAGTCACCATCACTATTAGTGTTATTAATACCAGTCATCATCACTATTAGTATTATTAATATCAGTCATCATTACTATTAGTATTATTAATACCAATCATCATCACTATTAGTATTATTAATACCAGTCACCATCACTATTAGTGTTATTAATACCAGTCATCATCACTATTAGTATTATTAATACCAATCATCATCACTATTAGTGTTATTAATACCAGTCATCATTACTATTAGTATTATTAATACCAGTCATCATTACTATTAGTATTATTAATATCAGTCACCATCACTATTAGTGTTATTAATACCATTTATCATCACTATTAGTATTATTAATACCAGTCATCATCACTATTAGTGTTATTCATACCAGTCACTATTAGTATGATTAATATCAGTCACCATCACTATTAGTGTTATTAATACCAGTCATCATCATTATTAGTATTATTAATACCAATCATCATCACTATTAGTATTATTAATACCAGTCATCATCACTATTAGTGTTATTCATACCAGTCACTATTAGTATTATTAATATCAGTCACCATCACTATTAGTGTTATTAATACCAGTCATCATCATTATTAGTATTATTAATACCAATCATCATCACTATTAGTATTATTAATACCAGTCATCATCACTTAGTGTTATTAATACCAGTCATCATCACTATTAGTGTTATTAATACCAGTCACCATCACTATCAGTAGTATTAATACCAGTCATCATCACTATCAGTAGTATTAATACCAGTCATCATCACTATTAGTATTATTAATACCAGTCACCATCACTATCAGTAGTATTAATACCAGTCATCATCACTATCAGTAGTATTAATACCAGTCATCATCACTATTAGTATTATTAATACCAGTCACCATCACTATCAGTAGTAATTAATTACCAGTACCCATACAATATCAGTAGTATTAATACCAGTCACCATCACTATCAGTAAGTATTATACCAGTCATCATCACTATTAGTGTTATTAATACCAGTCATCATCACTATTAGTATTATTAATACCAGTCATCATCACTATCAGTAGTATTAATACAGTCACCATCACTATCAGTAGTATTAAATACCAGTCATCATCACTATAGTATTATTAATACCAGTCACATCACTACAGTAGTATTAATACCAGTCATCATCACTATTAGTATTATAATACCAGTCATCATCACTATTAGTATTATTAATACCAGTCACCATCACTATCAGTAGTATTAATACCAGTCATCATCACTATAGTAGTAGTATTAATACCAGTCATCATCACTATCAGTATTATTAATACCAGTCACCATCACTATCAGTAGTATTAATACCAGTCATCATCACTATTAGTATTATTAATACCAGTCACCATCACTATCAGTAGTATTAATACCAGTCATCATCACTATTAGTATTATTAATACCAGTCATCATCACTATTAGTATTATTAATACCAGTCACCATCACTATCAGTAGTATTAATACCAGTCACCATCACTATCAGTAGTATTAATACCAGTCATCATCACTATCAGTAGTATTAATACCAGTCATCATCACTATCAGTATTATTAATACCAGTCACCATCACTATCAGTAGTATTAATACCAGTCACTATCAGTAGTATTAATACCAGTCATCATCACTATTAGTGTTATTAATACCAGTCACCATCACTATCAGTAGTATTAATACCAGTCACCATCACTATCAGTAGTATTAATACCAGTCATCATCACTATTAGTATTATTAATACCAGTCACCATCACTATCAGTAGTATTAATACCAGTCATCATCACTATTAGTATTATTAATACCAGTCATCATCACTATTAGTATTATTAATACCAGTCACCATCACTATCAGTAGTATTAATACCAGTCATCATCACTATCAGTAGTATTAATACCAGTCATCATCACTATCAGTATTATTAATACCAGTCACCATCACTATCAGTAGTATTAATACCAGTCATCATCACTATTAGTATTATTAATACCAGTCACCATCACTATCAGTAGTATTAATACCAGTCATCATCACTATTAGTATTATTAATACCAGTCATCATCACTATTAGTATTATTAATACCAGTCATCATCACTATTAGTATTATTAATACCAGTCACCATCACTATCAGTAGTATTAATACCAGTCACCATCACTATCAGTAGTATTAATACCAGTCATCATCACTATCAGTAGTATTAATACCAGTCATCATCACTATCAGTATTATTAATACCAGTCACCATCACTATCAGTAGTATTAATACCAGTCACTATCAGTAGTATTAATACCAGTCATCATCACTATTAGTGTATTATACCAGTCACCATCACTATCAGTAGTATTAATACCAGTCACCATCACTATCAGTAGTATTAATAACCATGTCATCACTATCAGTATTATTAATACCAGTCATCATCACTATCAGTAGTATTAATACCAGTCACCATCACTATTAGTAGTTATTAATACCAGTCATCATCACTATTAGTATTATTAATACCAGTCATCATCACTATCAGTAGTATTAATACCAGTCATCATCACTATTAGTATTATTAATACCAGTCATCATCACTATTAGTATTATTAATACCAGTCATCATCACTATCAGTAGTATTAATACCAGTCATCATCACTATCAGTAGTATTAATACCAGTCATCATCACTATCAGTAGTATTAATACCAGTCACCATCTATCAGTAGTATTAATACCAGTCATCATCACTATTAGTATTATTAATACCAGTCACCATCACTATCAGTATAGTATTAATACCAGTCATCTCACTATCAGTAGTATTAATACCAGTCATCATCACTATTAGTATTATTAATACCAGTCATCATCACTATTAGTATTATTAAACCAGTCATCATCACTATTAGTATTATAATACCAGTCCCATCTATCAGTAGTATTAATACCAGTCACCATCACTATCAGTAGTATTAATACCAGTCATCATCACTATCAGTAGTATTAATACCAGTCATCATCACTATCAGTATTATTAATACCAGTCACCATCACTATCAGTAGTATTAATACCAGTCACTATCAGTAGTATTAATACCAGTCATCATCACTATTAGTATTATTAATACCAGTCATCATCACTATCAGTAGTATTAATACCAGTCATCATCACTATCAGTATTATTAATACCAGTCACCATCACTATCAGTAGTATTAATACCAGTCACTATCAGTAGTATTAATACCAGTCATCATCACTATTAGTATTATTAATACCAGTCATCATCACTATTAGTCTTAATTAATTAATTAATTCCAGTCATGATCGCATTATCACTATTGTCATCATAATCACTTTTATTATTTCATTATCATTATTTTCACCTTCATCACTGTTATTATTAAATTATTTCTGTTGTCATCATTATCACTATTATTATTAGTACATTATAACTATTATAATCATCAGTATTCTTATTATATTAGCATTGTCATCATCACCATTATTTTCACATTATCACTGTTATCATCACTATTAGTATTATTAATACCAGTCATCATTACCATTATTACATTATAATTAATATTATTATGAGCACTATTTCTATCATTCTCATCACTAGTATTACATTATCATACTGTAATTATTCTCAGCATTATTATTATTATATTATATTGCAATTCCTCTCATCATCACGGTTATTACTACATCATCATATTGTAATCATTTTCATCGTCTCTATTATTACATTATCACATTGCTATTACTCTTATCATAACTATTATTATTATGACATTATCATATTGTAAATATTCATCCTCACTATTATTGCACTACCATTATTAGTATTATTACCACTATTAGTCTTCATGTACTCGCCGGGGTCCGGTTTTTGGTCTGCAAACAATGGATCAGCAAAATATGGATATCTTCCGTGTGCATTCTGTATTTTCCTCAGTCCCTTCAATAGAAAGGGCTGTTCTCATTCACAATGCGGACAAGAGTAGGACCTGCTCTATGATTTCTGATACAGCCACATGGATCCACATAAAATATTGACGTGTGCAGGGCCCCATACAAATGAATAGTCCAGTGTGCTGACGCAACAAATGCTGCTTGTACTTGGTTACAAAATACGGCGGTGCGCCTGAGGCCTTACCATTATCACTACACAATGACATTATTCCCATTATTTTCACCATCATTATTAAGATTACATGATCACTATTATTATCATCATGATAATTATCATCCCGTTTTAATACCAATATCACTGCATAGTACTATTACTGCATAGTATACTACACTATAGGGCTTATTCACACATCAGCATCAGTTTTGTGGATACAAATACTCAAATCCTATTAAATTCGTGTTTTGCCTCCACAGACGTTGATATATCAAATGGGGTTGATCCGTTTTTTTTCAGCACCTTTTTTTTTTAACATTATTTTCAATGAAAAACGGGCAGAACACAGACTGCAAAATGGACCAAAGTTGTAGTTTTTTTCACTGGCCCCTGGTAGGTGGAAAAACAAGGATGTGTGATTAAACACATTAAAATCAGTGGAGAAGATGGACAACACACGTTCGTGATACACAGAGGTTTCACACAATGTTTTAGAGCTGGAATTTCATTGTAAAATTTCAGCCAAATTGCAGAAATGTTGCATCTGCTTGATGTGGGTCCAACACTAGGACCCCCGTCGATAAACTCTCTGAGATGGCACTGCTGCTCGGAGTAGTGCCGCGGCCTTTTCTCAGTTCACCAGCTGTGCTTGGTATAGCAGCTCAGCCCCATTCACTTAAATGAGCTTAGCCGCTCCTAGGCCACGTTATCGATGAAAGTGATGTCATATTGCTTAGGCAAGTGTTCCTCAACTCCAGTCCTCAGGGACCACCTCTCAGTCATGATTTGAGAATATCCCACAGAATGAACAGAATGAAAATCCTGATGCACTGACACTAATTATAGTAAGGAAATCCTGAAAACCTGACCGGTAGGTGGTCCCTGAGTACTGGAGTTGAGGAACCCTGGCTTAGACAACGCTACTACGAGCACTGCTGCCTCCTCAAACAGCTGATCGGCAGGGGTCCCCGGTGTCAGGCCCCCACAGAGTAGCTAGCAATGACCTACCTATAGGCATCAGTTAAAATATCTTGGAAAACCTCTTTAATGGAGAAAAGCACAATGAAAAAGCATATCGGTTCTCTTTTGCATCTAATCCCTGTTTTAACACTGTTTGAACAAGGCCTTAGGGTTCATTCACACAAGGATTTGGTTGCAAACAGGGCCGCAGTTTTATGTATTTCTGAGGGGCGGCATCCACACAGCAGTTAAACACTGCTGGTGGATGCGCAGCGTCAGGTCACAGTGCGCGCCGGAAGGGAAGACAGTGGAGCGTGGGAGCTGAGGGCAGCGCAGGACAGGTAAGTATGTTTTTTTTAAGTGGCTGGGTGGGCTGATCTGAGGTCTGAGGGGGCACAAGACGCTGATCTGAGGTCTGATGGGGGCACAAGACGCTGATCTGAGGTCTGATGGGGCACAAGATGCTGATCTGAGGTCTGATGGGGGCACAAGACGCTGATCTGAGGTCTGAGGGGGCACAAGACGCTGATCTGAGGTCTGATGGGGGCACAAGACGCTGATCTGAGGTCTGATGGGGCACAAGATGCTGATCTGAGGTCTGATGGGGGCACAAGACGCTGATCTGAGGTCTGATGGGGGCACAAGACGCTGATCTGAGGTCTGATGGGGCACAAGATGCTGATCTGAGGTCTGATGGGGGCACAAGACGCTGATCTGAGGTCTGAGGGGGGCACAAGACGCTGATCTGAGGTCTGAGGGGGGCACAAGATGCTGATCTGAGGTCTGAGGGGGGCACAAGATGCTGATCTGAGGTCTGATGGGGGCACAAGACGCTGATCTGAGGTCTGATGGGGGCACAAGACGCTGATCTGAGGTCTGATGGGGCACAAGACGCTGATCTGAGGTCTGATGGGGGCACAAGACGCTGATCTGAGGTCTGATGGGGGCAAGGGAAGGGGGTGCCATTTCATTTTTCGCCTCAGGCAGCAGAAAAGCTAGAGGCGGCCCTGGTCGCAAAGCATTAAAAAGTACATATAAAACCACAACACAAAGCAAGATATTAATAGTGCAGTTTATTACTGAGTGGAAAAGCCACGGAAAAACCCACAACTAAAATGTGCTGAAGAAAAATGTAAATCTACAAACACATAAGATGTAGCAAATTGTTCACTCAGTGGGGGTCATTTATCAAGAGACTTGCAACTTTTTTAGTTGTAAAGAAAACCACAAGTACCTTTTTTAACCCGATGTGCAACAATATTTATAATAATCAGTTTTACACCGTGTTCGACAGTTGGGCGGGATGGGGGTGGAGTAGTTTTTTTACGCTAAGTGCACGGATTGCTGGCGCACACCTCATCATAAATTAGCTGAATCTTATGGCAGCAGAGGGGGGAATCAAAGACCAGCGTGAAAAGCTTAGTAAATGACCCCCAGTGTGAGTGTGAGATTTGTTCTTATGAAACAAGCTGACCTGTTCCATGCACACTTGCCAGCCAAAGTCATCTGTGATGATCCCATGTTCATATGTGTCTACATTGCTGAGAAAAAATATATATATGCAAATAAGCCCCTAGAAGCAACAGGGGCGTTGCCATGACATCTAGATGCCACACTCTCTGCACTTTAATTAACAAGGCCAGAGAGTGAAGACATCATAACGCCTGGCCTGTCAATCAAAGTGCAGAGGGTGTGGCAGTTCTAGAGATCACAGAGCATCTTAGTGTAACGGCAATGCCTCCATTGCTCCTAGAGGCTCATTTGAATATATTAAAACATAATTTTTCTTAGTAGTGTGGGCAAAAAATAGTCACCATAACTCCATTACGGGTTTGTCATAAAAAACCCTGGGTTTCCTGGAGTCTGGCCACCACCAGGCGCAGCACCCCGCTGCTCCCATAGAAATGAAAGGGAGCGCAACGCGCATGCGCAGTGCGCCCTCCTTCACTTTGGGGGCTCTGTTCTCGATATAGGAGTGGGACCCGCACCTATAAGACAATGGAGGCATATCCTAGCGATATGCCCCCATTGTCTAAGATGGGAATAACCCTTTAAGCAAAAACTGGCTTCAAAAATTACCCTCATGATAAATTACCTCCTAAGACAGGCGCATTAAACGTAGATCTCAGTAAATTCCCCGCCACCCCTCCTCAGTTTTTCCAGTGTGTCATAAAAGTTGATGCAGCTTCAGAAAACCTGCTGTTGATCTCAGTCCATTCCAGATTCATCAATGAATCGTGGGCGTGCTTCCAGAGGTGGTGCACAGCTTTCAAGAGTGATACGTTTGAAAAATGTGTTCATTAGTTCTATTAAAAAACAAAAAACATTTTAGCAGCTCTCATCTTCAGCTAAGTTGGTCTTGAAACGGGGGAAAGGCCCCAGGGTTGCACAATGAGGGAAGTTCAGGTGGTGACATTTCAGTCAGACTCAAAGAGCAAAAAGGCTTGAAGCATCCCTGGCAGGACCCCTATCTATGGTTATGTGTCTTTATATAAGATATAAAAAAGGGGGTTTCTAGAGGAGATTAACCCCATAAGACAATTGTACATTTTTCAATATAACAAAGTTATATAATTATTAATAATTATTAATAATTGCAGGTGGTCTAATAAATATATTACAGCAAATAGACATCACAGTGGGGGATCCTGGTAGTTCCAGTTTGGAAGACCCAGCCCATTCTATATATTACATGGACTGCCATTGATTTTAATGAGCACCATGTAATACTACATTTGGAGGAGATGGGATCACAGGAAACATGTATGGCTGCAGTGGAAATGTATGGTTGGGTGCAACTTCAAAAATGGTGCCCATGATCGTAATCTGATTGATGGCTGACTGTTTCAGAAAGATGTTGTTGAGATTAGACATCCCCTTTAAGTTCTGTCACCTGAATTTTGCACGCCAGGCTAGACCTTCCCTAGAATTTGTGTGTTGATTCTACTACTGTATAAGCTTGACAAAGACTGGTGGATCACTTCCTATTCACATGTGCATCAATGGGATATTCAAGATTAAAGACGCCGAGTTCTGTCTACAGGATAGTGGATGGTATATCATTTAAAGGGGTTGTCCACCAAGCACATGAAGAGAAATAGTCCAAGGAAGAGTGTTATGTACATTTATATTCTGTGGTCAGAGTCAGTATTCCTAATACATAGCTAGCTATGATGATCAAATGGTGTAGCAGTTATTAACTGATGCCTCCCCATCGTTTTGTTACAAGAACTCTGGACATTTTGGGATCTGCATTTTCACGTCACTGCTGGTTACACCACACATGGCTTGTATAGATGATTAATGGTATAACTCTGAAAAAGTAACAGACAGCTAGTGTGGTCAGCTTGGGGTAGATTGGCACCCTGTATACTCCACTTTATTTTCATTGTCTACAGTGGTCTCCTGGCATGTAAGAAGTAAACTTGGATGAGTTCTACCCAGCAGCTAAGATATCAGATACATTAAGTTGTTTAGACAACACAAAGAAATGGCACAAAATGTTTAATTATGTCTAGTGTTTTAGATCCCATCCTTGTGAGATGCTCCTATCTCCAAATTAAATCAGAACTCCCCTTGCAGTTTTTATATACAACCAGAGTAGTATGATACTTCCAGTCCACACCACCAAAGAAAGTGATGAGAAGAAGAAAATCATTCCTAATCAGAGAATTACACATTTAGAGGCATATTAATAACTAGGAAGCGGAATACATCAAACAGAAAGTTCTCCATTGCAAATAATGGATTCTGAACGTCTAATCAACTAGAACGGATCTTCTGCAGCTGGTGACCATATGTCACCATATATATACATATATACTCCTTTTTATAGATTACATAGCATGACCTACAGCTGGACTTTAGTAGTTCTAACTCTTGAAATCAAGATATACATTATTCATGTTAGTGAGAGTTAAAGGTGTTGTCTGTAGAGTTGAGCGAACGTGCTCGTAACGAGCACTGTACTGCTCGGATCCCCTGCACTTGCATGGCCGCAGGCATCCGGATCCGTCCCCACTGACTTGCAGTCGGGTGAGTAGGACAGATCCGGATGGCTGCGGCCATGCAAGCGCAGGGGATCTGAGCAGTACAGTGCTCGTTACAAGCACGTTCGCTCAACTCTAGTTGTCTGGGATTTTTTTAACTCTCAACCCCAGCCAGTGGGACCTGTGAAGAAAACCATACTGTCATAATCAGTGGATGTGGATCCACTGTGCCAGCGGATTTAACTTAGGGCTAAACCTAACGGCTTTATCCAGGTGGTTCTCTGCTATTCACCCTTTAACCCCTATACAGGGATCTGGCCTTCACTGCAGGGAATGCTTCAGGCTGTTACCACTTGAAGTAGTCTCCATGTGGTTGGTTACTGACCCACAGGAGACTGGTGCAGAACGCCAAGGAATCAGACTATACTTGTAGTCAGAAATCAGGCTGAGGTCAGGGCAGGCAGACTTCATGCAAATCCATAATTCAGCTCAGAGGTTGGGCAGGCGGCTCATGGTCAGCACTGTGAACAGCTACAAGTCAAGTGGAAGAGAAACAGTCCTAGAGTCAGGCAGAAGTCAGTACACAGCCAGACAAACAGATATAGCTCTTTTACAGGGTCTGGCAGACCAGAGGATCTTGCAGAATCCATAAAGACCTTTTGCCTAGGCAATGAATGAACGAAAGAGCACAGAATATATAGCCCTGGCTGGTTAACAATTAGACACAGCCTTGCAGTAGCACACTGAGCAGTACTGAAAAGTAAGGTGAGAAACAATGCATAATAGCCCTAATTCACACACAGGAAACTGGCGCTCGGTAGCGTGGTGCAGCTGTGGCACAAACCATCATTGTAACACATATTTAACCTGTCCCTCACTGCTTGGTTCTTGCTCCCAGGCTCTCTGCGCTGAATTTCTGGTCCCTGTTTGTCTACATCCATACAGTCCCACTGGCTATGGATGGGATTTAAAAAAAAACATCCCAGACAACCCCTTTTACTCTTTTGATCCTGTACACTAACCATTTTATGTGGATATAAAACACACTTAAAAACTGAAAAAATATCTCAACCCTTTCTCCATCAATCTGTTCTTTTCTTTCGATCATATTTTGCCATGTTACAATTGAAGGGGTTCTCCAAGTTAAATTTCTCATTTCTCAAGTCTATGGGAGTGATCCTTCCCATTGAAATGAATGGGGTGGTTAGGTGCAATTACACCTGCTCACCGCTACCCCCCCTTGTTATGGTTAGCGTGTCCGGCGCGCGCCTCCTCTTCAAACAACTGATCAGCGGGGGGTGCCGGGAGTCGGACCCCCGCCAATCTGATATTGATATAAGACAAAATCCCAGCGGACGCTTGCTGTATGCTTCAATTATTTCACTTTTATTTTCTTATTGAATATATATCCACAAATGGACGCGTTTCGGACCGTCCAGCCCTCGCCAGCAATTGCTGACGGGCCGGCGTGGCCTCCGGCGAGTGCTGTCCATCTTGCAGAAGATCTGATATTGATGACCTATCCTGAGGATAGGTCATCAATAAATTTAACTTGGAGAACACCTTTATTACTAAGAAATGTATTAAAAAATCTTAGTATGTTCCAGAAGCTCAGCCATATCCCCTTCCTCCTCATTGTCGTGTGTCTGGCTGTAAGATAACTGGCGAGATCAGAAGCCTGATCCTCTGCCCTGTCTGCCCTCGTAAACACAGAGAAAGCATAACCAATTCCATGCAGACTCTTGTCCTTGGTGGGATTCAAAACCTAGGACCCCAGCGCTGTGAGACACCAGTGCTAACTACTGAACTACCATGCTGCCCAATTTTATTGCTTAAGAAAGGCCATTTCCTGCAGGTGTTGACATTATCACTTGAGTGATTTAGAGGTCAATGTAAAAATGTGTCTTCAGCATCCAGAATTTAGATATTGCCAAAAATACAGAGCACGTGCATGTTTTAGCTGAATTTGTATGTTGCAGTTGTTTATTACAGAATCTTTGTAAATGTACTGTATCATCTGAAATCATGACCTGTGTGTGAAGCTGAATGTGGTGTACACTCAAATAGGATTGATCACCTACGGTGACCTCTCATTCTCATTAGTTGTGGGAGTGTGCAGAGTTAGGTGGAAATTACATTGGTAGTTTCATGCTGCACCGCAAAGGTCCATTGGTAAGGTTATATCATTTTTGAACCTACTCTTAAAGACCATTGTCATGAAAAAATATATTTTTTGTTACTAGCTTACGGAAGTAGTCTTGTGAGGAATATTTACAATGTGTACTCAGTCCCTCAATTGACGTTATAGCCATTTACCTGCTATGAATGGTTATATTATAGAAGAAGACAATAATGCTATATATGTCTATAGTAAGCACAGGGTGAGCAGAAGTCGAAGTCATTAGGTGTGACCTCCAATACATAAGGTACACACCGGGTTTTGGCCTGTGATAATTTTTTAAAGGCTCTTAGTGGCATAAAAAAGCAAAAAGAAATCACACTCTACTCCTCCGATCCCCTACCGCTCCTGCTCCCACAGTCCCGGTCCCACTGGTCTCTTCTTCCTGGTGCCTCTTGATACACAGGAAATGTCCGTACAACCAATCACACTGGCACACTATGCTTCATATTTTTTGAGTAGCTAAAGATATTAGTAGCTTATGAAATGAAATGTATTTCTTCAACTTGCCAAATTCTTCTATGTATTATAACACAGACTTGCAAAATATTAATTGATCAAATGAATCTGAATCCCATTACAGTATAATATATGATGATGGTTGAAAGGCCACATTGAAATCTTCAATTGGAAGCAAAATTTAGCCGACAATTTTAATTGATGCCACTTCCTGGACCCTTCAAGAATTCCCCCTTGACAGACTCAGAGCTGTGTGGGATGGGGTTCCTTACACGCTTATTACTGGACCAGGCATTGATGCAGATAATACATTGTCTCTGCGTAGTGCTCTCTTTCTATTTCCCTCCTGGTGACATTGCCTGGAGGGTATTTTGGGACCATCAGTTTAATATTGCTGTTCCTTAGTAAGTAAAAATGGCAGCACAACAGGACATGCAGAATACCTCAGTTATATTTCCCCTAGTTTTATATGGGTGTCACAGAACGGAGTGATCCAATGTGCTATCTAAATATCATGCAATGCATCTTTATAGCATCTCTTTCACTCCAATGCACATGCACAGACTTGTTGAGACATAATACTGATATTTCGAGAAGTCTCTATGGGGAAGAGGTAACTTGCCATAGCACCATCAATTAGACTAATGATTGCATCCAAATTGAAAGAAACAGATGGTCCCTATCTGCAAAAATTAATAAAGTTCTCCAATCACAAGGGAGCAAGGTTACCCTATGGAAAGGATCTTTGAAAGTGAATATTCCTTGTATTGTTGAAAGCGGAATTGTAGACATAGATACTCCCATCCTATGACCTTCTTGGAGGACCTTTGGTTCAAATGGAAATGGGTGAAGCCAGAGAGCAATGGTCATTGCAAAGAGCCATAAGTATGATACCCACTATCTTGGGTTTTCATGGCTTCTTGATAATGTCTTTCATTTGAGGTCTATTAACATTCTACTTAGCTGTTAAATCTTGAACACTACAGATGCGGGGTGACAATCACTAACTTACTCTGTAACAGTGCCCTTAGGGGTGTTTCCGAACTATTCACAGAATTGAAATGGCACATATACAGAGTTAGATTTTCTGCTCATTTACACACTTTTGCTAATTTATTTTTTAACCATGGTAATCATCAGCAAACTACAGTTAACTGGCACTCCATGAATCATTTTCATACCAAAAGTCATGAAAAGCAGTTAATAGCTGTTTTAAAGTAATTTACAGTGTAATTTTCATAATTCTTGCTTCCATGTCCCCTCTTGGTGCTAATGGTAATCAGAGCTGCTGGGCAGAATGAGTCTCAGTTCTCAATTGTCAATTCTTAGCTATGCTGCCATGCTACTGTAGAGGCTTATGTCCTTTTCTAAAGAGCAGGGCAAAAAGCTATTCATGTTGGATGCGCTGCTCTACGGAGAGATACTGTGCAGAGAATTGCACAAATAATACAGTTCATGTGTTTTTACTGGCATTTTACTGGCATTATATGCCAGTCTTTGATATTTCCCACACCGCTGGAGGATGCGTCTAATTTATGACCAAGCACAAGTCTTAAATTGGGCACATCCTCTAGCAGTTCATGCCCCTAAACTGAAATCTGATCCAGCTCCTAGCTGCCATGGAGTTCAGTCATCATTTACAGCGGTAAACTGGCCACACCCACACTATGCTCCCCTCATCCCACCCCAATGCTAAAGACCTTGATCTACAGTACAGACCAAAAGTTTGGACACACCTGCTCATTCAAAGAGTTTTCTGTATTTTCATGACTATGAAAATTGTAGATTCACACTGAAGGCATCAAAACTATGAATTAACACATGTGGAATTATATACTTAACAAAAAAGTGTGAAACAACTGTAGATATGTCTTATATTCTAGGTTCTTCAAAGTAGCCACCTTTTGCTTTGATTACTGCTTTGCACACTCTTGGCATTCTCTTGATGAGCTTCAAGAGGTAGTCACCTGAAATGGTTTTCACTTCACAGGTGTGCCCTGTCAGGTTTAATAAGTGGGATTTCTTGCCTTGTAAATGGGGTTGGGACCATGAGTTGTGTTGGGTAGAAGTCAGGTGGATACACAGCTGATAGTCCTACTGAATAGACTGTTAGAATTTGTATTATGGCAAGAAAAGCAGCTAAGTAAAGAAAACGAGTGCCATCATTACTTTAGAAATGAAGGTCAGTCAGTCCGAAAAATTGGGGAAAACTTTGAAAGTGTCCCCAAGTGCAGTCGCAAAAACCATCAAGCGCTACAAAGAAACTGGCTCACATGAGGACCACCCCAGGAAAGGAAGACCAAGAGTCACCTCTGCTGCGGAAGATAAGTTCATCCGAGTCACCAGCCTCAGAAATCACAGGTTAACAGCAGCTCAGATTAGAGACCAGGTCAATGCCACACAGATTTCTAGCAGCAGACACATCTCTATAACAACTGTTAAGAGGAGACTGTGTGCAGCAGGCCTTCATGGTAAAATAGCTGCTAGGAAACCACTGCTAAGGACAGGCAACAAGCAGAAGAGACTTGTTTGGGCTAAAGAACACAAGGAATGGACATTAGACCAGTGGAAATCTGTGCTTTGGTCTGAGTCCAAATTTGAGATTTTTGGTTCCAACCACCGTGTCTTTGTGCGACGCAGAAAAGGTGAACAGATGGACTCTACATCCCTGGTTCCCACCGTGAAGCATGGAGGAGGAGGTGTGATGGTGTGGGGGTGCTTTGCTGGTGACACTGTTGGGGATTTATTCAAAATTGAAGGCATACTGAACCAGCTTGGCTACCACAGCATCTTGCAGCGGCATGCTATTCCATCCGGTTTGCGTTTAGTTGGACCATCATTTATTTATCAACAGGACAATGACCCCAACACACACCTCCAGGCTGTGTAAGGGCTATTTGACCAAGAAGAAGAGTGATGGGGTGCTACGCCAGATGACCTGGCCTCCACAGTCACCAGACCTGAACCCAATTGAGATGGTTTGGGGTGACCTGGACCGCAGAGTGAAGGCAAAAGGGCCAACAAGTGCTAAGCATCTCTGGGAACTCCTTCAAGACTGTTGGAATACCATTTCAGGTGACTACCTCTTGAAGCTCATCAAGAGAATGTCAAGAGTGTGCAAACCAGTAATGAAAGCAAAAGGTGGCTACTTTGCAGAACCTAGAATATAAGACATATTTTCAGTTGTTTCACACTTTTTTGTTAAGTATATAATTCCACGTGTTAATTCATAGTTTTGATGCCTTCAGTGTGAATCTACAATTTTAATAGTCATGAAAATACAGAAAACTCTTTGAATGAGAAGGTGTGTCCAAACTTTTGGTCTGTACTGTACATTAATTTTCTACTAAGAAAATAGAAGACTGTTGTTACTTTCCCTAGGATTGGGTCGCTTTTTAGGTGACACCAAGAGCCCAACAAAGAATCTTGAAAGAGGTGAAATATCTCAAGGGTACCAGTAAAGGACCTACATAAGTATCTACATGCTACAAAATTCTCTGTTCATGTGCCCACTACTAGGAAAATATCAAACAAGAATAGTGTCATTGAACACTGTCTAAAAAACGTAGTGGCCTATCTCAAGTATGGCTGAGATGACCTAGATGTACACTAATGCTTCTGGATAAATGTTCTGTGAATAGTTGATACAGAAGTGAAACTTTTTAGCACATGTGAACAACTTTGCTTGGAGCAAAAAAAAACAAAAACAAAAAACAAGCACTGTATAGCAAGCTTAATCCCAACTGTGAAGCATGGTGTAGGGAGCATCAAAAATTGGGTTCCTTTGATGCTTTGAGATCAATGAGGAAACAATGAATTATAATAGGTATCAAAACATTTGACAGGTGAATGTAAGGGCAGCAGTCCACGACCTCAAGGTGAAGAACCATTCAGTGATGCAACAAAACAATGACCTAAAGCCCACAAGTAAAACAAGTAAAGAATAGTGTATGGAGCTGTATGGGGGCTCATGTTTTGCGGGGCGATCTGAAGTTTTTATTGATAGCATTCTGGGGTGTGTATGACTTTTTGATCACTTTTTATTTAATTTTTTTTTAGAAAAAAAAGCGACAAAAAACAGCGAATAGCCATTTGGACGCTTTTTTCCGACACACAATTCGCGTATGCTTCCGGGTTAAGACACAACTAGATGCCGTGATCACGGCATCTAAAGGCCCAGCAAGACGCCGCCGATGGGGTAAGTAGCCGCAAGTCTCTGCTGTTATAAAAATCAGAGACTTGCCGACCATGACGCCCGCCGCATGTGCGAGCAGGCGCCATGTGTCCGCATCGCCCCAGCGCCGTACATGTACGGCGCTGGGAGTCTAAGGGTTAAACTTCTGAGAGGTCATAAACACAGCCACATTCTTATCAGTAAGATAAGAACTGAGCTATAATGAGTGTTTATTAGGTCAGAGAGTCTGTCTGCTCCTGGTCTGAAGGAAAAGACAGAAAATCCAAAGGGTGCTACTAGAGAATTTCAGCTCTATACAAAAAAAGAACTGGATTTTTTGGCGTGTTGCAGCAAATTTGCAGATCATGCTGCAACTCCATTGATTCCTGTGGCAGGGCTGCTACACTGGGATACTTGGGCACGCAATGTATTGCATCCAAATTCTCTGCATGGCCCTATCCTTAATGTACACAAATTTAGGCTACTTTAACATATGGGTTTTTGCTGTCCGGTTTGAGATCCTGCAAAACCAAAGGAAAACGCATCCGTTTAAATAATACAAATGGCTGTATCGGTTCAGAATGGTTCTAGTTGTATTATATTGAAAATAAACATGCCGGATCTGACACTAAAACCATTGTAAATAGGTGCCAACTTATCTGGTTTTGTTTAGTTTCCCATGCCGCACCCAAAATCGCTGCTTGCAGTGGTTTTGTGTTCGGCATGGGAACGCAACAAACCGGAACAGAATGCCTTCTGGTGCACTCTGTTCTGGTTTGTTCAGTTTTGTCCCCATTGATAAAGAATGGGAACAAAACTGAAGTGATTTCCTCTGGTTTTGAGATCCTCTGCCGGATCTCAAGACTGGAAAGGAAAACTCAGATGTAAAAGTAGCCTTATACATCTTCTCTGGATTCATTTTTAACAGCATGCAGAGAAGGCTTGCCAAATTGATATCAAGAGAGTAAGCAGAAATGAATGGGCAATGACTCAACTGCGGCACCATATATGTTTATGATAACAGGAAATCAAAGGACATCATGAAGAGCCGCTGTCATATTATTATATAATTTCATCTTCTACGTGTCAAAAGGTTTGATGGGACACAACGATATAAAAGTACATTTTCTGCAGCAAAGATAGTGCAGTTCCTAGAAGATATAACAAATAATTTCCTGAAATCATTCACAGACACAAAGCTATATATGTCAAAAAATCATCAATCAGCAGATGTTTTCATTAGAAGCAGTAAAAATCGCCTCCAGCAGCCGCATCTGTAACCATTATGGTAAAATGTGTGTAGGATTGCACTGGTGAATGAGTTTTAGTAAATGCTCCTGGTTGTGATTACACCCCTTTGCATCACATTGAGAAGTAGCTAATTTAAAATGGAAAAAATAACAATCATCGTCATAGTAATTAAAAAAAGCAGTCCTCTCGTCTGTCACCATGACACAGAAAAGGTTACAGTATGGTGCTCTTGCTGTTTGCATTATATCTGTGCTCACACCATTGCTAGTCTGAGTTCTGTCTAGGTTTTATTGTGTTTTGACAGCAAGAATAGTGTAGTCTGCTGCTCTATTTTTACCATAAAAAAGAAAGCTAATGGAGACCTGATAGACCCATTATAAGCTGGCGAGCTCCGTCAGAATTTATTACAGTCCGCTCCACAGTAGACCTGTCAAATCTGTCATGGAACCATTACAGAGGTTATCCCATGACAAACATTTATCATCTATCCACAGTGTAGATTGCTAGACCCGGGAGCCGAGCCCCTACTACGAGGAATTTATATGGAGCATTGGTCATGCTTTCACCCTTCCACTCCATTCAA
>ONZH01020833.1:0-17349 GCA_900303285.1 Rhinella marina | reverse complement strand
TTTTTGTATTGCATATACCAAATACAAATAAAGATTTGTTTAGAAAAAAAAACATGGAAAAATAACCGCATCTTAAAAAGCCAAAGTATATTCCGCATCAGTTTTTTTTTTTTGTTAGAATAGAAAAAAACTCCACGTGACCATACCGGGGCACATTTATCAAGCTCATAAAAATTAGGCGTCTTTTCTTCGTCTTTCTTTCTTTTGCTGAGAATTTATTAAAAGTCGCACAGCCTTTGATGAATTAGAGTTGGCGTATTGGTGTTAGTCTGACCTCTGGTGGTTGTTTTTCAGTACAACAGGTTCAAATTCCCTTAGACTGGTCTAATTTATTTTCGCATGAAAAAAGTCACATCTTTGTGGAGAAAAGTCGCATGTCTCCAAGAAAGTGCTATTTTTCATGCAAAAAATGTCGCCCTTCACCACTGAAAACAGATGAAGAAAAGTACGTCAGCCCTGGAGTAGAGCAGATGTATAGACTGTTTTTGTGACAAATTCAGGCACACCTACAAAAATAGGACAAAAAAGTTGCAAAAGTTTGAATACTTCTGAATTAGTCTAAAAAAGTAAAACTAGTCAAACGAGGCGTATCACAAATTGCACATATTCGTGTTTGCCACCCCATTCAGATGACTGGAGCTGAAATTTCTGCTGCAAAATCTGCAGCGTGCATGAATTGAATCTCCTGCTTTACTTAAGATATTACAAAGTGGGCTGCCTGCAGCTACCACTAGGGGAAGCTCCTGGGTATAGGTGGTTCCGTTACCATTGCAATGGAAGTTATAATCATCTATTTGCACTGAGATCCCCCTAGTGGTGGAGATACGCTAGGATATGCCACTAATCTCTGATAGGGACCCGTATCTATCTCTAGAAAGGGGCTCCAAAAGTGAACAAGGGCACACCTTCTGCAACATTGAAATCACAGTAGTGTCTTTCTCCTCCCACTTTAACCACAGCAGTGCCTTTCTCCTCACCCTGTAATCACAGCAGTGCCGTACTCCCCCCCTCTAATCACAGCACTGCCTTTCTCCTCCCCCTGTAATTACAGCAGTGCCTTTCTCCTGTAATCATAGCAGTGCCTTTCTTCTTTCCTTGTAATCACTACAGTTCCTTTCTCCCCCTGTAATCACAGCAGTGCCAACACACCCCCCCCCCCCGTAATCACAGCAGTGCCCTTCCCCTCACAGGGGTGCCTTTCTCCTTCCTCTGTAATCACGGCAGCGCCTTTCTCCTCCTCCTGTAATCATAGCAGTGCCTTTCTTCTTTCCCTGTAATCACTGCAGTTCCTTTTCTCCCCCCTGTAATCACAGCAGTGCCTTTCTCCTCCCCTCATGTAATCACAGCAGTGCCGTTTTCCTCCCCCTTTAATCACAGCAGTGCCTTTCTCCTCCCCCTGTAATTACTGCAGTTCCTTTCTCCTCCCCCTGAAAATCACAGCAGTGCCTTTCCCCTCCCCCTTTAATTACAGCAGTGCCTTTCTCCTCCCCCTGTAGCCAAAGCAGTGCCTTATTCCTCACCCTGTAATCACAGCAGAGCTTTACCCCCTTGTAATCACAGCAGTGTCTTACTCCTCCCCCTGTAATCACAGCAGTGCCTTTATTCTCCCCTGTAACCAAAGCACTGCCTTTCTCCTCCCCTGTAATCACAGCAGTGCCTTGCCCCTCCCCTGTAAGCACAGCAGTGCCTTCCCCCCTGTAACCACAGCAGTGCCTTTCTCCTCTCCCTGTAGTCACAACAGTGCCTCTTTCCTCCCCTGTAATAACAGCAGTGCCTCCCCCCCATAACCACAGCAGTGCCTTTCTTCTTTCCCTATAATCACTGCGGTTTCCTTTCCCCCCTGTAATCACAGCAGTGCCTTTTCTCCTTCCCCTGTAATCACAGCAGTGACTTTCTCCTCCCTCTGTAACCACAGCAGTGCCTTTCTCCTCCCCCTGTAATCACAGCGGTGTCTTTCTCCTCCCCCTGTAATCACAGCAGTGCCTTTCATCCCCCTCTAATCACAGCAGTGCCTTTCTCCTCCCCCTGTAACCACAGCAGTACATTTCTCCTCCCTCTCTAATCACAGCAGTGCCTTTCTCCTCACCCTGTAATCACAGCAGTGTCGTACTTCTCTTCCTCCCCCTGTAATCACAGCAGTGCCTTTCTCCTCCCCCTGTAATCATAGCAGTGCCTTTCTTCTTTCCTTGTAATTACTACAGTTCCTTTCTCCCCCCTGTAATCACAGCAGTGCCAACCCCCCCCCCCCGTAATCAAAGCAGTGCCCTCCCCCTGATATCACAGCAGTGCATTCCCCCCTGTACTGTAATCATAGCAGTGCCTTACATCCCCCTTCCCCCTCTAATCACAGCAGTGCATTCCCCCCTGTACTGTAATCACAGCAGTGCTCCCCCCCTGTACTGTAATCATAGCAGTGCCTTACATCCCCCTTCCCCCTCTAATCACAGCAGGGCCTTCCCTTGTAGTCACAGCAGTTACAGTACTTGGATTTTATTTCACCATACAGTACTTGCCCGTTGTCCTCTGGCTGTGTAGAGCTTATGAAAAGGACTTTGGACTAGACGTCAAATCTGGAACTCATATTTCAAGTTATTCTATTTTTGTTCTTAGGAATGAAATGCTGTTTATTGAAAGAATGAAAAAATGACTTAAACACCAGGAAAAGCAACATTTTATGACTGGGTGTAACGTAATTTACTGAAAAGGCAATTTCTTAGGAAGAAGGAAGTGTTGTAACTAAAGTGAGATTTTCTCTGTTATATATTATTGAGAGGTCACAGTTTTCTGATGTGAAATGAAGCAAATGTGATGGTAAGGCCTTATGAACGTGAGCATATTCAGTAACAGGATGGGTGATAAAAGTATGATCCCTGGGGGAGTCCGACCATAGGACCTCCATTAGGCATCGGGGTCTCCGGGTGAGCAGTAGTAGTGCACATGACCACCACTCCATTCATGGACTATGGGACTGCTGAGCACTGCACTCGGCTGTCAGAAGTGAATGGAGCAGTGGTCATGCATGCGTATGGCTCCTTTCACACAGACTGAGAGACCCCTCCCCCCTCTCTTGTATGTCCCTTACCAATCAAAAATTCAAACTGCAAATAAAAATTTTTAGATTCTTAGCACCAAACCTTTGCAGTCACCATACTTACCTGCTCCCGACTGCTCGGTTCCAGCTCCTTGAGTTCACCGCTCTCTTTATATACTTACCTGCTTCCTGCTGGCAAGAAGAAGTGGTGCCTACTTCTTCAGTTCTCCGCTCTCCACACCTACTTACCTGCTCCCACTGTTCAGTTCCAGCTCCTTGGGACCACCACTCTCTTTACATACTTACCTGCCCCCCACTGCTCCATTTCGGTTCTCTCGGTCCATCACTCTCTTTGCATACTTACTTGTTCACCACTGCTCAGTGTCTGCTTCTTTCGTGCACCGCTCTCATTGCATACTTACCTGCTCCCTGCTGCTCGGTGCCAGCTTCTTTGTTTTACCGCTCTCTTTGCTTACTTACCTACTCTCCAATACTTGGTACCGGCTTCTTCGGTTCACTGCCCTCTTTGCATACCACCGCTCAGTTCTGGCTCCTTCGTTTTAGCAGTCTCTCACATACTTACCTCTTCCCTGCTGCCCAGTTTTGGTTCCTTTGGTTCATCACTCTCTTTGCATACTTGCTCCCCACTGCTCCATGCAGCTCTTTTGGTGCACCGGTGCACTTTCCTGCAACCCACTACTTGGTGCCGGCTCCTTCGGTTCACCGTCCTCTTTGCATACCACCGCTCAGTTCTAGGTCTTTCGAGTCAATGGTCTCTTGCATACTTACCTGTTCCCCACTGCTCAGTGCCGGCTTCTTTGGTTCACATCTGTCTTCGGACACTTACTTGCTGGCTGTTGCTCGGTTCAAGTTCACCCCTCTCTTGCATACTTACCTGCTCCCCAATGCTCAGTTCTAACTCCTTCATTTCATTGCTCTCTCACATACTTACCTGCTCCCCAATGCTCAGTTCTGACTCCTTCATTTTATTTCTCTCTCACATACTTACCTGCTCCTCAATGCTCAGTTCTGACTCCTTCATTTTATTTCTCTCTCACATACTTACCTGCTCCCTAATGCTCAGTTCTGACTCCTTCATTTTATTTCTCTCTCACATACTTACCTGCTCCCCAATGCTCAGTTCTGACTCCTTCATTTCACTGCTCTCTCACATACTTACCTGCTTCCCAATGCGCAGTTCTGACTCCTTCATTTCACTGCTCTCTCATCATTACTTACCTGCTTTCCCAATGCGCAGTTCTGACTCCTTCATTTCACTGCTCTCTCACATTACTTACCTGCTCCCCAATGCTCAGCTCTGACTTAATTTCACGGCTCTCTCGCATACTTACACTGCTCCCCAATGCGCAGTTCTGACTCCTTCATTTCACGGCTCTCTCGCATACTTACCTGCTCCCTGCTGCTCTGTTCCAGCTCTTTTGGTTCACCACTATGTTAACATACTTACCTGCTCCCCACTGCTCAGTGCCGGCACCTTTGGCTTAAATTTGCCTTGCATACTTACCGATCTTTTCGCATACTTACCTGCTCCCCGCTGCTCAGTCCAGCCCCTTCAGTTCACAGTTTTTTTTCGCATACTTACCTGCTCCACAACATTAAGATCTGGCTCCTGCGGTCCACAGACTCTTTGCACACCACTGTTTAGTCACGGCTTTTTCAGTCCACTACGCTCTTTGCTGCGCTCCCTGCATGTAAACTTCCGGCATCCAAGGGTTGGCTGTAGAGGTGAGGCACCCCCCAAGTGGTATGTCTGTCCATCATATTGGGGGGAAAAAACTATACCTCTGTGGTTGAGGATACTCAAGGTAATACAGTACATGAACAGCCCCCTCTATGGGTGAGGAGGAAATATTGTCTGTGAGAATAAAGAAAGTGCTCACGCTTAATTATCTGACCATTGACAAAATTGGATTTTGGTGGTCGTTCGTTCAGACTTACAGTCAAAATCGTCGACGAATCTAGCCAAACAAATACGTAGAGCTGAGTTATGTGGTGATGCATTCATATAGCTTACCTATGTAGATTTTGGCATTCAAGGGCCTATAGGGGTAAACGTTCTTATTGTCCAGAAGAAGTAGATCATGCTGGTTTTGAGAACCCTTTGACTTCTCCTCTTCATACGCAGAAGTCCATGAGATACCGCTGCCAGAAAATATCAGGTTACAGTAACCAGATCTGAGGAGTCGTGTGCAGTAACTGTAACAGATGACCTACATTTGGCTGCTTGTTGGATAATACATTTTCAGTTTGTCTAATTGTATGGTTACAGCAGGATTTTACCTCATTGCTGAACCATAAAACAATACTGTGATGTTCTTCTGTAGAAGAACTGCTGAGGGCCTAATACAGGACCACCTTCTGAAATTGACCATAGGTGTGGAGCCTTCAATCCATACTGTGTATTTCTTGGCCTAAAACAGGAGAAAGTCTCACCAGGTGAAAGTAGGAGAACATTTCTGTTGGGGTCTGCTTCTCGCTGGCCTAGAAATATTGAGAACCTTAGACTCTGTATATACTACATATGAACCTACTATTGGACGTATGTTCTTAGAATGATGGAGGCATGTGATGGATGGCATATGGAGGACTCCAAAACCCACAGGGTCCCATTATTGAAAAAAAGAAGTACATCACGCAATATGTGCTTTTTTTATGGTGGCCCTCTGTATTGAAAAAAACAGTATGCTGACAATTACTGGCCAGATGGGCGCTCTTTTGGCCTTGAACCTATGGAAAAGTGAATATAGGGTGAGGCAAAAGTCTGGACACACCCTTAAAATGGGTGTAATTTTTAGACAATTGACTTCTAATTTGTGAAAGTATTAAATAGGATGGAAATGTTTTGGCCACCATTTTGAAGTCCACCATATTGAATTCAGCTTAAGTTTTTCCAATGGGAAGGGGTCATGTGATATATTGGTCTTGGCTAGAATTTGCTAAGAAACATCTATACCTGTTTCGGCGTTAAGCGGGGTCAAAGTTTCCTAAAGTGCTTTATATGACGTGTTCTATGTGTCCACCATTCTGGTGGATACACATGGTTCAACATTAATCCAGCTGAAGAACCTCTACTGTCAGATTTGCCATCAGGTCATGGTTGGTGTGTATTTGGGGGGCTCATATCATTGACAAATCACCTTAATGGTGAGAAGAACCTCCAGATGTTAGAGAATAACGTATTCCCACCTGTCCGCAATGAACACAGTGAGTTCCTGCGTTACTTTCAACAGGATGATGCAACTCTGCCCCCCTTTGCTGTGGCCGTACGTAGATGGCTGGATGTGCAGTTCCCTGGACACTGGATTGGACCTAGAGGTCCAATAGAATGGCCCTCAAGGTCATGGGACTTGACGCCTTTGGACTTTCATCTCTGGGTTCATTTATAGTCCCCCTTGTGTATGCGGAAAAAAATACGCAATATGGCTCACTTGAAATGGCGAACCCTACAGTACTATGGAGCAGCATCACCTGCGGTTCTTCAGCGTGTTTACAAAGACGGGATTAAACCTTTAACCATGTGTATCTGGCAGAATGGCGGACACATCAAAAACGCCATGAAAAACTCTTTAGGCAACTTTGACCTGTCTTAACTCCTAAAAACCTAAAAATAGTTCAAAACTATTGGAGTGGATTGGCCAAAGTACTTACATGGGAATTTCCTGGAGGGCCAATCCCTAGGAGGGCCACCCAAGCCTTCCTCATGGCCGCCAGCCAGGTACATCATGACCTGATTCTCTCCTACGCACCTGGCCAGCAGCTGCAAGTGTCCTCCTGAATTCAACAGTATCTATGTCCTCATGACAGCGGTACAGTTGAATAATGTTCAACAGGTGGCAGTATTTTGTGCTGCACTGTGGTATTTGATTTAACTGGGGCGGTATATTGCTCTGCCCTATGGTACTTCTGGCCTTGCCTTCTTCTGTTGGCCCTGCTTAATTACATTTCCTCACCTTCTGTCAGTTTGGACCTACCTACAACATGGCACCACTTTTAAATCCCAATCCGCTCCTGCTTCCAGAAGACCAATACATCACTTAAACCCCTTCCCATTGGAAAAACCTGCTCTGAATTCAATATGGCGGATTTCAAAATGGCTACCGACTCCACCAAATAATGAAGTCTACCAATTACAGGGTGCATCCACACTTTTGCCTCACCTTGTATATATGGTGGAAACTTCCATGTGTAACCTCTGAGATATGTGGAAGTTCAAAACAGCCTCCAAAGACTCTACGGGGCACATGATGGGTAACGCCATATGTCTACGATTTTTTTATGAAGACGTATACCAATGGCATGATTTGACAAAAAATAAAATCCTGACTTGTTGGACACTGTATTACGGAGATGTATCACATTGCTTGGAGGAGAGACTACACCTCGTAATACTGCATGGACCTCTGAGTCCCAGGGGTGTGCCTCCCTGGCTCTGCCTCGTGCATAAATCTAAAATAGTCACTAACCTTTCACACAACTTTGCATAAATCAATAGTCCAAGCGACCGCAAGAAACGTTGTAATATATATCTTTTTAGTGATTTTTTTTTTAGTTTTTTTACTTTTTAGTTCTTTTAGTTTTTTCCCCCCCGATGGGGGAAAAAAGTTTCTAGCAAAGCAGAGTTTTTTTTACAAACCATTTCTAATTTTTTTTCACCCCTAGGAGCATATAGACAGTCAGACAGATGTCATCTCTAGTGAAGATGACAAGGGAAAGTCCCTGCTTGAAAGTCGTCTGACCAGTAATTTTGATCAAGTTTTTAGTGAGTGGCGGGCGCATTCAGCTGCTTTTACAAGACCGGGGAGGCTGCGCTGAATTACACGGGCTGGAACCACCAGTAACTGGTGCAAAGCTACAAAAATGTCAAAGAAGCGGAGGTATGGAGCACAGAAGCCAATCAGAGCAGGAAGTAATGCAGATTTACTTGCTATGGGCTCTTCTTCAGGGCTTGCTTACTTGTTGAGCCACATGTCATAGATGTGAAAGTCTATGGTACTAAATTTTGTGAACCCCTCCCACATAATGGTTTATAATGTCACGGTGAAGGATCTGAAAGTCTTTGTCATGATATGGTCACCTATATAGGGATATGACCCACTGGAGCACTGCCATATAAGAGCACAACCGTTCTGGTGGCCCCACACGTGCATGCATATATTTCTACTTCCTATGGAGATAACATCTGGTTTCTGGAGGTCTGAGCGGCTGATTGGCGATCAGTTGATTGCAGACTTGTACAGGGATATCTTTGTGAGACAGCCGCTTTAAAGGGGTTGTGCCAAGTTTATAAGTTATGCCCTATCCACAGGATAGACGATTACTTGCTGATCTTTGTGGGTTGACCGCTGGGACCTCTCCCGATCATGACAACAGGGGTCCCATTCCCCTGATGGAGTGGCAGGTCTTGCGTGCCCACTGCCATGTCACACCCCCAGAGATCAGTTAGTTATCCCCTATCCTGTTGGTAGGGGATAACCTATAAACTTGACACAACCCCTTTAAGAGCTGCTACGGATCTTTCCAAACAGTTTTTTAAAAAACTTTTCATATCTCATATAGCGACATAATCAAGGTTTTGATTGGTGGGGGTTCGAGCACTGATACGCCCACCGCTTGTGAGAATGAGACAAAAGAACTCACATAGTCCAGGAGAATGACTCAATAGAAACTCTATAGGCCCATCTCGATGCCATCTCCCGAGGAAATGATAGAAAGTACGTTATGTGGGCTCTTCTCTCTCTCTTCGTTCTAGTGATCATTGGGGGTCTGAATTCTGAGATGCCCAGCGATTGCTAGAACAAGAAGGAAGAATCGCACACATACTACAGGAGACGGGCCCATAGAAAGTCTATGGGCCCATCTCGATGCCATATCCTGCAGTGAAAAGAAAGAGAGCAATATGTGAGCTCTTCTCTCTTTTTGTTCTAGTGATCATTGGGGATCTGAGTTCTGAGATGCCCAGCGATTGCTAGAATGAGATGACAGGAGTCTGGCTCAATAGAAACTCTATAGGCCCATCTCGATGCCATCTCCTGCACAGAGGAGAGCACAATATTTGAACTCCTCTCTCTCTCTGTTCTAGCGATCATTGAGGGTCTGAATTCTGAGATGCCCAGCGATTGTTCGAACGAGACCAGAGAAGCGCTCACAAAGGACAGGAGACGGGATTAATAGAAAGCCTATGGGCCCATCTCGATGCCATCTCCTGCACAGAGAGAGAGAGAGCACAATATTTGAACTCCTCTCTCTCTCCGTTCTAGCGATCATTGAGGGTCTGAATTCTGAGATGCCCAGCGATTGTTCGAACGAGACCAGAGAAGCGCTCACAAAGGACAGGAGACGGGATTAATAGAAAGCCTATGGGCCCATCTCGATGCCATCTCCTGCAGCGAGAAAAGAAAGCACATTATGTGAGCTCTTCTCTCTCTTTGTTCTAGCGATCATTGGGGGTCTGAATTCTGAGACGCCAACTGATTGCTAAAATGAAATGACAGAAGCGCTCACATGGTGCAGGAGTCTAGCTCAATAGAAACTCTATAAGCCCAGCTCGATTCCATCTCCTGCAAAGAGAGAGAGAGAGCACTACATTTTTTAAGCTCCTCTCTCTCTACATTCTAGCGATCATAGGAGGTCTGAATTCTGAGATGCCCAGCAATTGCTAGAATGAGACAACAGAAGCGCTCACATAGTACAGGAGACTCTCTATAAAAAGTCTATGGGCCCATCTCAATGCGCAATATGTGAGTACTTCTCTCTCTTTGTTCTAGCGATCATTGGGGGTCTGATTTCTGAGATCCCTGCTGATTGCCAGAACAGGATCAGAGCTCTCACATGGTGCAAGAGACAGACTCAATAGAAATTCTACATGCCTGTCTCGATGCCCTCGATCTCCTAAGGCAAGGATAGAAAGCACGTTATGTGAGCTCTTCATTGGGGGGTCTGAATTCTTAGACACCCACTGATTGCTAGAATAAGATGACAGAAGCGCTGGAGTCTGGCTCAATAGAAACTCTATAAGGCCATCTTGATGCCATCTCTCTTGCAGTGAGGAGGGAAAACGCATTATGTGAACTCTTCTCTCTCTTCGTTCTAGTGATCATTGGGGGGGGGGTCTGAATTCTGAGACACCCACTGATTGCTAGAACGACACGAGAGAAGCGCTCACATACAGGAGATGGGATTAATAGAAAGTCTATGGGCCCATCTCTATGCCATATTCTGCATCGAGCAGAGAGAGCGCAATATGTGAGTCCTTCTCTCTCTTTGTTCTAGCGATCATTGGGGGTCTGATGATTTCTGAGATCCCTGCTGATCTCCAGAACAGGAAGAGAGAAGCTCTCACATGGTGCAAGAGACAGGCTCAATAGAAATTCTATGTGGCTGTCTCGATGCCATCTCCTGAGGCGAGGATAGAAAGCACGTTATGTGAGCTTTTCTCTCTCTTCGTTCTAGTGATCATTGGGGGGTCTGAATTCTGAGATGCCAAGCAATTGCTAGAACGAGATGAGAGAAGCGCTCACATAGTGCAGGAGTTTGGCTCAGTAGAAATTCTATAGGCCCATCTCGATGCCATCTCCTGAGGCAAGGATAGAAAGCACGTTATATGAGCTCTTCTCTCTCTTTCTTCTAGTGATCATTGGGGGTCTGAATTCTGAGACACCCATTGATTGCTAGAATGAGACGAGAGAAGCGCTCACATGGTGAAGAAGATGGTCTCAATAGAAATTCCATCTGCTCATCTCGATGCCATCTCCTGCAGCGAGGAGAGAGAGTGATATGTGTGCTCTTCTCTCGCTTCCTTCTAGCGATCGGTGGGGGTGTCAGGGCCACCAGATCAAAACCTTATATATGTCACTAGGACATATCAAAAGTTTTTTAAAACTGCAGTGCCACTGTCACGTGGGGGAGGGGAAGTAGTGAGCCCTCTCTGTATACCCAACCGCTGTCCCTGCCTACTTACACGGCCCGTCCTAAACAACGGCGTGTAACTGGTCGACAAGCCCTGACCTACGTAAGTGCAGGGGTATAAAGGGAAGGGAAGACCAAGGGAATAACTAACACAGACAGAACACACACAACAAAGAAGGGTCAGACTAGCCAAGGGTTGTATCAGGAGGTCACGTCAAATACCAGGGAGAAAACAGAAGGCGAAGTCCAAAAGCCAAAGTCCGATAAACGCTGAAACTAATCACTCACAAAACCACTAGCACTGCTGGAAAGGACCAAACACAGGCAACCTGTGGCCAGCAGGCTGCCTGCTTAAATAGGCCCAGAAGATGGGTCATGTGACGTGGCCAGCGTCACGTGACCCAACTCAGAAACTTGAAACACAAAAGCACTGACTAATGGGCGTCGGTGCTCAGCTCCCCTGCTGCTTGTTGTCCAGGGGATGGAGGAAGCTGGCCGTGCTTGTGAAGCAGGCGTCGCTGGGTCCTCCAGTACCCTGGTTGCTAGAGGAAACGACCTGTTCAGAGTTAGACACGGGAGACCGGTGGCTCAATAAAGATGAGGCGCGTCGCCGGCTCGCTGTCACAGCCACTTTAAGGATACGGACACACAGGGCGCAGTGGAAAATCTAAACCGAAAAAATCCATGGATTCTGGTGCTGCAGATTTTTGCAAACTGTAAAATCCGCTGTGACTGTCCACAGACTAAACTGACAGACGGCAGATTTAAAATCCACAACCGTGAGTCCAGTCACGTGCAGATTTCATTGCGGCAACTTTCCGTAGTCGCGTTCACTTTACTGCTGTAATACTCTAGAGATTTTTTGCATGCAATTCTCCTGGGGAAGATCTGCTGTGTCTATACCCAAGTAGCTGTACCTTTAGCTCAGCCATACACATTCGCGATCATTCGGCCGATGGGTATCTCTCCAGACTCCCCCAAATGCATGTTTGGTTTGGCGGAATATGTATGTGCGTTCAGTGGGGAGAGAGGTGAAAGCTGCTGCCAGACCCTTCTGGTGGAAGCTTATCTTCCGAGAGGACAAAAGGATCAGGTGCAAATATTTACTTCTCCTGATCCTTCTCTCCCCCAACCACCACCAATGAGGCCAGGTGAGGCGATCGCCTCAGGCAGCACCAGGTAGAGGCAAGAGGGGGGCAGCCGAAGGGCCATGGGCTGAAGGGAAGGGGTTAGGTTAAGCAATTGGCATTGGGGAGGCGGGGGCGCTATTTCAGTTTTCTCCTCAGGCAGCAGAAAGGCTAGGTGCGTCTTTGCCCCCAACATCATATGTAGGGTCAGATCTGGGAGCTTCCCACCCACTAAACTGTCAGCTGAACGAGCTGTGTGAAGATGGAATCCTTAAAGGGGTTATCCAAATTCTGAAAGATCCTTCCCAATGCATGGACCCCTCATATACATTATACTTACCTGCTCCCGGCACCTGAGTCGCTCCGGATCCCTGTACGGCTGCCACTGCAGCACGGATCAAAACATCCGGCGACCATGGGGAGCAGCCAATAGCAGACCGCGAGGATGACCAGCCTCCAGTACGGCTCGTCACCGGTGCGGCCTGCTATTGGTTTCTCAAGTCGTCCCCACCCCGGATATTTAGATCCACGTGACGGGGAGAGGATGCAGTTGTCTCGCACTGATCGGGAGCAACACAGGTGTCGGGAGGCAGGTAAGTATATAAGGGGCACCGGCATTGGGCAGTTGGAGTTAAAGGGGTTGTCCCATCTCATACATTGGGGCGTACCACTAGGATATGCCCCCAATGTCTGATAGATGCAGGTCCCACCTCTGGGACCCGCACCTATTTCTAAAATGCAGATTGAAGGAGTGTGCACCGTGCACTTGCGGCCTCCCTTCACTCATTTCTATGGGAGTTCCACGCTCGCCTATTTTCGGAAGTTCCAATGAAATGAATGGGAAACACACCTCACAAGCGCGGCCACTGCTCCATTCACTCCTATGGGGCTGATGGAAATAGCCGAGCCAGAGTTTTTCCGGGCTATTTTCATCAGTCCCATAGAAATGGGCTTCCCTCCTACAGATAGGTGCGGGTCCCAGAGGTGGTACCTGCACCTATCAGACATATCCTAGTGATATGCCCTGCCCCCATTGTATGAAATGGGACAACCCCTTTAACTCTAACTCAACTTTATCGCTCTTGATTCCCCATAGACATGACAGCTGAGTGAATAGCACAAGGAGATTAGACAGATGGCTGCCAGGTACAGTATGTACGATGCCGCTTATGTTTTAGGGTCGTCCATGTTAACACCTTATTTATTTTCTCACTGTAAAGTTTAGATGGTCATAGGACGATATATATCTCATACTTATGGCCAACTAGTCTTTCCTTGCTGATGGTTTCCTATATATTTGTTTTTTGTTTTGGCCTGGTTGTCAGGTCCCCCTCCCCCAGGTCCAAAAAGGGCTGACATCAGAAAAACAAGAAGGTTTTATTTTTGTGGATTAATGTGCAGGTGAAAGACGTGAGAGCGGCTGGGTTTGGTACTGAAGTCCTTTCATGTGACCTTTCTCTGTATTTACAGGTGACAGGTTGACGTCACGGAGCCCGAGGCGTGCAGGATCACAGATTGGTGAACAATGTGCGTCCTGTTCTCAGCTGCTCGGGGACAAAGGAGAATATCTAGCACCCCCCGCCCCCACCCTGAAGTAAGCAAATCGCTCCACGGCGCTAACAGGATCTGGATGGTGTCAAAGAAGGCACACAATGCCACCCAGGTGTCATAAAAGTAACCCCCCCTTACCTTTGGTGACACTTTTAGCAAAACGTCAAGGAAGTGCATAAATAGCAATTTCCTAGCAGAATGCGTCTGCAAGTCCATTGGCGGAATACAGGCTGCTGTAAACAACCGCGTGGATTGAGCAGGATCCAGTATTGGGGTAGTACTGATTTTTGGTCGAAACCAATGTAACTGCATCACCAGTGGCATCTGCACTATATAGAGGACGGCAGCTTGTCTGAATATAGACAACTCCTTTAACATGAAAGCTACTAGAGCAGTAGACTGATCACCATTAGGGTACAGTCACTCCACCGGATGTGTGCTGCTGTCCACAAATTGCAGATCTGCAAAACACGGATACCGGCAAAATGCAGAACACACACGGCCAGCTCTATGAAATGCCTATTCTTGTCAGCAAGATCTATCTATCTATCTATCTATCTATCTATCTATCTATCTATCTATCTATCTATCTATCTATCTATCATCTATCTCATATCCATTATCTATCTATCTATCTATCTATTTTAAATCTATCTATCTCATATCTATCTATCTGATATCTATCTATCTATCTATCTATTTATCATTCTATCTATCTATCATCTATTACCTATCTATCTATCTATCTATCTATCTATCTATCTATCTATCTATCTATCAATCATCTATTACCTATCTATCTATTTTATATCTATTATCTATCTATCTATCTCATATCTATCTATCATTCTATCTCTCTATTTCATATGTATCTATCATCTATTACCTATCTATCTATCATTCTATCTATCTATCTATCTATCTATCAGTCATCTATTATCTATCTATCTATCTATTTTATATCTATTATCTATCTATCTATCTATCTATCTATCTATCTATCATTCTATCTATCTATCTATCTATCTCATATCTATCTATCATTCTATCTATCTATCTATCTATCTATCTATCTATCTATCTATCTATCTATCATCTATTATCTATATCCATTATCTATATCTATTATCTATCTATCTATCTTATATTATCTATCTATCTCATATCTATCTATCATTTATCATATATCTATCTATCTATCTATCTATCTATCTATCATCTATTACCTATCTATCTATCTATCTATCTCATATCTATCTATCATTCTATCTATCTATCTATCTCATATCTATCTATCATTCTATCTATCTATTTCATATCTATCTATTATCTATCTATCTTCTATTATCTATCTATCTATCTATCTATCATAAATCTGTCTCATATCTTTCTGTCTAATGTACCATTTCTATACATTCTGAAAACGGAGGGCTTGTTGTGCAGTGGCTAGGTATTGATGGCCTAGGATAGGACAGGTGATCGATAGCCGACTCCTGGCACCCTCTCAATCAGCTGTCTGTCTGGCTCTGCTGCCAACTCAAAATTGCCTGAGTGTTGTCTCGCTTGTAGAGGTTGTGTATCGCGATTACAACTGCTGGCCCCATTTAAGTGAATAAGACGAGCAGCTGCAATTACACTGCGCGACCGCCGCTATTGCGACAGAGAATATGGACCCAGGAGCAGCGCTCGCACTAGCACAGCTCCCTCTTCAACCGCTGTTGAGACTGTGTACAGATTAGGGCTTGTTCACACATCAGTTATTTGATCAGTTATTTCCATCAGTTATTGTGAGCCAAAACCAGGAGTGGAGCCTCCACAGAGATGAGGTATAAGGGAAAGATCTGCACCTGTTCTGTGCTTTTGACCTGCACTCTGCTTTGGCTCACAATCACTGATGGAAATAACTGATCAAATAACTGATGTGTGAACAAGCCCTAATACTGATGCAGGAGCAGCGCTCGCATAAGCACAGCTCCCTCTTCAAACAGCTGATGGCGGGCGTGACGGGAGTCGGACCCCGGATGATCTGATATTGATCACCAGTCCTGAGGATAGGCCACCAGTATTTTTCCACTGCATAACCCCTTTAACCGGTTTTATGACTTGCTCCTTCAGACCAAATATATCACCCAGTAGTTCTGTCTACACAATACGACCCACAGAACTATAATGCAGTTTACAGCATGGTCTTCCCATCAACTGCGCCTCTGAAATGTCGTCAGGTAAGACATGTTTTACGTGTCCAAATTAGACAAGCGATGAGAAAAGTAAGCGTGGTCTCCGAAGGCGGTGTAGTCCAGGCAAGATTTCTGATGTGGAATACGTGGAAATGCTGCAGATTTTGCTTATAGCAGCAATAGACCTCATTTTCTCACTGCCACTTTTATTAAAGGGGTTTTCCAGGATTTTACTACTGATGTCCCGGGACACCCGCCGATCAGCTGTTTGAGAAGATACCGGCGCTCCCGTGAGCGCCGCTACCTTCTCACAGATTACCAGGCACAGAGCCGTACATTGTATAGCGGCTGTGCTTCATATCGCGCTAAGCCCCAATTCACTTGAATGGGGCTGAGCCGCTCCTAGGCCACGTGACCGATGAACGTGACATCACTGGCCTAGGAAAAGTTGAGAGAAGGTCGCAGTGCTCACAGGAGCGCCAGTGCCTTCTCACACAGCTGATCAGCGGGGGTCCCGGGTGTTGGATACTGATGAGGGTAGGTTATCAGTAGTAAAATCCCAGAAAACCCCTTTAAAGGATGTCCTACGAAAAATATTCTGCAGTTTTCAAACCAGCACCTGGATCTGAATATGTTTGTAATTGCATGTAATTAAAAATGTAACATAGTTACTGAGTTATTCAATAAAACGTATCTGTATAGCGCCACCTGCTGATTGTTCTTTTACTTATTTTGTGTCCATCCCACTGAGCTGGTCGCACATGCTCAATTTAAATCTTCAACTGCCACCAGCCATATTTTTTTTTAGAAGCTGTGGCAGTTACAGGGAGAGAGCTACAGCAGAAAGGACACGTCCCCTGTTGCTTTTTTTTTTTTTTTTACTTATTTCTCTGTCCACCTAGTTGAGGTGGACATACATGCTCAGTTCCGTTCTTCAACTGCCTCCTGAGCTGTGATAGGGAGAGAACTGCAATGGAAAGGACATGCCTCTGAGCTTTGATAGGGAGAAAGCTGCAGCAGAAAGGACAGCTCCCTGAGCGGTGATGGGGGGGCAGAGAGCTGCAGCAGAAAGGACACTCCCCTGATAGAAATCTAGTAAAGCAATGACTATGGAGATCTCTGGATCCATGTGAGGTACAGGGCTGGTTCTAGCTTTGTTAGACAGTGATTGGCATGTCCTATATGATGTCTGACTTTCATTTTTCACACTAATTGTGGGATAACATCTCGTTTTGTAAAAAAAAAAAAAAAAAACACGGCCAGGCAATAAATTAGCAGATCAAATTAGGTTTCCATTCTGATTTATTTCCATCTTGCAGGCTCGTGTGGAGACCTTCTAAATTGCAATTAATCTGACATTAATCAAGAGGGGCGTGAATAATGTAAAATGATTAACTAGACCTCAGATCTCCATCTCAGCCGTTCCCATGCTGCTAGGATTAGCATAGCAGCCTGCCCATTGTAATGCAGAACAAAACATCCCTATACACGTCCCATTCTTATTCCAATCGCCTCTTCACAGGGCACTCTGTTTGGG
>ONZH01020832.1:0-34352 GCA_900303285.1 Rhinella marina | reverse complement strand
GTGGGCACGTCGCACAACAGTCGGTGAGCTGGCAGTTGTAAGCGCCGTTGCACTGCCCTGAGGGTGGCAGCATCTGTGGTTGACTTACGGAAATGCGCACAGATGCGTCGCACCTTGGTAAGCAAATCAGACAAATTGGGGTAGGTCTTGAAGAACCGCTGAACCACAAGATTGAACACGTGGGCCAGGCATGGCACATGTGTGAGCCTGCCGAGATGCAGAGCCGCCACCAAGTTACGCCCGTTGTCACACACAACCATGCCTGGTTTGAGGTTCAGCGGCGCCAGCCAAAGATCGGTCTGTGCCATGATGCCCTGTAAAAGCTCTTGGGCAGTGTGCCTCTTGTCACCTAAGCTCAGCAGTTTCAGCACCGCCTGTTGGCACTTACCCAGGGCAGTGCAGCTGCGCCTGGAGCTACCGACTGAAGGCGCCGTGCTCACGGATGGTAATTGAGAGGAGGGGTTGGAGGAAGAGGCATAATAAGCCTGAGAAACTGTGACCGAGGCAGGCCCTGCAATCCTCGGTATGGGCATTACATGAGCCCCAGGGTCAGACTCGGTCCCAGACTCCACCAAGTTAACCCAATGTGCCGTCAGTGAGATATAGTGTCCATGCCCGGCAACACTTGTCCACGTGTCCATGGTTAGGTGGACCTTCTCAGTAACCGCGTTGGTAAGGGCACGGATGATGTTCTCTGACACGTGCTGGTGTAGGGCTGGGACGGCACATCGGGAAAAATAGTGGCGGCTGGGGACCAAGTACCGAGGGACAGCCATCGCCATCAGGTTGCAGAAGGCCTCAGTCTCTACCAGTCTATAGGGCAGCATCTCCAGGCTCAACAATTTGGAGATGTGGACGTTTAGGGCTTGTGCATGTGGGTGGCTGGAATTGTATTTGCGCTTGCGCTCAAATGTCTGCTGCAAAGACAGCTGAACGCTGCGCTGGGACACATCGGTGGAGGTTGTGGAGGATCGTGGAGGTGAAGGGGTGGTTGTAGGGTGGGAGGCGCTCGTGCCGGGGTCCTGGGCGGGGGGTTGACTCGCCGTGCCAGCATGTGATACAGGGGAAGGGGCAGTGGTGAGACCCGCAGGAGGTGAACAGCTTTCGTTCCACTGAGTAGGGTGTTTAGCATTCATATGCCTGCGCATGCTGGTAGTGGTTAGGCTGGTAGTGGTGGCTCCCCTGCTGATCCTGGTGTGGCACAGGTTGCACACCACAGTCCGTCGGTCATCCTCACTTTCTTTAAAAAACCTCCAGACTTGCGAACATCTAAGCCTCGGCACGGGAGCTTGACTTTGTGAAACAGTTGCTGATCTACCTGCTCTGGCCCTGCTTCTCCCTCTGGCCACCCCACTGTCTCTTCCAACCTGTTCTGGTGCTGCACTTGCCTCCCCCTCAGAAGCACTTGGATTACCAACCCAGCTCGGGTCAGTCACCTCATCATCCACCAGCTCTTCCTCTGATTCCTCACTCTGCTCCCCCCTCGGACTTACTGCCCTGACAACAACATCACTGTCTGACAACCGTGTCTCATCATCATCATCATCATCATCCGACACCTCTTCACGCACTACTTGCACTAAGTCCATACTCTCATCACCCACAGACTGTGAAAGTTCTAAATTTTGGGCATCAGGACAGAGCAACTGCTCAGGTTGCTGTTGAGCAGTGGTTTGTGTCTCTGGGTAGGGTCCTGAAAAGACTTCCTGTGAGTATGCCGGATCTGAATCCATAGTTTCCGTGGGGGGGGAGGGCCGGCTGGGGGGATGGAGGTTGAGCTGGAGGAGCCAGAGGTCTACTCCCTTGGCTAGCGTGGGTGGACTGCGTGGAAGACTGGGTGGTGGATAAATTACTGGACGCATTGTCCGCCATCCACGTCATCACCTGTTCGCACTGTTGTGGTTTCAATAGTGGTGTACCACGTGAACCAGTAAGTTGCGAGATGAAGCTAGGGAGCGAAACTCTGCGGCGTTCCACTGCTCCCTCATCAACATATAATGTGTCACCCTGCCCAGGACCACGGCCTCTGCCCCTTACACTACTTGAACGCCCATGTCCACGCCCTCGTCCTCGACTCTTAGCCCTTAGGTTCAACATTTTGTATGTTCACTGCACTGTATGATATATAACTGAGAGAAAAAACGTAGTCTTTAGACGGTGGCTATTGTACCGCAAACCACTCAGTTTTTCACTGCAATATATGATATATAACTGAGAGAAAAAACTTATAATTTCTACACTCTGGCTAGTGTGCAGCACACGACAGAATTTTGCACTGCACTGTATAATATATAACTGAGAGAAAAAACTTATATTTTCTACACTCCGGCTTATGTGCAGCACACGACAGAATTTTGCACTGCACTGTATAATATATAACTGAGATGAAAAACGTATATTTTCTACACTCCGGCTAGTGTGCAGCACACGACAGAATTTTTCACTGCACTGTATAATATATAACTGAGAGAAAAAACTTATATTTTATACAGTCTGACTAGTGTGCAGCACACGACAGAATTTTGCACTGCATTGTAGTATATATGACTGAGAGGAAAAACGTATATTTTCTACACTCCGGCTAGTGTGCAGCACACGACAGAATTTTGCACTGCACTGTATAATATATAACTGAGAGAAAATACGTATATTTTCTACATTCCGGCTAGTGTGCAGCACACGACAGAATTTTGCACTGCACTGTAGTATATATGACTGAGAGAAAAAACTTATCTTTTCTAGACTCCGGCTAGTGTGCAGCACACGACAGAATTTTGCACTGCACTGTATAATATATAACTGAGAGGAAAAACGCATATTTTCTACACTCCGGCTAGTGTTTAGCACACGACACAATTTTGCACTGCACTGTAGTATATATAACTGAGAGGAAAAACATAGTCTTTAGACGGCGGTTATTGCACCGCAAACCACTCAATTTTTCACTGCACTGTAGGATATATAACTGAGAGGAAAAATGTATATTTTCTACACTCCGGCTAGTGTGCAGCACACAACAGAATTTTGCACTGCACTGTATAATATATAACTGAGAGGAAAAACGTATATTTTCTACACTCCGTCTAGTGTGCAGCACACAATACAATTTCGCACTGCACTGTAGTATACATGACTGAGAGGAAAAACGTAGTCTTTAGACGGCGGCTATTGCACCGCAAACCACTCAATTTTTCACTGCACTGTAGGATATATAACTGAGAGGAAAAACGTATATTTTCTACACTCCGGCTAGTGTGCAGCACACGACAGAATTTTGCACTGCACTGTATAATGTATAACTGAGAGGAAAAATGTATATTTTCTACACTCCGGCTAGTGTGCAGCACACGACAGAATTTTTCACTGCACTGTATATTATATAACTGAGAGGAAAAACGTATATTTTCTACACTCCGGCTAGTGTGCGGCACACAACAGAATTTTGCACTGCACTGTATAATATATAACTGAGAGGAAAAACGTATATTTTCTACACTCCTGCTAGTGTGCAGCACACGACAGAATTTTTCACTGCACTGTATAATGTATAACTGAGAGGAAAAACTTATATTTTCTACACTCCGGCTAGTGTGCAGCACATGACGGAATTTTTCACTGCACTGTATATTATATAACTGAGAGAAAAAAAACGAATATTTTCTACACTCCGGCTAGTGTGCAGCACACGACAGAATTTTGCACTGCACTGTATAATATACTAGCAGAAAGACCTGGCTTCGCCTGGGTATATTTCATCTATTTATTTAATGTTTCTGTGTGTCGTTGCAGAGAGAAAGTCAATGCCGCTGACAGAAATTGATTTTTACCTTCATTTTTTCAATCCCTATTGGCTGCGGAGTGGGAGGGCTGCGGAGTGGGAGGGGGTGTGGTTTAATGGGACACGGGGGGGGTTAAGTCCTTCATTTCAAGGTGGCCTGAATTATAGGTTAATGCCATGGTAATTTGAGGAAACACAATGGGTAGCTTTGCGCGGGTATATTTAATCTATTTCATTTAATGTTTCTGTGTGTCGTTGCAGAGAGAAAGTCATCCTCCCTCCCATCCCTGCAGCTGACAGATGTTGATTTTTACCTTCAATTGTTCAATCTCCATTGGCTGCGGAGCGGGAGGGGTCATGGACTGACTGAGTCGGGGGCGTGACGTTGCAAGACCTGGGGCGGGGTTTTAAGTCCTTCTTTTGATGGTGGCCAGAATTACAGGTCGATGCCATGGTAATTTATGAGGACACGCCATGGGTAACAGTGGAAGAAACCATTGCTTTGCATGGGTATATTTAATCTATTTCATTTAATGTTTCTGTATGTTGTTGCAGAAAGAAATCCAACTTCCCTCCCACCCCTGCAGCTGACAGAAGTTGATTTTTACCTTCATTTTTTCAATCACCGTTGGCTGCGGAGTGGGAGGGGGCGTGGCCTGACAGAGTCGGAGCGTGGTTTCGCGAGATCTGGGGCGGGGGTCAGAGTGGCATGAATTACAGGTCGATGACATGGTAATTTATGGGGACCCGCAATGGGTAGCAGTGGAAAAAAACATCTTTTATTAGTACTGAATGGTCGTAGTCTAAAATTAGTCAATTTCATGTACGATTTTTGTGTGTCGTTGCAGAGAGAAATTCACCCTCCCACCCCTGCAGCTGATTTTTTTAATCCCCATTGCCTGCGGAGTGGGAGGGGGCGTGGCCTGGCAAAGTTGGGGGTGTGGATTATCAAGATGCTTCGAACGGTTGTAGTCTGAAATTAGTCTATTTCATCTAAAATTTTGTGTGTCATTGCAGAGAAAAATTCACCCTCCCACCCCTGCAGCTGACAGAAGTTTATTTTTCCCTTCATTCTTTCAATCCCTGTTGGCTGCGGAGTGGGAGGGGGCATGACCTGACAGAGTTGGGGGTGTGGCTTAGCAAAGCGCTTCGCATAGGTGATTTAATCTATTTCATTTAATGTTTCTGTGTGTCGTTGCAGAATGGCTGCGGAGTGAGAGGGGGCGTGGCCTGACAGAGACGGGGCGTGGCTTAGTAAAAGGCTTCAAACGGTTGTAGTCTATAATTAGTCTATTTCATCTAAAATTTTTGTGTGTCATTGCAGAGAGAAATTCACCCTCCCACCCCTGCAGCAAACAGAAGTTTATTTTTACCTTCATTTTTTCAATTCCCATTGGCTGCGGAGTGGGAGGGGGCGTGACCTGACAGAGTCGGGGGCGTGGATTAGCAAGACGCTTCGCATGGGTGGATTTAATCTATTTTATTTAATGTTTGTGTGTGTTGTTGCAGAAAGAAAGTCAACCTCCCACCCATCCCTGCAGCTGACAGAAGTTGATTTTTACCTTTATTTATTCAATCTCTGTTGGCTGCGGAGTGAAAGGGGGTGTGGCCTGACAGAGTTGGGGGTTTGGCTTAGTGAGACCTGGGGCGGGGGTTTTAAGTACTTCTTTTAGGGTGGCCTGAATTAAAGGTCAATACCATGCTTATTTATGAGCCCACGCAATAGACAGCAGTGGAGGAAAACATCTTTTATTACTACTGAACTGTAGTAATAGAAAAAAACATAAGTTATATTTATGGTAACCGGAATACCTTTAACAGTGTCAGTAAATAGAAATGGATGAGATCCTCAGCTGCTGATAATTACCTGGTTGTTATGGAAACCTGCCCTCCCCGTGTGTGTCTTTGCAGAGAATGGCAGTTGGAGTTTAAAACCAAAGCTCCCAGTTGTAATGTTGGCTAATGGAGATCATATTTTGGGAATATCTCAGGAACGGTATGTCCTAGAGAGATGAGACCTGGTCTAAAACCTTCCCGGACACCTGATGTACCTGTGTGCCGAATTTGGTGAAAATCGGTCCAGTAGTTTGGTCGCGCATAGAGAACAGACAGACAGACAGAAACTCATTTTTATATTATTAAGAGATAACTGAGAGGAAAAACGTATATTTTCTACACTCCGGCTAGTGTGCAGCATACGACAGAATTTTGCACTGCAAGTGAGTTCTCTGGAGTGAGTTTTCTGAACTGAAAGTAAATGGGACGAATACTTTTGCACGGCCAACTTTTCATTTTTATTATTACAAAAAAAGTTTAAATGATCCAATAAATTTCATTCCACTTCACAATTGTGACCCACTTGTTGTTGATTCTTCACCAAAAATTTAAAATGTTATATCTTTTTGTTTGAAGCCTGAAATGTGGCAAAAGGTTGAAAAGTTCCAGGGGCCGAATACTTTCGCAAGGCACTGTATATATTTGGTATATCTACTGGAACGAGTTATTCAGTGACATGTATCTGTATTGAGCCTTCTTTTTTTCTTTGAACTGCTTACTGGGAAGGCCACACATGGTCCGTTTGGGATATGTACTTACTGGACGCCCATACTGAGTGGTCTTCCCATGGGTGCAGGGAAAAACTCATCCCTGATGGTTGGAGCTACAAAAGATAAAACATAAATTTAGCTTATATTTTGATGACAGAAGGTCCACCCATTTCACTTTTTATTTTACCTACCTTCTACCTCTGGAAGTTGGGCTGGTGGTGTTGGAGGGGCAGGTGGGGTCCTCTCTCGCCTGGGTGGAGGAGGGTGAGAGGGGCTTCTCTGTGGTGCAGCAGCTGTCAAAAATCATTAAATAATGGCATTACATTCAACTCTAATGAACAGTTGTAACTTCTGATGTTCATACATGGGAATAGTTTTGGGCTGGATGATCCCATTTCTAACCACTAGTGCTCTTATATCACTGCAGCTGCACTCCCACGTAGCTTGGATTTAAAATAAATTAAATATGTTTACACTTACAAGAATGCTGAAGGTATAGTAGGGGCCGTCCGGGCATGACGCTGGCGGTGTCGGTGACCCTGGTGCGGTCGTTGACGTTGGTCTGGAACATAAATCTGTACACAATTGTTATATGATGACTCTTTTTAATACTAACACTATACTACTATGAAGATATTATGGGTGAGAGGGGGGCCATATCATATCCATTTTTTTCTTCTAAATAGGTATTTATCACGATAGATATCGCTATTGTCGCAATAAATTTCTTAATATCATTAACACGGAATACTTTTGATATCGCCCACTGACATTAGCTGCAGCATGAGCACGTCTTTGAGTCTGTGTGTAGGAGGACAAAGCGCTAACTATGAATGGGCATATATCTTAGGGTACTTTCTTTCACACTAGTGCATTTGCCTGACACAAACAAGAGAACGGCCAGCACCATTAACAATAATGGGGGACGGCGCTGATCCGGCCACTATTCGTCAAGAACGCCTGGAATTGGCAGGACAAATACTGCAGAACAGCTTGCAGGATCACCACCACATATGTGAAAGTAGCCTAAGGGAAATTACTGGGAAGGGGCACGTATCTGAGAATACCTTCACTTGTTCGGGTCAAGTTAGAGGCATGACCTAGCATGAAAGAAAATTACTGCAGCGCACTACGCACTACGTTGTCCTTTTATACTTTTTTCATTATTGGCACTCACTGCTGGTATATATACAATACAGTACACTAATTTTTAACATGTTTTTACTTTTCAAATATATTGTAAGTTAACTTACTCACCCTGCCGTATCGCTGCACAGATATCAGTAAGTCGCTCTGGGCATTTAAACTTCAGATCGGACCATTGTTGCTGGATCTGGCCCGGGGTCTGCACAGTGTCGAAACAATGGCGCAAGCCTCGGATCACCTTCTGGATCACCTCCTTTTTATGCTGGTTCGGGTGGCGGTGTGTACCATTGTAATCCTGCCAGTCCATCAGCCGGATCATGTATTTCAGCTCTGTAGAGCCAAATGATGAGGATCGCTTGGATGCCATTTTCAAAAATTCGCTCTGCCTCTGAGGAGTGCGCGCCGCTGCCTATCGTCGTGCGTGCCTGCGTATTATGTAATCGCTAGACAATAGTATGCTGAGGATTCGTATGCAATTTGTACGCTCATGCGTACATGTTCAAAGAGGTTGCGTACCTTTTAAAACTGAACGTTCGTTATTAGTGCGTGAATGTTCGCTAAACGCCACATAATAATGTATATTTTGTACGCAAATTCAACGAATATATTCGTCAAATATACGAAACTTATGAAAAGTTCGACGAATGTTCAGCGAATAAAATTTTGAATGATTCACTCATCTCTACTAGCCGTGGAAGTCATGGCACGTGGCGTTATGTGGGAAGCACTGTTTTTCTATCCTCTCCATACAACTTCTCTGTCTTTGGCGAAGCACAGTTTACACTATTCTCTCTCTTCATAGTTAGAGGATTAGCCAAGGATCTTTCTTCATTATTGTTTCACAGCATTACTATACTAGCTTACTATTTAGGATGGATTTTCTCTGTATTTATGTTTTAGTATGTATGATATTATATAAGGGTGCTTATTGTGCTCTGTAGTTTTATGTGTTATACTACATTAGATTTTGGATATCCTTTGGGTATTTTTTCTGTTAACTGTTTTAATGGATTTAAAGGGGTTGTCTGGGAAGACTAACAGGTGGAAGCAGCCTGCCTCCACTACTGAAAGGATCATAATTATCGGCACCCTGCTCCTCCGATCCTCAGCACAGGCTCCCACATCTCCATCTTATGGCCAAGAGCTTGTTTTCCTCCTCCGTGAATGGGCATGATTTATTGATTCTATTTAGCCAACCACTGGTTTCAGCAGTGATGTGTCCACAAGTGAAATGTCACTGCTGAAGGTAGTGATTGGTTGAAGAGGATCAGATGATCATGCTCATTCAGGGAGGAAGAAAAGAAGCCCTTGACCCTAAAAGATGGAGAGCAAGGAGACAGCAGGGAGGACCAGAGAGGCAGAGGGAAGACAAGTATGATCTTTTCAGTAGGGGAGGCAGGCTACTATGCATTCCCGGACAACCCCTTTAAGTGGCCAAATGTGGATATATATTTTGTATGGGATGGTGAAGTAGGAGTTTATACAGTTTATTTGGTCTGTACCCCATATCCTTCTGTGTGTGTGTCCATATTGGGTACTTTAAACATATTTTATATCCATGTTTCATTGATATTAATAAATTATTATTACTATTTTGTGGAACTCGTTTTGTTATTAAACATGTCTTTCTTTTAGGACAGCAAAAAAGAAAAAAACTAGTGACTGATTCACTTTAACTCAGCAGAATGTTATTCATAACAGACTATTTGTTTTGTTGCTTATTTTAATAATTTTCAGTTTTCATTCTGGCCATCATAATAGGCTATTACGGACAGTGGGTGTGTAGACCCACTGTGCCAACTAATCTGTTTGACTTTGTGCTAATTCTAAGAGTATTGTCCTGGTGTTCACCCTTTAAACCCTATACAGGGATCCAGACTTTGCTGTAGGGAACCCACTAGATCTCTACCTCTTATAGTAGTCTCGCTGTAGTTGGCAGCTGTCCCAGGGGGATCAGAGACATCGGAGCATAGTAGCAAAGTATCAGGAAGTACCCTTAATCAGAAAACAGGCCAAGATCAGGTCTGGTTGGGTGTGTGTCCCTAAATAAGGTTTGAAGTAAAGGCATATGGCAATGGGACAATTCAGTAAACAAGCTAGGGTCATAACAGGTGTTATGGAACAGAATCGGCAGTCAGTCAGAAGTTTGATATACGGGTAGACGGATAATCGCACCTTCACTTGGTCAACTAGAGATTAGGAAACTAAAGCTCACTTTATACTGATGTTTTGATTTTTTCTTCAGTTTTACTTTTATAGCTTTCCAGTTTTATTTTTACTTCCACTAAATTTTATACAAATCTGACTTAGAATAACCAATATCTTCTGCCACATGCCGATATGGATTTCCATCTGTAAGGAGGTCTGTAATTCCGTTGTGTATCACAGAACAGATAAGTGAACTGCCAAAAAGCTGTACTAAACCAAGAGTGGTCAAAATCTCTCCTTCTTGCCTCAGGGACAGCAAGCCATAGGTTGGGGATGGGAGATACCAGAAGGCCTAATGGGAGAGCACAGGCCACAACCTGCAGCTGGCTCTCAGGAACACCGACCAGAGGGACAAACAGGCCAGCAGTAGGACAGCATGGAGCTCATGCCTTCAAGGAGAGGCAGGGAGGCAGCTGGCATGGAACACCAGCACAACACTGACACTTCCTGTTCTGTAGAGATCACTTCTCAGTACTCATATTTAGTTATATCATTATCATCACAGGCAGGATTACAATGTAAGGTAATGTGTCTGCTGTAAGAAATGTCTCTGAATGCTGTTAACCTGCCCACACAATCATGTAAAAAATACAGGTAATCCATTTTCTATAAACAACAGTGACAAGCATTAGGGAATCTGTACAATCAGTACAATCTAAATGGTTTAAGTTCTTACACATTGGGTGAATTTATACCAAACCAAGTCAAGTAAATGGGGGCTATATGGCAGGTACAATTGAGCTTTTTATACAGCATTTTTTGTATCTTTACTAAAATAGTAATGCATATGTCAGGGCTGGCCAACCTGCGGCTCTCCAGCTGTTGCAAAACTACAACTCCCAGCATGCCCAGTCTGCCTATAGCTATCATCCTACAGCAGGGCATGGTGGGAGTTGTAGTTTTACAACAGCTGGAGAGCCTCAGGTTGGCCAGCCCTGGCATATGTCACATTTCTAGGAATTGATTTATTGCTTTTGAAAAAAAAATGGGAAGATGAAGACAAATTTTCTTTTCTAAAAGGGATATTTCTAACAAAGTTCTGCTGTGACAGTGTTTAGAGAAGAGCAATGACATAATGTGTGTTCGTTATGGGGTAGATGCTGAGTGAGATTTATTATCAAAGAGTTTATACAGGGCACATGGTACATTGCACACGCCTAGCACATGCAGGTGTATCCGCAGAAACTTAAAACAAAGAGATATTTAGAAAATATGCTGAAACCACCATAAATAAAACCACAAACTATTACACTCAACCTCTAAAGAAACTATATGCCCCATAGACTTTTTGATGGACATTTTATGATTATATTTGCAAAATAGCTGAAGAAGCACTTGAAATATGCCAAGTAGATGCAGTATACCTGTATATCTCCCTGCTAAATCTACTTTCAAACAACACTGCATAAGCGTGTTATTTAGATTTAAAAAAAAAAAACACTAAAAATTATAATAATTTATTCAATAAAAGCAATACAACTATGGTCATTTTCAAATTACATTTTAATTGCCATTTTTTTCCAGATCAAAGAGAGGAAAAATTATGGAATCAATAAATGTTGAGAAAAAAAAATGAAATCATGAATGAAACAAAAATCTAATTCGTTTTTCTACTTTTAAAAGATATTGCTTTGAGTCTTGGTCTGATTTTGACATCTTTTAACGTCTTTTTTGGTCCACCTGTAAGTTTTGCTTTTATAATTTTCCCATTTTATTTATACTTCCACAAAATTTTATACACATCTGACGGGGAACAAACAATATCTTCTGCCACACTCCAGGATGGATTTGCATCTGTAAGGAGCTCTGCAATCCATTCCATCGTGTATCACTGAACAGATCAGTGAACTGTCAGAAAGCGCTATTAAACCAAGAGTAGCTAAAATACAATGTAGGCTCCAGGGGCCTAACTAAAAAATGCTGTACCCTATAGAAAACTTTTGAATGGGGCCGCTCTGCCCCAACCAGCGTTACATTGATGAGGACAGTGATTAGTGCAGTGATCACGTGACATGTACCATATACAGGAATGTCATCCTCGGTATATTTGTATATAGATAAGGCACCTGTAGGGTGAAGTGCACATGCATGCACTGTGCCACTTGTGGAGTCACATATATTATTAAATTCTGCAATGTGTACAATGATCCCGCACTGGAATCTGGCTATGTCGGGTCGGAGAACACCAGCAGGCTGCTGGGTAGCTTTAAAAATGCCATTTACCAGGTGATTCCATATTTCTTTTTCTTAATATTGAGTGATTGCTGAACTTTCCCTCTACTTGATCTAGAGCAACGTATGCCATTAAATTTAAAAATTTACCTTCATTTGTTTTAGGTATTTTTGACAGAGCCAGAATGTTCAGCTATTAAACAAGCATTGGATTGTGTCATATCTGTGATTTGTGTATTTGCTACAAATTACGAAATCTGGGTGAAGATCATCTAATTGTGGTGATTCCATAATTTTTCCCAAGGTTTGTATGAATGAACGCATATATTTGAAAAGTGATAAATTGTCAGTACAAACCATAACATCTTGTCTTCATCCCTCAAGTAATATTTTGTAAAGCCCATTGTCACAGAGTTAAATATTATGGCTCTGCAGCTATATGGGAAGCTATTAGTCTAACATTAATTATTCGTGAATTAAATACTTCTTTTTCAAAGCCAAAAGTCTAATACATAAAATGGCACTATTTCAAAATGAAGTATATGTTGGCTGACTTTTATGTTTTTATCAAGATGGAAAGTGCTCAGAAGCTATTATTTTGGCAGATTTCTCATTTAGCAAAGCAGCTTCAGTTTATGTGCAGACAGCTCATGAATCAATACCTTTCCTTGTGCAATGTGTCATTTGTTAATCGGATATTGATAAAAATATTGACATGTAGCTAATTAATCCAACCCTCAGCCAGCCATCATATGTTCTCTTAATTATGTTCTTCATCTTAGTCTTAGAACATCAACACATAGCTGTTGAGCCATAGACAATAACACTGCCTGTCAAAATCCAAAGTTCCCTAACACAATTACAATGTAGTAGTAGATGGGAAAACAAAGTCATTTTGGCAAGTTTCAAATGAACTAAATATTTAATAGGCCCTTTCTGCTGTACAGTCTGTAATCCGGTGCGAGAGTCTTAGTTGTTGCTTTATGAAGGTTAAGTACAGTATGTAGTTTTCAAGTCTTTAGAAATGGCTTACAGATGTCCTAGTTACCAGTGTAATTGATAGGACGAGTACAAATGCGATCACTAATTTCATGTACTACATCTTGTTTAGGCATTGTCTTCTTCTTTTAATTTTAACTTTGGACAGTTGTATAAATCACTGATGATCTGAGCATTATAAATGTAAGGGAGACATATAAAAATGGGGAAAAAGAAAACTATTTGCTGTCCATAATAACCATTCACAGCCAAGTTTTCATACACTTTTCATGAATCTGCCTCATTTTTCCAATTTCAGTTTGTGCTAAGCATGCATTCAGTTAGTGAGAGTAGAAAGTAGAAACTGAATTAAAGCAAACTTGCCACCAGAAAATTAACTACTGTTTAAAAGAAATGTTAATGTTAAACATATTTAGAATGTGGAATATTTTAGAATGTGGAACATTTTGTATACATATATTTCCTTGTCATTTTTCTGCAGTTTTTCTCACTGGCTCTTAGGCCTAATAATATGGTAAGATTTTCTGTTTTATACTGATGACTTCACAGCATCCATCTCATTATCATTATAGGCAGGATTAAAATCACACATAATACCTCTGTATATATAACACAGGATCCACCATTCATAATAGGTGATGTCAGGGGTTATTTACCCCCTCCCTCCCTGTATACGGGAGGTCACAGAACATAAAGAACTCTCCCATCGATGTTAATGAGTCATCTCCAAACTACAGGTTACCATATGGCTGCTGTAAAACAGATGATAAAAAAAATGAATGTGTCACTAGAAAAAATATAGGTGACAAATTCCCTGTAATGTACCATAGTGTAACTTATTTTAGCGCTAGTTAATTATCTAACTAATGTTAGATTCCAATAATTTGAGAGTTGATTAGATGAAGTTAATCTAATGATTTTGTGGAGGCTCCAAGCTCTGGGTCTTCCATTAACTAGGTTACATTGTTATTTAGGTAGGAAAAAGACATGTGTCCATCAGTGTCTCAGATCAATTTAATTATTCAAGAAATTATAACTCTCAATGGGATTTGTCTTTAGATAAACATTCAATTTCGGACCTTTTTACAATGCTGTTGTTGTAATTGGCATTAATACATCTAGTGCTAGCATATGTCATAGTATATGCACAAAGCGTGCTAATCCATACTGTAATTCCAAGTTCTTTTTGCAAAGCTTTGAAGTATTTTGTGCATTTAAGACTACTTTCACACTAGCTTTTTTTGCTGGATCTGGCAGGGCTCAGCAAAAACGCTTCAGTTACTGATAATACAACCATCTGCATCCATTATGAAAGGATCTTTAGCATAGCCAAGATGGATCCATTTTGAGCTCCATTGAAATTCAATGGGGGAGGGATCCATTTTCTATTGTGTTTGATAGTGTCAGAGAAAACGGATCCATCCCCATTGACTTGCATTGTGGGTCATGACAGATCCGTCTTGCTCCGCATCCCATGACGGTATGGGAATACAACCAAACAAAATGGAATGCATTTTGGAGCTGTTCAGTCCTGTTCAGTTACGTTTTGTCCCCATTGACAAAACAGAAGTGTTTTTTTTTACTGTATTGAGACTCTATGTAGCTTAAGTATTTGGAGTACTATCACTGTTTTGTACTAGTGTTTGTCATTTATACTGAATAGCAAACAGGATAGGAGTGGTAGTGGTGCTCACGATGCTCACAGTGGCAGGGTCCTCCTCCCTGACTACCAGGCATGGCACAGTGAAGGGGGGGGAGGGCACAGAATAAAAGTACTAGTTCTACCAGGGCATACCCTGCTTGAAGTCTCCTGGCTGTGAATGACAGACAGGAGGCCGAAGTGAAGTAGGACAGTTAACTCTTTACTATCCACTGAGATATAATTCCTCAAAGAGCAATTGATTACAATTAGAGATGGAAGAAGTTTTGAAAAATTCAATTTGTCACGAATCAATTTGTCACAAATTGCTATAAATCAGGTATACCCAGGCCATTCTACCTTAGGGTACGGCCACATGGAGCTGCCATGTTGCGGGCGGGTTGTGACCATGTTGTGGTGAAGAACTGCTCTGCCAATTAGCTCAGAGCTGCCTTCCATTTAATAATGAAGCCTGCACTGTATAGCTGGTTTTCATTGTTAATGACCCCAAGGCACCTTTAATGCACCTTTAATCAGGGGTTGTTTGTGGTATGGGGTTTGGCTGTTCTATTATTGCTGTTCTGGCCTGCAATCTCCTGGAGGTTATTTTACAGTAAACACAGTATATTAATCAGCTCTGGCATACCCACTTCTCCAACCCCAGCCCTCACCTGTCCTACAGGTGGGAGCCCTTATTCTGCCATCTGTTTTTCCTCCTTTTCCACATCATCTAATATTGATAAGAATATGGCATCACGAACATCCAGCTCCCCCTCTCTCTGCATCTTTCTGACTTTTTTAGGACATGGTGACTTTGAAGGATGATTTGGAAGAAGTAAAGCCAGCAAAAGATGAGGATGGTCATCATTAAGATCTGGCTCTCTTAAGGGGTGCAGACTGGATGTTATTGGTTGGAATGCTGGCATTGGAATAATAAAGGCTTTTATCTTATTGGTATTGAATTATGTATTATAGTTTATGGCTGGTGTAGGAATAAGTAATTGTAGGAATAAATAAATAAAACTGATACAGAATAAGTCTCCCTGCACTCTCCTTAGAGTCTCTGTGCACTCTCTCTGCACTCTCCCTGCACTCCACCTCTTCAATATCCTTCTATTAATCATTTTCAGCAACGCTGTCCCTAGCACATGCTTGCCATGCCTCTCCGTATGCTCTGCTCACAGGACAATGGCGGAGGGTTTTTATAGAGCTTTGACATTACAGGGGAAGGATATCTGAGGATTGGGTGGCTGCACGGCATTATGGGTGATATTGAGTTCCTGCATTTGTCTCCTCTACACTTAGCCACCATTTTAGGAAAATCTGTTTTGTTACCACGAAGCATGAGAAAATTTGGATTCATTGCAAATAGAAGTTTTCCTAAACTTCGGACAGAATTCCACTTTTTGAATGCTTTGCTTTGCTCAACACTTATTATAATTCCAGGCACATCAAATCCAAAGTTTTCTCTGCAACCAGCTCTTCAGTGCAGATTCTCAAGCAGCAATGCAAGCTATAAACTAATATAATAGAATGGGTGGCCGTAAATCCAGTCAAGTGCTGTGATGCCCAATAGCCAAAATATGTTCACTTCAAAGGCAATACCTTGCAATCCCCCTTCAGCTGCACACAGTCCACTAAAGTTCACTGACTGTAGCCTCACAGGACTGGCATAAGAGAAGTTACTCCATCAACAGGCCGGATCCAACTACACTAAACAGTGTATTATACCTGCCGATTTTCTGGCAGATGATCGCTAATGAGCGTTGATAGTAATGGTTGTTAGCAATCATCTGACAGTATAATACTGCCACCAATTGCCTGATGAATGAACAGACGTTTCCGACAAACAATGATTCAGTATAGGAAAGAGCTATGGCATTGCTCCTCCCTATACTGATATTGCTGCATGTAAGAGCGATCGTTATACCATCGCTCCTCCCTATACTGAATCATTGTTTGTTGGCAGCAGATAGTAATTAACCACCACAATCTGCCGCCTGCAAAAGATGATTTTTTAACCTGTCAAAATATTTGGATTGCCCGATGAATGAGCATTTGCCTGTTCACAAGGTAATTGGTGGGAATAATAGACTGCCAGTTGATCGCTAACAATCGTTCAGGGTATGCATCATAGTGCAGAATACATTTGTTAAAATGCTTCTTTATATGCAGTTCTGTCATAGGTCACCTTCTACATTGATTTCTTTAAAGTCAAACAGGTTGCGACGCTAGCTAACCCCTTGATCTTGAGCTATACCTTCAGCAGCATTGATAGGTTCAAGATGTCTCTGCACAGTGATGGTGATTAGTGTTGAGCGAAGTTATGAAAACTTCGATTTGGCTGCTTCGCCGAATTTCACAAAAAGAAATTTTCTTTGTGACAGAAATTTTCTTTGTGACAGTTTACTTAATCACAAAGCACATTTCTTTGTAAGTAGTAGACGCAATGACGGGAAAGGCAATTGCGCCAACCCCTCCCTCCAATTATTGAACCACTCAGATGCCACGTTCATTGTTGATCACAGAATCTGCTGTGAAAATGGAGGCCTTCAGGGGTAAAAAAATAAATAAATAATGCTCACCTCATCCATTTGACTGCAAAGAGGCTGCTGCAGCTTTCTTGATTGAAGATCCCATGCAAAATCTCGCTGTGCATGATGACTTCATCACCCCGGCATGGTGACGCCATACATCACCGCACACAAGATTTCAAGTGGAATTGTCAATAAAGATGGCCATGGCGACCTCTTCATGCTCAAACAAATGAGGTATGTTTTTTGTTTTTCTACGCCATTTCAGGGAAAATTGAATCATTACCATGAAGCGCAAGGAAATTCGACTTCACAATGAATAAAATTTTCTCTGAAATTCATATCGAAGTCCACTTCAGATATTTTGATTCACTAAACTCTAATGGTGATGCAAGGGAGATGTTTCCTTGACTGTTTAACTGTTAGAGAAGGTGAAAACTAACACTATAAGTGCCTAGGTGACAGAGAAATTAGACCCATGAGAATCAACATGGCTAACAAAAAACACAGACAAGTATGTCCTCTCCCAAAACAATGAGGTAGGATAAATCTGGAGCAGAAATATTTCATATTAAGTAAAAGATTACAGTTACTTCATATCAGTCTGCTTTTACATGCCTCGGCAGCTGCATGCAGACACAACCCTGCTCACCTGCACCTGCTAATGTCTTGTTTGCATGCGGTTGTCTGATAGCGTAAAGTGGCCTAAGAATTCCGGATTTGAAAATAGCAGTCATGGAACCTATTGTTTATAGGTTAATGTTTTGACGAAATGACGTTCTAGTGTTTCTGAGAACAATATACTGTATGGCTATAGAAAGAGGGATTGTTTTACAGAGCAAATAATATTTCCTTATAGCAACAGTGTGGAATCTATACTATGCAAGCAGGAAAAATATTCTGGTTAATAGGTATGAGCGAATCGAGCTCCAGATCCAAGATTCGAAGTCAATTCGCTCAAAACTTAATTTTAATGCTGTACGGAGATCTGTCTCCTTACAGCATTAAAATTTATGGGCACTGGTGAGGAAAATTCGTTATCATCAAAGTCTCTTGGGATTTCTGTAAATAACTTTGAGATTTGACTTTTCGACTTCAGAACCATTTTAAAACTTGGGTCCGAGGTGCCAGCCGTTATCAAAGCTGACTTTGAATGCCGAATTTATACAAATAAGTCTCGCAAGACTTCGGTGATAGCTCATTTCAACTCACAGCAGTCCATACATTTGAATACTGTATAAGGATGAGTCTCTGTAGAGTATTCAAATGAAGTTTTAAGCAATACAACTTCGGATCTAGGGTCCAAAACTTGCTTCACTGATCACTACCAAATCCTTGCTATGGATGTATTACGGTATATGACATCTAAAGAACTCATCCAGCATCCATTACCCTATTTTGCATATTACAGTTACATGTGTTTTGCAGGACCTGTTACCAAAAAATGCAATGAAATCTGAAAACTTATGTAAGCTTATATAAGTGATGTTATAGACCAGTAGAAGCTGAGCGGATCCATATATATTTTTGTGGGAAGTGAGCTGGCCTTTTGATCAGGAATCAACCTAATATCACACTGAGCTATTATGGAATGTGACTGAGCTATTATGAAAGTTGTAATTTGTAGTATACAAGAAGAAAGAGATTGCTCCACCACCAGGAGCAAAACAGTAACAATGTAGTTACATGACAAGTATCTGCATAACTTATCATATGCTTAATAGTTGCAAGCAGCGCCATTTCTATTACCGGGCGAGGGGTGCAATCGCCCGGGGCGCGTGTCTCAAGTAGAAGAGGGGGGGCGCCGTGGGTATCTCTACAGCTGGGGTGGCCGGCCACAGGGGAGCGCTGCGGCCCCTTAGCTTTAACATTATCTGCGGGATGTGGCTAGCATGGGCGCGCCGCGCCCCCTATACTAATCACATTACCTCTCCAGCTCAGCCGGCTGGCAGGGGAGCGCTGTGTCTGCTTTAATTTACCTCCGGCTGGCAGTGGCAGAGGATCACAGGGGAGGCTAGCCTTCCTTCCTGGCTCCTCCAGCTGCGCTTTCAACTATGACCTGACATGCACAGCGTTAGGACGTAGTATGTGGAAGGTCCGCCCTCTGTGTGCACGTCAGGTCACTGAGGAGAAAGCGCCAAGGTCCTCTTCGGGCAAGGTAAATGCCTGGAGGGAGTTTTTTTTTAATTATTATTAAAATACTGATCATGGGGGAGTAGTATGATAAGACCCCCAAATCCTCATCACACCCCCACAAAATAACCCCCATACCCCTCCTCAGTGCTCACTTCACACATTAAAAATCAGGCACTCCATGATCAGATCTCCCCTATGTCAAATCACTCCCCCCCATGATCTCAGCATGAGGGGTTCATCGGAGCATGGACCGACCGTCATCTGAATGTGGGCGGTCGTCTGAGCATAAGGATGTCATCTGAGCATGATGTTGTCATCTGAGCATGAGGGTGTCATCTGAGTATGGGCAGTGATCTGAGCATGAGGGTGGTTATCTGAGCATGAGGGGGTGATCTGAGGAAGAGTGGTGAAATGAGGAAGAGCGGTGATCTGAGCATGAGGGGATGATCTGAGGAAGAGCGGTGATCTGAGCATGGGGCCGTGATCTGAGCATGGGGCTCAGATCATGGGGCGGTAATCTGAGCATGGGGCGGTGATCTGAGCATGGACCGACCGTCATCTGAACGTGGGCGGTCGTCTGAGCATAAGGATGTCATCTGAGCATGATGGTGTCATCTGAGCATGAGGGTGTCATCTGAGCATGGGCAGTGATCTGAGCATGAGGGTGGTTATCTGAGCATGAGGGGGTGATCTGAGGAAGAGTGGTGAAATGAGGAAGAGCGGTGATCTGAGCATGAGGGGGTGATCTGAGGAAGAGCGGTGATCTGAGCATGGGGCAATGATCTGAGCATGGGGCCGTGATCTCAGAATGGGGCTCAGATCATGGGGTGGTAATCTGAGCATGGGGCGGTGATCTGAGCATGAGGGTGGTTATCTGAGCATGGGCGGTGATGTGAGCATGAGGGGGTGATCTGAGCATGGGCTGTGATCTGAGTATGAGGGAGTGATCTGAGGAAGAGCGGTGATCTGAACATGAGGGGGTGATCTGAGGAAGAGCGGTGATCTGAGCATGGGCGGTGATGTGAGCATGAGGGTGTCATCTGAGCATGGGCTGTGATCTGAGCATGAGGGGGTGATCTGAGGAAGAGCGGTGATATGAGCATGAGGGGTGATCTGAGGAAGAGCGGTGATCTGAGGAAGAGCGGTGATCTGAGGAAGAGCGGTGATCTGAGGAAGAGTGGTGATCTGAGGAAGAGTGGTGATCTGAGGAAGAGTGGTGATCTGAGGAAGAGCGGTGATCTGAGCATGAGGGGGTGATCTGAGGAAGAGCGGTGATCTGAGCATGGGTGGTGATCTGAGCATGGGGCGGTGATCTGAGCATGAGGTGGTCATCTGAGCATAGGGCGGTGATCTGAGCATGGGGCGGTGATCTGAGCATTAGGGTGGTCATCTGAGCATAGGGCGGTGATCTAAGCATGAGGGTGGTCATCTGAGCATAGGGTGGTGATCTGAGCATGGGGCGATGATCTGAGAATGGGGCAGTCATCTGAGCCTGTTCATTGTCGTGGCTACTGAGCTGTGCATGCTATGCAACATTGTTTAGGTCAGTGTTATTTGATTGGGGGCGCTTTTTTAATGTTCGCCCTGTTGGTAAAATTCCCTAGAAACTGCCCTGGTTGCAAGTCCAATTTATGTATGGGATAGCCAAGATGATTGTCTAAAAATTGATGGTAGTCTCATGATTGAAGCTCTAGTGGATGGTGGGATATGGGGCCTGAAATTCAGAAGTTCAAAACATTATTACCCTTATCCTTGTCAGTGTATGCAAATGAACCTCTAGGAGCAAAAGGAGCATTGCCATTACACCTACAGGTTCTGCTCTGTCTGCAACATCTGTGCCAACTCCATTTTGATTGACAGAGCCAGGCAGTGAAAACATCATAATGCATGGCATAATGCAAGTCCAAAGGGCACTGCAGTCCTAGAGAGTGGAGCATCTAGGTGCCCATTGCTCTTAGAGGCTCATTTGCATATATTTAAACATTATTTTTCTCAGCAATGCGGGAATACATAAACATGGTACCAACACAGATGCCTTCAGCTGCCAAGTGCAAGAAAAACTGGGGGTCAGTCGTCCAAGTCCTGTTGCATTTTGTTTATTTTTCTATTTGCAGCCATGGCTACGTGGACCGCATATTTGGGTGTGCTGACTGGCCCCCAGTTTTTCTTGCAGTTTAGAGTGAAGGCGTGGCTGACTCCACCACGTTGGTCGTGCATTGCTAACTAACCTGTTTGCCTTACAGGCTGATTTTAATTAGTGCTAGCATAAAGCTGTGTCCTGCTCTCCTTATATGTAGTGTTGAGCGAGCATGCCTACGCTCGGGTCTGCTCAGTGTTTGGCCGAACACCGACTGTACCCGAGAGCAATGCTTGAGTCTCTTCCCCGCACTGTAATGTTGATTTGTACTCTGATGCGTACGAATTTGTATGCTAATGCATACGAATTTGTATGCTAATGCGTACAAATTTGTATGTTAATGCATACACATTTTGTACACTGATGCGTACGCATTTTGTATGCTATGCGTACGCATTGTGCGCTAATGCATACGTATTGTGCGCTAATGCGTACAAATTCAGTTCATTAGCATACTTTTACGAGTGAAAGAAGTAAAAGAGGAGAAGTCACGTTTCTGACCTTTTTCTATTAACCAGACACCCTCCCCTCTTCCGAGCAGGGGGTGCCTGGTTTAGTCCCATTGACTAACATTATGCTCGGGTGCTCGGCCGAGCACTCGAGCAACCCCTAGTGCTCGGCCAGAGCACCCGAGCATACAAGCACAGAGGTGCTCGCTCAACACTACTTATATGCATTGGAGGTCAGTTGGCACCAGGAGAGGTGGAATACAGAGTGGGCTCAGCATTTATGTGGAACCTGCATTCCCTGAGTATAATAGAGGTCAGTGTGGCATCAAAGAGGTATCATATTGTGTTGGCTCGGCATGCATGTGGAGCCTGCATTCCCTGAAATTAGTGAAGGCCATTTTGGTGCCATAAGAGGTATAATGTAATGTTGGCTTAGCATGCATGTGGAGCCTGCATCCTCTGAATTTAATGGATGCTGCTATGGCACTTAGTGAATATGGTATTTAGTGTTAGCTTCCCGTCTTAGAGAGATCGCCTTGACGTTTGGCAGGCGGGCACAAATAATTTTGTACAAAGGTATTTTCCAAGAATCTCACATTTACAACGTAGCGTTAGTATCGTGTAGATAGTGAAGATGGCATTATTATATGTACTTACTTTGTTGCCAAGTGCACATGTAACAGGTCAGCCAGTTACAGATATCTGTAGAAGAACCTATCAATAGTCGATGTAAGTCAGTGAGAACTTACAGCCAATATGGATGCTTCAGAGACAGAGTACACATTTCCAAGATACAGGGAAACCTAGATAAACTTCTGGTTTCAAAACACAAGATAGATAAATGTAAAGGGTTTTTCAAGCCAACAAGTTTTTTTTATTTGCTAAAAAAAGAGACTAAAAAAAGAACTAAAAAAAATAGTTATTGGCTGCAGTGGTCAAATGTCTGTGTTGGCACATCTCTCTGGTGGACCGGAGAATAGAGAATGGTTGGGAACCAGACAGTGCCAGAATGGGAGTGTCAGGTGATGTTGGAGGTTTGGCTGTTTTTTTTTTGTTTGTTTTTTTGTTTTTTTCACAGCATTCTTTGCAGTTTTATATCATTGACTGGGAATACCTCTCAGGCAGTATTCATAGGTCATATATATATATATATATATATATATATATATATATATATATATATAAAGTTTTTCCTTTAATGGAAGTCAAATTTGTAACTACTTGTGTAAGAATGCACCACTTTTGCCCCCTTTTGCCAACATTTTTTAAATCTTACACTGTGCTTATTAAATGTTGAACCGTTCCATTTCCCTTTATTCTAAACATTTGTGAGCACTCTGTAATATGATGTAATGGTAAACAATTTACATGCCAGTGAAGTGAATGTCGAGTGATTAGACAATCCTTTTCACAGAGTGGTTTAAAGATTTAGTTGACATAAAGTACAAAAATCTGCTACAATCCAATCATTACAAATTGATTACTTTTATTTGCTGAAAGGGTATTGATTTACTAGAGAGTAAATGAGACATAATATGAATCATAGGAGAAATGAGTAAAATTTTAAAGCTATGTTGTGGAAATCATTAACGATAGCCAGGCAAAGAAAATCCATATGCCGAGAATTAAGAGTCTGGTTTATATCATAGTGACTGTCGATGGTGTTCTCACTATGTGCTTGCTATTGTTAATGTAGCTAATGTGTTCACAAATGCTCTCTGATCTTACAAGGGTGAGCCAGCTCATAATATTGCTAGCTTAAAATTTGTTTCTGCACTTAAAATATTAAATTGTCATAAGTTATGAATCTGTTTCATGTTCAGCTGTTGAGTGTGTGTATACCTAGATAGTCAAAGTGTCTACCAGGGATGAAGACCTATTTATATGAGAATAGCTGTCAGTATAGAACAGTAACGCTGAGTGATTCTGCATGTTGTGTGAGGTGTAAATGTTTGAAAGATTGATTTATTGCTTCACTACAAAAAGGTGAAGTAAATTTGAAGGACAAACAAGGGATTTTGAAAACCCTTTACGCTACAATTCCAGCCATGAATAACCTAGACGTTGTTTCTCTGAAAAGAAACTGTAACTGAGACACATCTGTAAGTGTCTAAAGCAAAAATAGGTGCTAGATACTACACTGCATGGTAAGATTGCTTTCAATAGGAGAAATGTTAATAGCGTATTTTTAGCAATTAACACAATGTAAAGTGAATGAGCAAAAGAGAAATCTTCTACATCAAATCAATATTTTCTGCAACCTTTGCCTTCAAAACATCAACGCTTCTTCTAGGTACACCTGCTTGCAGCTTTTGAAGAAATTTGGTAGGGAGGTTGTTCTAAACATCTTCAAGAACTAGCCACAGATCTTCCTTGCATCTAAGCTTGCTCAGATCCTTGTCTTTTCATATAACCGCAGACAGACTCAATGTTGTTGAGATTCGGGCTCTGTGGGGGCCATATCATCACTTCCATGACTCCTTGTTCTTCTTTCATCGAAGATAGCTTTTAATTACATTGGCTATATTTTTGGGGTTGTCTTGTGACAAAATTCATTTGGAGCCAGACTCCCCTCTGATGGTATTGTATGATGGATAAGTATTTGCCTGTATTTCTCAGCAATGTTAGTCCCTCAAACACTGTGTGCAAGTTTACCAAGAAGAATTGATGCTGTTTTAAAAACAAAGTGTGGCCACCCCAAATATTGATTTGATTTAGATTTTTCATATGTTCATTCAATTAGCATTCTGTTAATTGATAAAAATAAATAAATATTAGCAATTCTAGTTTTGAAAAAAGTCTTACTTTGTGGCATTTTTCCACATCTGCCTAAATCTTATATATCTTAGAAATGAGTGAATTTCTTGAAATTGGTTTGGTTGGTTCCAATTTGCCAGTTATTTTTACAAAAAATTGATAATGCTCCTATTGCCCAGAAAATTGATACATAACACTCTCTGATCTCCTATTTCTTGAAAGAGAGAGAGGCTCAAGCATGAATGTTGGATGGCTGGTGATAGATACCCAGCATTATTTACTGTTTGGAAGTGTTTTTTCACATGTTTGCTCTTTATCTCTTTTACTTTTCTCACAAGTGTTAAGGTCCCTTTACATGGGACAATGTACAAGCAGATTGTTGGGAAGGAAGCGCTCCTTCCCGATAATCTGCCGATGACTAGCGGAGTAGACATGCACCAATCTCCTCCGATCGCTAATGCTAGTGTTTCCTAGCAGCATATCATGTTTGTATACAGTAGCACAATCTGCTGGAAACAAGAGTTCTTGTGCTGCATTAATGATCCAATTACCTGATGAACAAGCGTTTCGCTCTTTCATCGGTTAATTGACAGTACATTTACATTGCCAGATCATGTCTAACAAGCATTACTATGAACAATTGTTAGTGAAGATCTTTTCAATTGACGGCCCATGTAAAAGGCCCTTAACTGTGCATTAGCCTATATCTGTCTAAAACAAAGTAATTAAAAATCACTAATTTATAGTCTATATGCAGGCAACCATACATTTGTGCTCAGGAAACCGCAGGTGTGCAAAATACAGATAGCTTCCATATGTAATATGTAGTCCTATTATAGAAATTGCTGTTTTCCTATTTTTGTCTGTTTTGCGGACAACAATAGCAATTTCTATAATGGGACTGTGGCTTGCATACAGGAGATATTTGTATTTGTGTGATTTCCTGAGCACAAAACAAATATGGTTGAGTGAATGTAGCCTAAAAATAAGTGATTTTAATACAATTTATTTGAGATACCAACACATGAGGGTGCACTTTCATGAAGAAAGAAAAGAAATCATAGCCTTCCTCTAAATTTGAAAAGCAAGCTGAGTTTCTCACACCATCTGATGTAGTGTAGTCATACCAAATTAATTCTTGACCTTTTAAACAGGACTTCAAGCATAACTAGTATAATTGCTAATCCATCTGCAAATGGTTCATTTCAAACAGAGTTGCCTTTTTTTCACCTGAGAGGCCTTGGGGTACTATTTTTATTACGGCTAGTAGAAAAATATATGCAAATTAGCATGTCAAACATCTGATGGCATGAGAAAGACTCAGCTTTCTTCTCCTTTTTGTAAGAAAAGTTAATTGAAATATCTTTCCCAGAAACTCAAATATATGCTAATTTTTCTCTCTCCCTCTCTTTCTCTTTCCTTCTCTCTCTAAAAAGATATTTAAGCTCGTTAAAAGAATGCAGGTTTTTTTTTTTTAATCTTGACAAATTTTAAATCGATTTGCTCATCTCTAATATATACCGGATTGTCCAAAAGGGAAACAGGTGAACCCCCCGATGGGCCCCTGAGCAAGGTGGGTCCCTAGTCACCCTACCTCTGCAGTAGCACTTCATATAGCTGGCTTATGTTCACATAAAAAATGGTTATACTATTTATTAAACTATGCAGATTATTATAGACACATCAGAAGGCTGAGATGACTTGTAGATTGAGACGTAGTGCAACCAGTATCTTCTTTCTCCAGGGACCTGCCTTCTCGAAGTCACTGCATGGACCCTCATCATCAATCAGAAGAAAGATCACAATATTGCAGGCATCAAGTGTAGCTCCAAGTCATTTTATTCAGACAGTCATGCTCGCCACAAAAATATGCAACGTTTCGTCAGTACAACTGCCTTTTTCAATCATAAATACCAAGTGCACAATAGGTACACATATATACCCCCGCTTCAAACCACATTGGTTCAGATACAAGAGTTACTTAGGCCTCTTTCACACTAGTGTTAGCACGTGAAGACATGCTGCCGGCGTCCCTGGAGTATGTGAGTATGTATGTATGTATGTATGTATGTCTGTATGTATGTCTGTATGTATGTATCTATGTATGTAGCCGGATCCGGAATGACCCCCCATTGCAAATCAATGGAGGACAGATCCGGATTACTGGTGTGTCCACACCAAACGGATCCGTCCCCATTGACTTGCATTGGGGGTCATTCCGGATCCGTCTTGGTGCGGATGCCTGGACCGGAGAGCAAACCTCAGCATGCTGCGGTTTGTTCTCCGGTCCGAAGACGGAACGGAATGCTTTCAGGAGCATTCCGTTGTCTTCAGTTCAGTTTTGTCCCCATTGACAATGAATGGGGACAAAACTGAAGCGTTTTTTTCCGGTATTGAGCCCCTATAACGGAACTCAATACCGGAATTTAAAAACGCTAGTGTGAAAGTAGCCTTATACATAATTATAAAATTAATCACTCAGCATATGTGCAGTATAGTACAGACAGTGATGACACCATTCAACGGAGGAAAGTACGTATGTAGAAGGGTTAACACACAAACCCTTAACTCAAATTTCTTAACTCATTGCGTTATCTTGATACAAAAGCCATTGAAAAGCAATTGAAGGTGTTTGCTTAACGCATTTAGTTTAGATAACATGTCTCAGAAAGCATGTGTGTTAGCTTGTTTGCCCTTATGAGTCGCTTATATGCTTTGTATAGATGTTACTTAGATACCATATGCATCGCTTAGATGTTCTGTGATGACGTTATAGGTCGAAGTTTACTTGATTGAAGGTCTTGCACAAAATCCCGTGCACAGTGATGTATGACATCACCACGCTGGCCGACGTGATGACGTCATCATGGGCTGCACAAGATTTTTCCCTAGATCTTTAATCCAGATGGCGGCTGGCTCTTTGCAATCAAATGGATGAGGTAAGTATGATTTTATAATTTTAAACTGTATTATTGTTGTCAGCAGGGGCGGTCTTGGGCACCACGCATCCTATGCATTTGCGTAGGGCCCCTGACGTCCAAGGGGGCCCCCACGCTCCGCTCTTGTGCCGGTGCCCAAGACTGTCTTCCCAGCTGTCACTTACTGCATTTGTCCGCTGCGGCCCGCGGACCGGCCTCACTGAGAGGCTGGTCCGCACAGCAGAACACAAACTCTGCGGCTGCGCGTCAGTGTCCCATCCCAGCTAGAGATGAGCGAGCATGCTCGGCCGAGCATGCTTGGGTGGAATTTGCGTGCACTTTTTTAAAACTGCACGCTAATTCATACGCATATTTTAGTATGTACACTAATGCGTACGCATTTTATAAATTAGTACGCTAGTAGCTGGCAGTCTGGGATATGCCATAGACTGTGGGCAACCTTCACCCCCCCTCCTCCTCCAGTGAGTGATGGTCAGCAGCACATGCCCCAGCTCAGCCAATGAAGAGCTGGGATGTGCTGCTGACGTAATTTTAGTAAAAAAGCGCGAGGAGGGCATCCTCCATATTAGTCTAGTGCAGGCCAGGTAGTTAGGAGCTAGGGAACTGTGCTGCTGCTGTGTGTGAATCTGATTTTATATAGCACAGCACTGTAGTAGAGAGAGTCAGGAGCCAGGAGGACTGGGAGTAGTAGTGCTGCTACAGGCTGCAGCTGCTGGAACATCAGTGACAAAGACAGCCAGCTCAGGGTAGTTGACTTGACTGTAATATATAGTGAATAGTGATAGAGAAGGGACAGAGAGAAATAAAGCAGGAGACACAGAGGCAAACAGGAGAATCATATATGACTAGTGTGTGAAAAACAGGAGAGTCAGATACCACAAGTGTGTGAAAAACAGATAGGAGAATCATATACGACAAGTGTGTGAAAAACAGATAGGAGAATCATATCTTTGATGTGTGGGGGGCGTGTCATTGGGGGGCGTGTCATCAGAGGGCGTGTCATCAGGGGTGTGATGCGTCATTGGGGAGGGGAGGGCCCCCAGACATAACTTCGCTTAAGGCCCCAGAAATGCCAAGACCGCCCCTGGTTGTCAGATGCTGCAATCATCTATGAACGCGGCATCTCAGGGGTACAATGACAGGGGCAGCACAATCACTGCTCCCTGTCATTGCATCCACTACATACAAAGAAATGCGCTTTGTGATTAAGAAATTCGTCAGAAAGCAAATTTCCGGGTAAAATTCGTCAAAGCAGCCAAATCAAATTTTTCAATACTTTGCTCATCACTAGTAATGAGACCTAAGCTAAGGAAAACCTGAATGAGCCAGGTCTCTACTTCTTCACAAACAAGCAAACTTGACCAAACATGCATATTTTATTAATGGGGGAAAGAGGAATACTGTATGCCACAGTTATATTGTCAGGAAATAGTCGGGAAGGCCCAGAACACATTACACTGTCAGCTAATCCCACCAAAATGTTTCGATGACTTTGATCTAGTGTGTATGACCAGTATGGTTTGCATATAATTAAATATTTAAAGGGGGATTCCAGCCAAATAAGAAAAGGTTTCCAGTGGGACATCAATAATAGAAAAAAATAAACATATTTATACTCACCAATCCCCCACCACTGCCATTCCAAAAGTGCTGGGTCTCCACTTTGCTCCACTACCTGCTTCCAACCCAACAGGGCCAGAAATATCTGGGAATGCTACTCAGTCAGTCATTGATTGCTCAGCACAATTTGTGCAACTTTCATTGTCGTTTGTATTTAGGCAGCCTGCCATGGTATTAATTATTATACCCCACTGAATCTATTAGGCAATGTGCAAAATTTAAAAGGAAGACATACCCTTAAAAAGAATATTTCAATATGCCAAGCACATACCTCTCAGACCTGACTTCAAAACACACAACCATTAGTCAAGCAATCTATCAGCCACTTAATGTTTAAATACAGGTATAGTTTTGAAAGCCGCTCCGCAGGATCTGGATAGTGTAAAAACAGGTTTTCTAGAAGAAATTTCTGAATTGCTCAGGATCAGTGTAATAACAGACTAGTAGTTATTGTAGCATGTCATAATTAAAATTGTATACTGAAAAATATTATTTTTCTATAATTTTTTTTACAGATTCTTGCCTGAGTGCTCCACAAATTTGTTTTACGAACAAGTACAGTCCTGGACATAAGAGAACTTTATCAGAAACTGCATTTGATGTCTATAAGAGGTTCTTGTGGTCATGCTTTGTGACTTGTACTTGGGTGACTTAGGAGGGAAGGGGAGTCTTTTTTTAAAAGCATATTGTCAATTGTGTGATCCTGTACTTCTGCTTCCAGCTTTATAATAGGAGTCCTAAATTACATTGTAATTCTAATAATGAGAGGACTGCTGAAAGCTGATCTGCATAATACAGAAAGCATCGTTATATTGGGATGCTTTGTGAACAATGTGAAAACTGCAGTATTTTGCGACTTTTACATGTAAGCAGTGAAATGTATTTTCTTAAATAGGGTTATTTAACTTAAGTAAAACACAAGGTTATTTTCTAGCATTCCATTTAATAAAGCTTACATTTTGTATTAAAATTAATATCAGTACCAAATAGTAAATTACACTGTGAAAAAAAATTATTTATGGATCAACAGATGTTGTTTTAGGCTTTCTCTGAACAGTGCAGTTTTAGTGGAGTTCTAAATGTATGAGCTTAAAGGGAACCTGTCATCTCCGAAACACCCCCTGAACTAGAGTAAGCGGTGTATAGTGTAAGTGATGCTGAATCCGAATATGTAAGTTTTATCTTCATACTCACTTCCATTCTGACGCTGTGCTCCCACAAACCTGCAGTAAAATGCACTCACTGGACTCTTCTTTGAGTCCTCTCCATTATGTGAGTGAGAACTGGAGTCCAGTGAGTGCACTTTACTGCAGGTTTGTGGGAGCACAGCAACGGAATGGAAGTGAGTATGAAGATAAAACTTACATATTTGGATTCAGCATCACTTACACTATACACCGCTTACTCTAGTTCAGGGGGTGTTTCGGAGATGACAGGTTCCCTTTAAGTAGTAGTTGTTTCTTAAAGTCCATTGACATAGCTGGATAACGACTTTTGGTGAGATTCTGGTCTTGTTTGTTTTGGGATTTTTTTTTACAATGTTCACATTGTGAGATAAAGTCTTTTGTTTATAGTTTTATAGTGTTAATTATTTATGGTTCTTTATGGTTCTTTATGGATCTATGGTCATTAAGGTTCTAGCTATATCAGTTATTAACGGTCGCGGTAAGCCTAGAGAGAGAGATCATTGCCTTCTGTAAAACCGTCCTGGTGCCATGGTCACTACTGAGCACAGTTTTTAAGATGTTACATTTATGAAAATTGAGTTTCCTCCAATGATGTATTCACTGTCTAAGGCAGACTCATCTAGAAAACCCCAGTGGCATTATTTGTTCCTACTGCTACAAAAACTGTTGTCTGCATTTGGATGAACAGAACTTTGTGTATGAAACATATTGTTGTAATTCACATTTGCATCATTTGATGCAGTAAATATTCTCCTTAGAGAGACATCTCAGAAAGCATACACAAGATTTGGAAATATTTGTGCTGCCCTAGATTACTATTAATCACTAGTAAATATGTTGTGTGACTGTTGGGAATTGTTAGAACCACTAGATTCAAGTTTGTCTCTTCCATTCATATCGTATTGAGCTGGCGTTTACGAAGGAAGGCAAGAATGGAAAAAAAAAAAAACAATAACGGAATGTTGTATCCACTCCATGAGAAATAAGTCAGAAAGATAGAGCATATAGACCTGTGCTATCCTTCTTGCTTATCACAATTATTACAGATCTTGAGTAAAAGCTGTGAAGTACTAGTAGTAGAAGTAGTAATAGTGGCATTAGTAGCAGTAATGCAAGTAGTAGTAGTAGCAGTAGTAGTAAAAGTAGTAGTAGTAGTAGAGTTAGTAGTAGAAGAAGTAAAAGTAGAAGTAGCAGTAGTTCAAGTAATAGTAGTACTGTAGTAGTGGTAAAAGAAGTAGTAGAAGCAGTACAAGTAGTAGTAGTAGTAGTAGTAGTAGTAGATATAGTTGGTTTTGTTTTTTGTTTCATCCTCAAGATTGTTATTTTTGGACTGACACTTTTGGACTGGCTTGAGTTCTGAATTTCAGGCAAAATAAATTATAAGAAAAAAATGATAATTTAGCAAGTCTCCTTGAGGTCAAGATGAAAAGTATGAACAATGTATTCTTCACTGGTAGCAGGCTCTGTACCTAAGATTGGTCATGACTAGAGATGAGCAAGCATGCTCGTCCGAGCTTGGTGCTAGTTCGAGTATTAGAATACTCGTAAGTGCTTGCTGCTCGGACGAGTATCTCGCCATGCTCAAGGAAATGGCATCTCCCGCATTTTGAATTTTTGGTGCCTAAAAACTCAGCCAATCACAAGCCAGGAGACTCTGCGGTACACCCAGCATCACGTGGGGCCCTTACATGTCGATAGCAGAGGTTGGCTTGCCTGATCAGGTGACCCTGGAATATACTAGTGACTGGCCGCGGTGCTCGGCTCAGTCGCTGCCTGGATGTCGTTAGAGACAGATCTGCTGCGTTTCAGGGAGAGTGTTAGGGCCTGGATTTAGTTCTCTGTTAGGCAGGAGTGATCTCAAAAGAACCCAACAGCCCTTCTAAGGGCTACAAGACTTTTTTGTAGTCTCCTGGCTGGGCTGGCTGGCACTAGTAGTGCAGCTATCGCCATATATAACAATTTTTTTTTTATTGTTTTATCTCAGTGATACAAATCCATTTCATACAGCTGTGTGGAACCATTCTGTGTGTCACAGTTCAGCTGTCCAGTCACCACAAACCACAATCCGTATTTTCTGTCCAGGTGACCCATTCTGTACGTTACGTAATTAAAAAAGGTCTTTTGCTCTCACTGATACAGCTACATTAGAAAAATCTCTGTGCGACATTTGTCTGGGTTGTACTTAATATAGCCACAGTCAGCAGGGGCTGAGTTTTCTCTCTGATATATTCTGCATGTCACGTTAAAAAAAAAACAAAACAAAAAAAAAAAGTTTTTTTGTTGTTTTATCTCAGTGATACAAATCCATTTTATACAGCTGTGTGGAACCATTCTGTGTGTCACAGTTCAGCTGTCCAGTCACCACAAACCACAATCCGTTTTTTCTGTCCAGGTGACCCATTCTGTACGTCACGTCATTAAAAAAGGTCATTTGCTCTCATTGATACAGCTACATTAGAAAAATCTCTGTGCGACATTTGTCTGGGTTGCACTTAAGCGGACCAAGTCTGCCTATTCTAATAGTTTCAGTGTAATTGCTCCATACTGCACGGTACGTAATAAAATACGTAATTTTGCTCTAACTTATCCACCTATATACAAAGCACAATCCATATTTTCTGTCCAGGTGACCCATTCTGTACGTCACGTAATTAAAAAAGGTCTTTTGCTCTCATTGATACAGCTACATTAGAAAATCTCTGTGCGACATTTGTCTGGGTTGCACTTAAGCAGACCAAGTCTGCCTAATCTAATAGTTTCAGTGTAATTGCTCCATACTGCAGGGTACGTAATAACATACGTAATTTTGCTCTAACTTATCCACCTATATATTAACTTGTTCAGATTGAACAAGTTTGTGGGTTACAGTACAGCAGGCCCATTTTTTTTTCTTTATATAATACACTTATATACAGAAAATGTTGAACCCCAGGGCTAAGGGTCGAGGACGAGGGCGTGGGCGGGGACATTCAATTACTGCAGGGGGCAGAGGCCGTGGTCCTGGGCAGGGTGAGACAGTACCTGCTGATGAGGGAGCAGGGGAACGCCGCAGAGCTACACTCCCTAGCTTCATGTCTCAACTTACAGGGACACGTGGTAGAGGACTGTTGAAACCACAACAGTGCGAACAGCTGATGTCGTGGATTGAGGACAATGCTTCAAGTAATTTGTCCACCAGTCAGTCTTCAACGCAGTCCACCCACGTTACCCAAGGGAGCACTCCTCTGGCTCCTCCACCTCAACCTCCTTCTCCCCAGTCTGCACCCTCCCAGGAAAATGTGGAATGCGATCCGGCATACTCTGAGGAACTGTTTTCTGGACCCTTCCCAGAGTCACAAACCACTTCTCAGGTTGCTGCTGACCTCTTTCCCGATGCCCAAGTGTTCCAACTGTCGCAGTCTGTGGGTGATGATGATGACAATGACAATGTTGAGTTAGTGGAAGAAGTTTGTAAAGAGGTGTCAGACGATGAGGAGAAACGGTTGTCAGACAGTGGTGAAGTTGTTGTAAGGGAAGGAATTCCGAGGGGGGAGCAGACTGAGGAATCGGAGGATGACGAGGTGACTGACCCGAGCTGGGTTGATATGCCGAGTGAAGACAGTGCTTCTGAGGCGGAGGCGAGTGCTGCACCTGAACAGGTTGTAAGAGGCAGTGGTGTGGCCAGAGGGAGAAGCAGGGCCAGAGCTGGTGCATCAGCAGCAACTGTTTCACGTAGTGAAGCTCCCGTGGCGAGGCCTAGATGTTCGCAAGTCTGGAGGTTCTTTAAAGAAAATGAGGATGACAGATGGACTGTGGTGTGCAACCTGTGCAACACCAGGATAAGCAGGGGTGCCACCACTACCAGCCTAACCACCACCAGCATGCGCAGGCATATGAGTGCTAAACACCCCACTCAATGGAACCAAGGCCGTTCACCACCTCCTGTGGGTCACACCACTGCTCCTTCCCCTGTGTCACTCGCTGCCTCTGCTAGTCAACCCCCTGCCCAGGACCCCGGCACGAGCAGCTCCCACCAGAAAACCACACCTTCGCCTCCACGATCCTCCACAGTGTCCACCAATGTGTCCCAGCACAGCGTTCAGCTGTCTTTACAGCAGACGCTGGA